>JACAZI010000038.1:600000-819931 GCA_014462655.1 Mycena venus | reverse complement strand
TCCATTTCAAAGTAATGCATCACGGCTGTCAAGTATAATATCCCCGGTTCTTGTCAACATCAAATTAATCATCGCTATCTAGGAATGATCCTATGGAATATGAGTGCCTATCATTAAGATTATAAACTGCTCTCCGGCTCATCGCTACCCCATGTTCGGCTTCCCAAATTTGCTGATCTTTGCGGGGGACGCTGTCGCGTGTTAAAGAGATTGTATTCAGCGTTACGGCCTCCAACGTTACGACCTCGTCACATTTCATTCACGCTGGATATCGCTGACGAACCACTTGCAGGCACTGAATTCCAATGTGATGACACGCCTGGCACGTACTGCTGAAACTGTTCTGCAGTTGACTCACGCCCCTACCGCAGGACATTTGCGGCGAATGACTCTTGACAATGAATCCCGGTTTCGGTCCTCATGTATTTCTTTAGCCCATACTACGGCTGGTACGTTGATGAATAACGATATCAAATCCCGCTCAGTCTTCAGGCCAGAGCTCCTTTCCCACCGTCAATTCCTTCGCCTTCACTATGTATGAACCGACCTCCTCGCACTCTTGATGTCCACGGGGGATGGCCACCGGCGGATGACCAGAATAACTATATCGTGTACACAACAGTGCCGCTTCCAGTCTCAAACCCCACGACGCATGATTCTGCTTCACCCAGCACCCGGTTGGCGTACCTCATCACATAAGAAGCGTTCGAGGGGGTGATTGATGATTTCTTTTTTCAGAGCGAATATTTTCCCTCATCGCCTTGACCAAATTGAATGCCTCGTGATAAGTTTCTGGCGACTCCTTATCCGGTAAGCATGCTTCCGTGGTCCTGGTAAGTTATACTGGTACTTAACATCGATCCTAGCCGAGTCATGGATTGCGAGAATTGTAACCGTGAGAATTCCTCGTCGGGCATCTTGGCGCATTCCGTGGTCGTGCAAAAATGACCCAGGATCCCCTCCCGTCGACCAAAATAAGGCAAAACCTTCCCTCTTCATCTTTATAAATCTCGCTGTTCGGAGGCCTCCGCTCTCTCGGTCATCGCGAAGACCAACCCTCCAATGGCTGCCCGACCATGCATAAATGAACCGCCGTTCCCCCGACGCAAGAAATGCCTCAAAATTTCTGCCACAACCCGCAGCCGCCACACGGAACTCTTCCATCAAACAGATTCTGATCACTGGTGCTACCGCAGTCTCACCGTAGACCAGGATTTTTTGATTTTGCGGTCATTGGGCAATCGGAAACATGTTGCCAATGGGTTCGTGTAAACTGATTGGTCGGATGTCAAGTGGGTGGTGACGGTGACTGTCGCGTCTGGAAGGGCTTAGCTGGATTATCACGATGGAGGCTACAAGCACGGTGGATCAACGGTACGCCGTTTTCCCCGTGTCTTACAAATGGTATACATTTTACATGTTGGCGAGCCGACCAGTTAAAATCAAATCAATCGTGCGTTCATCTTTCTATCCATTGAACGGAAATGGAGGGTTTCCGGCTCAATTCTCCCGTCGAAGGGGTCGCAGCGGTTACCCAGATTCTTGGGCTGGCATCTATAATTCTCTTGGAGGAACCGTCATGATTCAGACACAGATGGAGGCGAAACGGAAATATTTTTCCCGCGGTCTGTGCTTCACTTTACCAGGACGAGTCCATCAGCGCATTCAGCCCGCTTCTGCGGCATGAGATCAATTTGGAGCTCAGAAGCACTATTGAATCGTCAAACGAATAACTGTCTCTTCGCAGGATGTAATAATATCGTGTGGGTATAGTAAAGATATGGATGGCGGACCAATGGTAAGAGCGTTCGTCTGCTCTTAAAGGGTACAGTAACCCCGTAACCATTTCTTCCTTTTGAAATGCCTCCCAACATAACATCAACGAATGGGCTGTATTTGACGGCGGTTTTTTTGCAAGCCATGTCTGTATCATCTATGGCTTTCTCCTCTGGCGCGAAATTGCTGAACATGCTTTACGCAGTCTACAAGGGATGGGATTTCTTCAAGGCTTTATGTCCGTCCATTTAGTTGCTTTCTTTGCACTGATATTTGACATCCCCGGGCCGCGGCAGATATTTCGTGTGGTACCACAAGGACGTATGGAGTGTCAAAGGGACGGTTCGTCTCTATTGTTTAAAAGAGCTGATCTCTTGAACAATGTTTTTCAGGTTGTCGCTGTCCTGTTGGTTATCTGGTTCTTAGAATCCAGCATCAACTGATATTCGCCGGAAGTGTACTCGAATGTGTCCAAATGGGCGCTGCCTTTGGCAATATCTACGTTTAGTTTGTCACTGGATTTGGGAACTCGGACAACCTCAACACGATTCATCGGTGAGTCGTGACTAGATTCTTGACGCTCATCCTAGCTTATTACACTATTAGGGTGGATATGGTAGAATTGACCGCGATGATGATTTATGAGCGTCGATCACTCGCAATTCGTTCAACTTTGTGCTACAGTATCTCACAATATTCGTGGCCCAAACGTAAGTTCGATTGGCTTCTTCTAATCCATCCTCTCGTTCGAGCGACTGCCAGGCACTTCGCCCGATGCATTTATCAATGTAAGCTGGGCCAGTTACGCGAAATCTGATGAAATGATGGCTCTCCTTGCTAGTGCATAAGCAACACAAAATCCTACCCGTTATTATCTTCTTATTATCCCTGGTCTCGCTAGGTATTTTCTCTTGACATTGAATATGGAATTCCGATCTCCAACTTCGCCCCTATATCAGGGTGTGGACTTGGTGCGTGCGGAATTTGATTATCTTTTAGCATAGCACATCTGATTATCCAACAGGCCAAGTCGGACTCAAGTTCGCTCCCTAGCTGGTTGTATTGTGTTTGACTAAGGGATACACCGCAGTATCCAACTCAAAAAGTATACTCCGCGCTCGGAAAATTGAGTGTATGTCTACGTGTTCATGTTACTGCACTTGAGTCCTTATTTAGTCAGGTGACGGACAACCTTCAAGCCTCCTTTGCCCTAGCCGCCAATATATTGATCACATTTGGACTGTGTTGGCGGCTGAGCCAAAACCGAAGTGGAATTCAATCGTATGTGTCCAGCTGAGATACGAAAGTATTGCTGATGAGTCACAGTACTAACAAGATTCTCAACTTCCTCGTTATGACTGCAATAAATCGCGGGGTTTTCACCATGGTCTTCGCTGCACTGAATATAATCTTGGTACGTCTGTCCAATATCAACAATTGTAACTTGATACACGAACTCCCACAGTTCTTCACGCAGCCACAAAAATTCTATTTCATGATCGCAATCTTACTCAGCGATAAACGTGAGCTTTCGTCCCAAATCAACTGCTCTTATAGGCCCCGCTGAATAGTTCTCACCTGCCTAGTCTACATGAATAGCATGCTCGCTATGTGAGACAGGCATGTCACTCGGACAAAAGGCTCACACCTTTTTCAGGTTCAACACGCGGGAATACGCCGTGCAGCTTCACGGAAGAACACTTGTGGAGCACATATCCATGCCGGTCTGCAAGTCAACGGGAACGGCCGTGCAGAACAAGATAACCGTGACGACTGTGAATGAAACTCATCGCGATGATCATGACAAGTAAGTTCCAGACATGATATCTGGGGAAGGCGCGAACAACTGTGTTTTTCAGATCGCTCGAGGACGGAAAACCACAGCTTCAGATTGATTGAATAATTGGACAGTAGCAGAGGATCAGTTGATACTGTGTGAGCAGCGAAGACCATGGTGAAAACCCCAGGAAGACGAGAACTTGAAGACGAGAGCTTGAAGAACACAGTTGTGCAGAATAAATTCTTGCTCTAGAACCACGGTGCTGGAAAGAATCATTTGCAGGGCATGGAACTTGAGTGGGACACAAGCCCTGGGGATGACGGCTATGCACGACGGCACGCTGGGGAATTTTGGATCCGGGACTTGAGCTGGATCCAAGAATGGAGGGGGGCAGGTAGAGCCTGTGGAGGAGGAGCAGAGATGCTCAAAGAAGGGACACGCACGCCGGTGGCACACGTGCAGGAACGCGGCCTTGGCTGGCAGGCGACAGAAGGCACGGAAAGAGGTGGAAAGGGTTGAGGGGACCGAAGAGTATCCATGAGCAGTATCCTCGGGCCCGATAGGTTATGGTGGGCAGACCAGGGACGGCGGAAACGAGATGGTGGAGGCAGAAGGCGAGAAACACGCTCCTCCTCCTCCTCTTTAGCAGTTTCCTCCGCACGGATCTTCGGCTATTGATCACCGTGTTCGCGGTGTCCTCATCTGGACTCCAAAGTCCTCAAACCCCCACCGTATACAAGAGTGTCTTGTTCAATCAGAAAATCTGGAGATACAGGAATTATGTGTATGTCCAATGTGTGAATGGAGTGCAGGCTTGGTGCAGGCCAGGCGTATGTGGCACTTCGATATATCAGATACCCTCTGATTGTCGGAGCTTCATGATATATCAGAGACTCTAGTCAGAGGCAAGTTTGATATACATCAAATTCCCATCAAATCCCTGCCCATGTGCGCGCCACGCGCTCCGCCCGAATTCACGCCCACCGTTCGCCCGCCTGACCGCCTGGAATGATGGCGCTCCACTGCCACTCCCAATGGGTCGGTTTGTTGACATTTGTTACTATTGCATGGCCTTCCATCAATGCCTCTTTCTCCTCTGCCACCCCGGCTCCCGTTCGCCTCCGGGGCCTCTGCTCGCTTTCTACCTTAGCTAGGCTACTCTTCTGGGTTCTCTGCGCTGCTACGTCGATTCCAGCGCCTCGAATCACCCTCGATACTGCGGCATTTCCGCTGTGCTGGCATCCATTCCCTGGAATGCATCACCAATAAAATGGGCTACCGGTCCACGGCAATCTTGAAAATTTACCAGAGGCTTCCTAATCACTATATCTTCAGCCTCTGTGACTTCGAGCTCCTCTATTCGACTTCTGGGCTCGCAATTGTCGTTGCAGCTCCCCTTCTGCTCCCACCTCCCGATGCTTTGGAGTGCAGGCTGGTTGCTTAAACCGTGATTACAACAGCTCCATGTATCCTGTAATTCATCTAGATTGGCTTGATGAGTGACAGATGATCTCTGCGCTCTTACGCAGCGCTTCTCAATCGGAATTGTACACACTCCTCCCACGGTTCTGCCCATTGAATTCTCATCCTAAGTCGGCTTTCAGGATCATTAGAATCTTGCTGCCTCGACCGCTGTTTGTGCGTGCCGCCCTTGCCACGCCTGCCCACTCCTGCTGCATACCATCTGCAGCACGGTCCCCTGCCTGCCGCGGTGCTCTGCCGCCTTTGTGCCCGAAATTTGGGCTGTTGCTGGTCAGTCCAACGTGCGTACATGTCTTGCACGCTGCACGGCTGCGTCCTGCTGGCCAGCCGATCCCGATTAAGACCATAATGGGGCTATCAGTGGAAATCAGCGCTACCCGATGAGATACCACGTCTTCTTCCAGTACGACATTCCCCGACGAACCTTCTGCAATGTCTTTTTCGGCTACTTTACACTGTATCGCTCTGCTGCACAGTCCTACACTCACACTCAAATTGAAAAAATATATGTGTATTATTTTTTGCGTACAACACTTCTGGTGACCTAGAATATACATCTTTGAGGGTTAACAAGTCAGTAGATCTGTTTTAAGAAGTGATTTCACTGGTTGCGAGTTCAGAAGACAGTAAAAACCACCTCGGATGAGGCGTCTGAGGAACGGATCAGTCGGCCGATGAGCGGCGATAACAAAATGGTCTGGTTCATTTCATGCTCAGCACCACTTCTAGAACAGTCTGAAGAGAGGAATGCATTGCAAATGACTAGCCAAACTTGTGTGTGTGCACAATTTGAGGAATCTACAAAATAATGGCTCCGTGCGACAAGAATTCCGTTGATGGGCGCTTGATGGGTGCTTAAAGGCATCTTGAACGCAAAAATCTTGCAAAAACCGGTCAATGACACCGGGGGCAAGAGCCGAGGCACTTGGACCTCAAGTGCCTTAAATGCACTTGTTCTGCACCTGGTTGTAAACTTGCATTTGTGATTGACAAAGGTGTCAATCATTTCTTTGGCACCTTTGTTTTTGGGGCAAGTCAAAGCTGAAAACAAAGGTGCCACAAAGCTCATTTACACCTTTGTCAATCACAGATCCAGGTGCATTACCAGCTGCAGAACAAGTGTGGAACAGGTGTGTTTAAGGCACTTGAGATCTGAGTGCCTCGGCTCTTGCCCCCAGTGTGACTACCTAGATGTCCATGTATTTGTGTTCTAATATTATTACCGAGGCCCAGGATGATAATTAAATCAGAGAATGCAGCCATTTGAGGCAGAATGAGAAGTTGCACAAAGGTGACCGTTGGGTAGCCCAAAAGCTCTAGTAGTTATAACTTGCTTTTCCGCCAAACTGTGTTACGACTTCAAAATTTTAACCTAGACATTAATAATCCTGAAGGTACATATTAGGTGAACTGGTTTGACTCCTAGAATGGTCAAACCTTTACTTTAGAATGATGTTGGTCGTTATTGAGGTGATGTTTTGTGTTATCGACTCAAGTGGCGCCCATTAAGCGCCCATCAAATGCTGCTTGGGCACACCGGCATCGTGACCCGGTGCGTGACTACCGTGACATTCTTGCTTTCCACCACCACCTCGGAGCATCCAACGCCCTCTTCAACATTGCAGGCCACCCCGTCTGTTTTCAAACGTGATCCATATACTTCCAGACGCCCACTCCCCGCTTTTGCCTACTTTCTCTCTGGTGGATTCTATGCTACGGGAGCTTGTACCCGCCACTACATCTAGAGCACGTACTTCCCTACACTCACTTAAATGCGATCAAATCTCGTCCTCTGGCAGTCTCTGGCAGCATTCTATCCAAATGAAGCTCATTCACTTGTTTCATGAATCATTGGAGCCAGCGGCCCAGAATTTCTCTGTTCGGTGTGCAAAAGTGGTTGGAGGGGAGGAAGCAGCTAGAGAGAGCACTTGAGTCCAGGCTTTAAGCATATCGGTACGTTTTTTTAGTAATTTTAGCTCTGCCTTGCTCTTATCTGCAATGGCTCGTACATACGCCGCTCACAGCGCGTAAGGCTTTGCTGTCCCACGTCACCGGTGCGCAGGTCCAGATGCGCTGCCTAAATCCCGGCAGACATCTCCGAATGGGCGGCCAGACCCGGGCAGTAGAAGGCGAGCCAGGGCGCACCGCTTGGCGTTGTTATTGTGCGGGGCAGGACTAGCGCATCTGCGCCGGTCTTCCCGCTGTTGTCGTCTGCCTCCGCTTTGAAGGGATGAAGTGCAGTGGGCACTGGGGAGCCTGGCGAGCAGCCATGCACTGCGGATCAGCATGATCCCTGTGTCCTAGTTCGTCCCGCCAAGCATGAGCTAGCATAGCCCCGCATAGCGTGGTGAATCGCAGACGGCATGACGGCAAACGCGGCGAGCTGCAACTACTACTGCAGCAACTAGGTGGTGGACGCAGGCGGCGTGCGGCGGGCAGGTGCGGCGGGGGGCGCGCACCTCAGGAGTGCGATCATTTGGCCACGCGAGCGCATGGTTGGGATTGTGCTTGCTCGCATGAACGCCTCACACACGGGCACTGTCGCCGCCTTTTTTCCCTTCATGCAACGCGCTCATATCCATGTACGAGCCGACGAGCGTCAAGGTAGCGGTAATCAGGCGACCCAGGTACACAGCGGCGGGGCAGCTAAGCGGGTGAGCGGACGGGTACCGTTTACTGAGGGTGAGAGCTCCTCAGCTTGGGACGGTCAGGTGGTGGATGTGCTCGCGTGCTGCAGCATGCATTGGAGCAGCCAGCGCACTACCGGCGGGAGGCGGGTAGCACTGGGCAGTGGACAGGTGGTGGCAGGCAGCGCAGATGGTGGCTCGAATCACAGCAGGACGGTAGTATCGCCATGTAGTTGACGCTGGCGAGCAGATTCCAGCAGGCTCAAAGGGGGGTAGCGGAACTCAATAAAACAGGTATTTCTAGTCTTATTTCAAATCGTGTATACCATAAATTTCACAGTAGGCATGCTGTATATGCATACCATATTCCACAATTTTTTCGTGATTTTTGAAGGATATTTTGCCGTCGCTGTGGCCGACGACGTCCAAGACCTTTGATCGCAACTGATCACGACGCGCACGACCTTTGATCGATGCTGTCCGAATGCAGATATTCATTAGCATCAAGCTGGGCAGTGACACCGGGGGCAAAGACTGACGCATGTGGACCTCACATGCGTTAAACGCATGTGGCCCGCATGTCGGCGTGACAGGCAACAAAGGTCTTTGTGAAATTTAAGACATTAATTCAATAAGGATGACTTAAAATGTAATAAGGAACCGCAAATTTAAGGCATATTTTCGGAGTAGTTGCAAGTAATAATCAGGCCGAAGCAGGAGTTTAAGTAGGTCCTGTGGAGGTTTTGTTTGCACCAGCCGTGACTTTGCCGCAGATGCCATCTCGGCTCTGCGAAGCGATGGCATGATGCGGTTGCAGCAGAGTCAAGCCCATGTGACAGCTCAGAGCCACACCAGGTTTGTGCTCACACCCGGGTGCTCACCTGGTGGGCGTTACGCAGTGGTGCGCCACACGCCACTCAGCGCCCCGCCCTGTGCCCCCGCATACACGCTGCAGGTACCATTCAGCATCCTGCCTCATGCCCATCAATCACCCTTTGTGCTCAATGTCTTTGTCACTGTGCAACCCCATCTTCAGATCACCTTTGTTGGCACAGGAGGCCATCTGCACATCGCCTTCGTCGCCAGAAGAACCCCCCTGAACGTTGTCTTTGACGGTACAAGAACCCACCTGCACGTTGTCATCGTCGGGCTACAACTGCGTCTGCACATTGTTTGCATCGGGACCGCACATGGGCGCTTGGGGATCACGATCACGAGACTATGGCTTTGTCCTTGGGGAAAGCCGACTCTGTCCTCCCTTTGTTTCACAAAGACCCTCCTGGCGGCCCAATCCCGTCCTTCGAGGCTGAAGGTGGCGACCAACGTTAAGGAACGACGGGTATGTACCCGTTCAATTCGAACCTCATTTTGCATGGCTTATTGACCACTGTAGGATCTACTTCTTGAGATGACCCGCGGCCTTCCCGTCATTTCCCGAGTGAAGGGTGCGCAACCTAAATTCAATGTCCACTTTTTCCACTGAAGTTGAACATTTTGATCTAGACGGCTTCAGCCAGCTTGCTGATGGTGTGAAGGCGATTCAACATGAACTTGATGTCTTGGAAGACAAGCCCGAGCACTCTTTTTTCAGAATTTTGTACGTTTGGGGTGTCGTTTTCTCTGGAAGCGGCTCGCAAGTGGGCAAACATCAGGGATTGCTTATATGTTCCATGTTGAATTTCGGTCAATAAACAGAGAGATCTAAATTCAACCTTTCGCACAAACTCCCTTCGATGCTGCCAGAACCTCATGAGCATCGTCCCATTCGTCCTCATCACCCTGCTGCACACCATTACCAGCCATGGCACCCCAATGGTCCCCCCAAAAGCGCGGTCTCCACTGTTCCCACCGTGCAGCGCTCATCACCTCTTGCGGTGCTGCACATCGAGTGCGCCGAAAATTCAAGTGAGTGCGCTGCATCGCTGAGAAGGGATACTCTGCATAATCGCAAGCGCCATCCGGTTGTTCGAGGGTAAATTATGGCCGGAGAGAGGGATAAGGGATAGGTACTGACCTCACAACGAGGTCTACGTCTTGTTTACCCGGATCCGCACACATCGTTTTGATGTCTGAACCACAAAGGAAAACCTTGTACAGTGCCTTTCGAAAGGCGACAAGGGCCGCATGTCGCAAACTTGCCTAGATCACACATTAGTTCTCATTTTCAACAACATTTGAGCCGAAATGAAACAAACCAGGATCTTTTGCGAGAACAACACCTTGAGTGAATTCCCTGCATTGGGGAGATCAATGGGTGAAGCTTTTTCCAGGTTATCAAGAGAATGAGGAATCCAGCAGAATTACGAGACGCATAAGACTTGCTAACATTTTTTGAGTCTTCGACAAGTTGAACGTCATCGACCTCAACCTCGACCTCATCATCGTCGTCGGGTACAACGGGTGGACTCTCGTGCTCCTCCACCTCCAGTTCTGGCGGGGAATCCACAGCGGTATTCACGGGCGTAAGAAATGGGGTTTTTGATGGCTTCTTGAGGTTTACTGCGGACCGAAATGGTTTCGTCGCTTCAACCAACCATTTATCAACCGATGTTGGTTTTAATGAATAAATCCCAACTCTCACCTAAAGCCCTGCCATAGGATGGCGTACTGCTGGATGACACCGCCTTCAACTTCTTTTACCGACTTGTCTGGTCGCTCTGCTCCGACCTTGATTGTTTATTATCCAGCTGGACTTCACTGTCTCGGAAATTCTGCCTCCAGGCTGTGTCACTATTATTATTGTCAGTACTAGAGTTCGCCCTACTGGGCCCGGGGCGTGGGAGATAGTCCTCCTCGTGATCGCCGCATGGTACATGGACCAGAACCTGTGCCGCAGCGAATTTCTCTGAAGATAACTTCGCGTGTGCGAGGGAGTAGCTGTCGCAGTCAAGGCCATAATCGGAATATCCTTAAAATTTTGTCGAAAGAAGCCAAGACGCCGATACTCGGCACATAATCACGGCCCCATTCCTATTCATCGCGTCAAATGTCGGCAATATGGAGAGCCTTCAAGCACGCACTGAGATGCAGTGAGCCTGAAAAAGTCAACAAGTGCATTCCACAACAAGATGGATGGATTTACTTCGTCAACAACCAACCCACTTAATTCTTTCTGATGGCATATCCTGGCTAACAGCCGCATGACTTCGGAGGTACAGAGCTTTTCCGGAGTGACTTAAACAAAGATAATGAACCCAAAAAAAGGACTCGGAGAGAGGCATTTATTTGCGTACTGTAGAGTAGTCGAGTTACGGGGTGTCCTGGAGACAAGTCCCGCATGATCTGAAAAGTGTGAATGTGAGGAAGACAAGCAGGCAGAAAATCAACATACATTTTTCTTTTCCAGGGCTGAGCTTTCTGAAGTCAAAGAGGCCACTTTAATGTCCTTTTCACGTGGTCCGGAAACCTCTTATGAAATTTCTTGAGTTTGTGGAGAGGCCAGGGTAGTGCACTTACAATTCTTTATCAAAGCTGGCGTTCGAAGCATTTTTAAAAAAGTGAAGAAATATCAAAGATAGACTGACCAAGAAGGGGAGACACTACGATAGTTACGCCATGCTGTACCACATTAGAAAGTAATAAACGCGTAGGTTTGTGGACTCGGGTACCGATTCAGCGACGGCAGAAACCTGACAGCACAGACTCTGCTACACCGTTAGATCTACGAAACTGTGAGTAAATCAATGAGTTTACTTTGCCCATGCCAGTCGGCGCGAGTACAAAGATGTCTGCGCCTAAACGCACGTCAAAGAGCCTCGAAAGATCGGGAATTGAGCACACCGCAGACTGCAGCTTCGACAATTTATCGCTGCTTCCCTTTGTATTCTGCATGGTCAAATACTAGGCGGAAACGGGAGCATCAGTTGGCGCGAGGAATGCACAATCCGACTCTTTGTGAGGACACTGTATGGCTGTTAGTAAAGCATCTTTCAATAAAAGTAGAATAAATGATGGCAGTCTACAAGTCTGCTTGGTTCCCGTCTCAGGATTCGCCTTCGAGTGGCTGGGACCAACGAGATTGGTGTAGTTGACAGCTGGAGGCGTCTGAAGAGTAGAAGAGCTGTACTCGGGCGCGGGTCATTTTGTGTCAAATACTCTTGAAACTCGGAGTCCGATTCTATTGAAAGGGCCTTTCAAAAGCGAGGGCAAGAGCCAAGACAAGAATCCCCGTATGCAGTTGATGGCTGGAGGCATCTGAAGAACAGAGAAGCTGTACTCAGGCGCGGGGTCATTTTGTGTCAAATAAGTACTCTTGAAACCCGGAATCCGAATCCATCAACAGGGCCATTCAAAAGGTGAGGGCAAGAGCCAAGATAAGAATCCCCGTATGCAGTTGATGGCCGGGTCTGAAAGCGACAGAAATGGGCGAAATGGTGGTGAGAGGTCCAGGAGGGCGAGGCGGAACTATGCACGAAGATGTGATGGACGCGTCGAGAACTTAGAAGCAGATAAACAATAAACATAAATAAATTGAAAAATAAGGGCCGTTTCACAGAGTGACGCATCTGGCGACTGTAACGGGACGCGACTTTCTCAATCCACCACCATTCTCGAGAAAAAAGGTATATCTGGCGCGTTTCCGGTCCAAGCCCAGCTTGATTTTCAGACGGAAATCTTGAACATGGCCATTGGCGACTACCGTGGCCATCCAAGTTTACTTCGAAGATACTGCTCAGTACATTGCCCGGAAACATTGTGGCGACTCCCATTTCCGCGAAGCTATTCAGCCAGCCTTATAATGCTTAAGATGATCATATATGTTGGGACATGTTTCGCCGGTGCGGCTGGCATAGCTGCGTTGGGTTGGGCAATGAATGCTCGCAAAAGCCGCGAAACTGGTAGTTAGAATTCGGAGTGAGTCTCTGGGACTTAGTTTCGTGATTTTTCTTTCCAACAGAATGGGGAAAAAAAAATAAAGACACCCCCTAGAGTATGTATGCTCAAGAAACTCTCCCCAACGGATGTTTTTAGGTATAGGGCGACGACCCGAGAACATAGCGAGTTGATGGCAGTCGGCTGAAGCCGTAAATTAATTGATGCACAATGGATGACAGAAATGTTCACTGGCTTCAAACTATCGGAGGTTCTGGCCTCCAATGACAACGCAAGGTTACCATAAAATCTACATATGTATGCCTAAACTTGAAGTGTTTCCAAGGCTCCCGGAATTACAAGAATCAGTAAACTGCTTTGTCTCTTGAAGTCTACAAACAATCGAAATAGTGGCTCGCAGTGAGCTGAGAACTCCTCGAAAACTTCAATTTGTAGGCTGAAGCATAGTGTGAACCATTTTGCTGCAGTACGGGGTACGCATAAAGTTAAGGCTCATCACTCTGAGTTTGATGGCCTCGTTGTGAAATTGAGGGTGCTCGGGGTCTATCAAGGTAGAAGGCAGGTCGAGGGATCTTGGATTTTTCGCTGCGGCATGATCACAAGTGTAAAATCTAATTTATTCGCAGCTACTACCATGCATCCAGCGCGTCTACTATCTACTACATGGCCTGCGCCGCTACCCACCGTCCCGACCTTGCACTGCACCCAATGAACCCATCCTGAGCTCATTCATCCATCGATCCAGTTCATTGGCGGCAAGGCGGCCGGTATTTGCGAGTGTAGGGGGGAGCTGGCGCACTGGTGGCGGAAGCAAGGATGCAATGATCTAGAAGGTGGAAACACAGAAGCAGAGGGCGACGGAGGGAGGAAGCGACGACATGGTGCATGGTGAGAGAATAAAAAAGGAAAAACGGAGTCCGCTTACCCCAAGGACAAAGCCATGATCTCGTGATCGTGATCCCCAAGCGCCCATGTGCGGTCCCGACACAAACAATGCACAGACGCAGTTGTAGCCCGACGATGACAACGTGCAGGTGGGTTCTTGTGCCGTCAAAGGCGACGTCCGGGCGGATTGTTCTGGCGACAAAGGCGATGTGCAGACAGCCTCCTGTGCCAACAAAGGTGATCTGAAGATGGGGTTGCACAGTGACAAAGACATTGAGCACAAAGGGTGACTGATGGGCATGAGGCAGGATGCTGAATGGTACCTGCAGTGTGTATGCGGGGCACGGGGCGGGGCGCTGAGTGGCGTGTGGCGCACCACTGCGTAACGCCCGCCAGGTGAGCACCCGGGTGTGAGCACGAACCTGGTGTGGCTCTGAGCTGTCACATGGGCTTGACTCTGCCACAACCGCATCATGCCATCGCTTCGCAGAGCCGAGATGGCATCTGCGGCAAAGTCACGGCTGGCGCAAACAAAACCTTCACAGGACCTACTTAAACTCCTGCTCTGGCCTGATTATTACTTGCAACTACTCCGAAACTATGCCTTAAATTTGCGGTTACTTATTAAATTTTAAGTCATCCTTATTGAATTAATGTCTTAAATCTCACAAAGGCCTTTGTTGCCTGTCACGCCGACATGCGGGCCACATGTGTTTAACGCATGTGAGGTCCACATGCGTCGGTCTTTGCCCCCAGTGTGACGGTGGTCGGAAATGATGGCCTCATGGCCCTAAGAATGACGCTGCATTGATATACCAAAGCCGCCTCTAACTTGTCGGTTTTGATATATCACCGCTCTCCGAAGATCAGGGGGAGGTGATATATCGCTCCCCCATATTAAGGTGTGCAGGCACATTGGAGATTGTTAATTTAATTCTATGTTTTAAATGCAACAAACGTATAATATTTCTCTATCTCTTGGACTCGCGTCTCAAGCCCCATGCCACTTACAACACGCAGAAATCCGTCCTAAGCCAGTAATTGCCTTGCACAGTTTGCAACGGCTTCGCTCTGGTTGTAAGCCACCTGCCAGTAGCTTAAGACCGGTTACAATCCCACACATTCCCATACAATCCCCAAATCCGGCTCAATCCGTTGCAACCAATTTGGGATTTTTCCGACAAATTTGAGCCCCGCCAGCAGAGGCTCGAGCATGGAACACGTCGCGGCAATGCGATAGCAGGACGTCGTACGCAGAGCTTCCCGGTTCGGACGGATATTTGCGACATGATGAGTTGCGCGACCAAATTCCAGGTGAATTATGGTGGTGATTTCTTCAGACTCGGGCCGTGCATAGATGTAGAATGGACGCGATGGGCTCCTCGCAGTGTTCTGAGCAATGAGGCCAGATAAGAACTGTTGTAATTTGAGGTAGTGGAATCAGACAAGTTTTGTGAATAAATAACAAGATATATTAGCGCTTGACTGAGCTCTGCAAACGCTTGAGCAATACATACAAAACTGTACTACTTATATACTAAATGTCCAAGGTAACTAGAATGTTCCTTGATATTCTCCAATGTTTCTCAATAATCTTTACTGTTCTTCAGTATTCCAGAACTTACTCTTACTGACTCGTTATGATTCACAGTGATGCATAGCCTTGGCCATAATGCCGGGTTGCTCAAACTCCAACAAGAACATCAAGGTAAGACGCAGACAAGCAGAGGAGAACCAGGAGAGGAGTCCGAACGGATAAGATTCGGGGCCAATGTGGGTCCTAGACCCGCCAATCAGTTCATGACGGGGATGCTCCTGGCACTTTCCTCGATAACAAGAATCTATCCCCGAACACAAATTAGGGACGGCGTAGGACGGCGTTTTGCTGAAACTTTTGCAGTAACGACGTTATGAGGCCCAACGGAAACAGCCATCGCGACTGGACCGTAGAATCACAGGGACTGCAACATGGCGGGCGCTAGAGTTATTTAGTCTCTCGTAGACAGACGCTACAACAAAATGCTCGTGCCTCGCATGTTGTAAGAGTTATTGGGAAAGTGGTCATGGAGTCAAGCGGGCTGCGAACGTGGCGGCAAGAGGCGATCCTGGTATACCGTACACAGATCATCGGCGTTATGCGCCCGCCGAAAGTCCGCCGACTACCTTTCAAGGGTTCTTTGTCCGCGATGAGAACAGGACAGCAGCAATCGGGATGATACGTGAGCATGCATGACAGTAAGTGGAATATTCTCTTGAGTCCCACCGGGGACCTAAAGAACTGAGGTTGGACCACACGAACTGTGGCCGGCGGCGAGGGAAAGATAGGAGGCTTGATTAGCATCGAGTGTCTCCAAGAGAAACCAAGTTGAAGCAAGTAGAGCTGAGGAGGTATTATGATGTCGGCGGCAATGATGGTTGTTGATTAATGTTGAGTGACTGTTATGGTAACCAACGTCGTTGATGACCTGATCATGGCCGGTTGAATTATTGAATCTCTACTCATGAGGCAGAACAGGTCTCATTCAGGTTCAAATGGCATGCGGGGACTGTATGCTTCTCACAATTTCAACAAGCGAAGTACGAGCTCAAAATTGTTGAAGCGTCTGCCTAGGGGAGACTATCACAGTGTCCTTTTCCCACTTAGTTGCAGCGTCTGCCACTCGCTTAAACATTTTAATCAACTTCCATTTATATATCTTGAGCCAAGGTAATGCTGGATACTACGCCACAATCAGTCGCTTTTCAATCGGTAGATATCACTTACGACTGCGCTGCGGCTCTCCGACTATCATTTCCCTTTGCGCAGTTGTGAGATCAGTTAACCACCAGTGCGTGATGCGCGGCGATAGAATGGAATGGGACGCAAATACCCCAACCGACTCCTCAAGCGGGTCTAAAATTGGGTTGTAGAAGTGGACTTTAGAGATAACTCCATGAAACACTCCAGGTTGAAACATCGAACCCTACTCGGCACCAAATCAGCGCAGGTGTGCATGTGGTAATGCTCCAAGAAAGGCGGTGACCGGCGGGCTAGGGCAGGAGCAGCCCTTCGGGCGCAGGAAAGAGCCTGAATGTGCCAAGATATCCCACAAGGGGCCGAGCCTTCTGAATCTGCAGCTCCTTTAAAAACCGCGCACAAGATTGAACCTTCTCCACCACCTCCACTTCCATCCCCCAAATCAAAATGCTTATTACCGCCCTACTATCCGCCCTCGCCCTCTTCTCACCGGCTCTCGCCGTCTCAATAAACAACACGCTCTACATTATCACCAACGCCGAGACTCCGTCCTTGGATCGACCGGGCCTGACTCCCATCGGGTTGCAGAGGGCGCAGGACTGCATCCCTCCGGTTTGTCTTCTGCACCACTAACTGGAACGCGCTGACCTTTCATGTGTAATCTTTCCACATACAAGATCTTCGCCGATTTGAACCTGGGCCTCATCGTCGTCTGCAAGCCGAACAACAAAACCGGCGCGTGCATCCCCGCGAACGACACCGCCGCGCCGCTCGCCGCGTCCCTGGGGCTCGTGCCGGACAGCCACTGCGGGACAGGCGACGATGCGTCCGATGCCTGTGTAGGCAATACCCTGACGAAGTACGCGAAGAACAGCACGCTGGCGATATTGGTTGTTTGGGTGCGCTGTGTTCGATTGGATTGGTTTTGGACAGGGCTGACTAGGGTGGAACGGGATGTAGGATTCAGCTGAGATGGACGACCTGCTGGAGAACCTCGATATCGAGCTGCCCGGCGGCGATGACGACGACGACGCAGATGATTTCACCACGCAGTACGCCGTGTTCCCGCTTGCTTTCTGCGTTTGATGTGACTGAGGTTCAATACTTTCTAGCGCGGACCTCCTATTGATCAAAAATCAAAAGCAGACAGTCATAGAGACCTCGATGAACTGCACGGGTATCGATGGGACGGCGCCGGGTGATTTCTAGGTCTTGTGTCTGCATTAAAGGAAATTTTCGAGCTGTGCGGCGAACACTTCAAATAGTTTCTGGGAATAAATCTGTTAGGACTTCACATAGTCCGATAGTACTTTGGTGACCTTCTGGAATAACAGCGATCGATGTGAATCCGGCAGCACAGGCGCCGCAAATCTCAGAGTTCACGATTTGGGTTCAATTTAGAAGACAACCAACTTTAGTCAAAAAAAAATCAGCCTAACAACTTGGTGGCTGACCGGACCACCAAAAGATTTTTATCAGTTCAATGTCGTTCTTGGCTTTGTTATGAGCAATTCATTACTCGTTCTTTTCATCGTAGACCAGCTTTTTCGAGGTGCCCAACGTTAATCTATCCGTGTAACGTGCAATAGTGGCTATGCTTATTAGCTTTTGCAGTCTTAAGAATCGAATCTAACGAACTTTGGGGTCGAGTTTGCTCATGTACATGGTTTTCTCCTCGTCTGGGTTCGAATCCCTGCTGTACCCCTTTCCGTTCTTTTCTGCGCCCTTGTTATTCGTCAATCCTCATCATAGTCTGGCCTTGAACCTCAAGGCGTTCGCCGTGCCTGCTGTCCTCTTTTGTCTCACTGCTTAAATGTGGGAAACAAGGAGAGATGGCGATCACGGAACAAAACAAATACTGATCGTGATCGGAGTGTCGCCCCAGGTCTATCTCGTCGTTCTCTGTTCGGGCTGCTCCTGTGCTAGCCTTCACATTCGTCAGGACTACATAATACTCTTCACATCCTGCAACTACTGAGGTATTTCATTCAAATCGACAGTCACGGGTCATGGACCCCTCTGTCGATGTCGAAATTTGGTCGAGGTCACGTGTCACGGAGCCGTTTGTCGAACCTCTAAGCTGTCACAAATGCCTCCCTCCCCCTCCCCCCCAGTGCCGAAAAAGTCAAATTTTCTGTGGGACTGTCGAAATTTTGGCAGGTGTCATGCAAAATTTCGGCCGTTGTCGAAATGTCGAATAGGTAAATCGGGTCACGCGTCACACCCCCTGTCGATTTGAATGAAATACCTCAGTACCCGAAACCTTCCTTGCTGCTGCATCAGCAAAATAGAATTTCTCTGGCAGGCATGGCGTTGTCTGGCTGCGTCTGATCTGTACTGTGTCTATATGTAGGGGAGCAACACCCCAAACGCCGTGACATAGCCGTTGCCTTTTTTTCAGGCAACGAAGGCCACCGTGATCGTGACTGTTGCCCAAAGAGGCAACCAGCACTTCGATGCTCGCGCCATTGTACCACTCGATGAGACCTTAGAGCAGGAATTTTGGGGACAATGGAGCTAAAATTCATAAGTATGACACATTAGATAGGTGTACAGTATTTTTTTATAACTTTTTTGAATGTCACAATTTTTCCAGGCAACCGACCTTACCGTTACCGTGACCCGCTTGAAAAAAGGCGACGCAACGGGCGGTCCGTGACCGTGACCGTTGCTCCCCTACACATAGACACAGTATGGCTTGTCAGCCAGACTGTCATACACTATCAGAATTTTCTACCCCACCAGTTTGTCGACCCGTGGCCACTTTGCGGATGGTTCAGATTGCATCTGGCGATGAAAAGTAAATGGTTGGCTGCTGGCTAGTTCTAATGCTCATTGCTCACCACGGCGACGCAGAGGCGCAGCGTTTGTGATAAAAACTCGTAAGTCCTATATCAGTCTTGGCACTTGGGCTTGTGGGCCACTGCGTGTACATGGTGGTACAAGTCCATGTAGCGCTGCACAACCTGGTGTAATGTCTAATGTTCCTTTCAATTCTATGCTATCCACAGTTAATGAAGGGGATCAACAAAGCTTGACATGTGCATTCTGCTGGGTGAGTGGCAGGTCTGCCGAGATTGTGCCGTGCTGAGGCAGGAACCCGGCAGATCCCGAGATTGTCGGCTTTCAGACTTTGCCGCCATGTCGGTTCCAGAGATGCAGCATGGCCGAGGACTGCTAACCCGAGGATCTTTCGAGAGAACTCCAAAAGCGGCAACAGTAGCCTACGTGAGAATTAATTTTTCATGAGAAAGACGCCACATCCTCGAAGTCCGTAGCTGCATTCACCTCGCAGGCAAGATGTATGTCTACGTTGAGCAAAGCTTTGAAGAAAACTTCAAGATTGGCAGCAGTATTGAGCTGAAGCGAAACCCTAGGGCTGCACTCTCTACAGGCACCAAGGATGTAATTGGTCTTGTTGCGCCCTTCAATGGCCATCTTGTCCATCTGGAGGTTACAGTGGCGAATGACTGGTGGTTCCATCGACTCTGGCTCGCCGAATGTGCACTGCTTGATATTCTCTTCAATCTCCTCTGTTAAGAAATAGGCATCCGGGCCGGTCTCCATTGTATAAATTTGTTGCCAGTACATTTGATACAGGGGTTCCTGGCTTGTCTCTTACCATCACGGGTACACTGAAGGCTCATCGAAACTCAACATCCTCGACTGTAGGCATCCCTGCAGATGCACGGAGCGGCCAGATGACTGCATTCTTACGCAACGTTACGATCCCAGGTAACCCCTCCACACGATGAAGTATTCCAGTCAAGCATGCACCGCCGAGTCAGAGGATAAATAATCCCAACATCATATTGTCCTCGGTGAAGCCCGTCGGGTTATAGACCTCCTGACATGCATGCTCATAGCGCTCAAGAAGCCCTTGAATGCCCACCCCGTTGTTGAGGCATGCCTGGATGAGTTGCACAACACGCTCCACTCGCCCACTGGCTACCGCCATCACGAACTGCTTGTGTTCATCCAAGGCAGCCATTAGTAGACTTGTCCGTCTCATCCCGTAAATAAATAAATAATATTTGATCGGAACAAATATTATTTCAAACTCCGCTCAGTGGGCCGCTCTTTCTCGTCCGAATGCCTCACCAAGACCCAAATTCAATTGGACCTTCTATATGTTGCCGAATCTGTCATGGCTCTGCTGTTGGAAGAGGACTCGGATGATGCCAATCTTGTAGGAATAGATGAAGAGGAAGCGGAGTTTGTGAGTGATGAAGTGCTTGGGCTTATGGCTTTGAATTGGGTGGAGATAGCACAATACATGTCTGGTGATGGCTCGCACGGAACCTAAGACCAGATTCCCAAGTCCAAGGACTTCTTCAGTATCAAATTTGAGTAGCGCTCACTTTGCGGGGTTTGAAATAATATCTGTTCCGATCAAATATTATTTATTTATTTACGGGATGGGATGGACAAGTCAAGAATTGGGCACCCCTATTTTGCCAGTCAGCTTGCAGACAACGTTAAGCTTTGTGAGTTTGAGACTGCAGCATTGGTCCATTTTTTTTCCAGATGGTGTCAATGTGGGTGCTGACTGGCAGATGTTCACAAAACCTCTAGTGAGTTGATCACCAGCACAGGTGAGTACAGGGGCCACCTAGCAAAAGATGTGTCGAGGCATGCTGAGCCCAGTAGGCATGCTTTCCATAATTCGGGGGGCCAAATCTATGCCGTTCCAAATGCACTTTTATTATTCCCCACCTTTTTTTGCATTTTCACCAACTTTTAGTGTAAATTTCACAACTTTCCCACAACTTTGCTCACTTTTGAAGCTCGAAATAAGGTGGGGATCTCTCCTGTTTTTCCCCTACTTTTATTACTGGACTTACAATTTCACCAACTTTTGTTTCAAACTTCACCAACTTTTTTGGTTCAAAAATTTCCCCACAACTTTTGGGGACAAAATTTTTTATTGCTCCAATCAGTGCCTAAAGCCATCCAAATACTGGACCTTGATTCCCTGCAGGCCTAACCATGCTAGTTTCACCCCAGAAGTGGAAATACAGTGAGCACAAACTTCAAACACGACCACGTGTCACCAGGGCCGGCAAGCGCGATCACTTTGCCCGTCGATCAAAAGTGCCATTAGGCACTGCCACTTCTACCCGTTGCACAGGTTCGTATTGGAAATACAGCAGTCACAGGAATGTGCAGGACATGATCAGGGTTGTCTTGCTTGCCCAGGTAGAGTAAATGTTGCTCTGAGGGCAACCAAGTAAAATATATTGGTAGATTACCATGGATTATATACAAGGCAGTGTCTGGGGGGAACGGGTGCGGAGGGTGCAGGGTGTCGAGGAAGCACACATACGGGTAGTTGGTGCGGCGCATCCGCATAATGTCGTTGCTGCAGGGGGTCGTTGCATTGGTGTATGTGGTGTTCCTCCACTCCTTGCCCTTAATCGTCCTGTGTCTGTACATGCTGATTACAGCTAGCCCTTAGGTTATTCTATTCTCAAGTCCAATGGCCAGCCTTGCGACGGCTCGGAGCGGGAGTAGCGCATCACCGGGTGCGTCCCTCCTCCGGTTCTTATCTTCTTCCTCCTTTGGCGGGCGTGGCTGTCGAGTGCGGGGGTGGTGCCGTGTCCGCGGCGAGGTGCATGCAGTGGGCATGAACGTCTGACGCTGTGGGGAGTAGAGCCTCATCGGTGGCTGTCTCGCTCAGCGGCGGTGTGCTGGATATAGAGGCAGGGAGCTGAGGCTCTTGCACGCGAGACGGATGCGTCCGGCGAGCACACCATTGTTCTTCTTGACATCTTGGTGGGCGGGCCTTTGTGGGTGCGCCGGGACCAGCTGGTGCGCATGCTCGGGGCAGTGCGCGGGTTCAGCAGTGGAGGATGCTATGCCGCCGAGATGTATGTACGCACGTACGCACGCACGGAAGAGATGCAGATGCTTTCGCGACGGATGGCGCGACTGGCGGTTCCCGTGCTCCCATTGCGGTGTGTACTTGTTCCGTCTTCATTCGGCGGGCGGAGGACTTCTGAGCAGCGGGGCGGATGCAGCGCTCTTTATATCACATGTACAGTGATATCCCCTCCTGCGCGATGGAGGAACGAGGACTTCGCGCCGACTGTCGCGAAGGGGCCGCCCCGAATCAAGACTTCTGGCCGCGGTGGTGGAGGATGAGCACGAAGGCGTCGTATGGGTGCTTCCTACCGCGTTTACTCATGCTGGCAGTCGACACTGTATATTCCTTCGTGTCGCCGCCGCCCGGTGGAACTCTCCACCCAATTTTCGGCGTGGTGCACTGCGGCAGTTGTGCACGGTGCACGGGTTCTTCTGGCCGGGTGCAGGACTCAGCTGGGGATGTCTCAGGTAGCTGCGGATACCGTGCGCATATCGGTTCTGGGATCGCGTCGGCGTGTGCGAGCGGTGCTCTTGTAGGACTGCAGTGCTGAGAGGAGAGTAGGCATTTGTGTGTTCGTGCTACCGCGGTTTGGGCGTATGTACATTACACGTTCCACTCAATATTAATGTTTCATGGTATCAAGGAGCACGCGTCGTTTCCATTCAGATACATGGGCAGTCTCATAAGTTTCGAAATACGACGGACGATTACTTCATGTGCCGGTACCCCCTGCTATTCATGGAGGGGATGTGAGCCTCGATACTGCTGTTAGGTCGAAGTTTCGGGGAGGCATGGTAGGGAAGAAGGATGGGAAGGGAGCAAGGGGTGCGAGTTTTGAATATGTTTGGGTAAAGTTGCCGGGCCAAGCACACCACAGGGTTGAAATTGGAGTTTGTGACTCCTTCGGGGACCGCAGGTAATGGCACGAGGCTGGCACCAACTTTACTGAGTAGTGTGGATGGAGACGACAGAGGAAACCCCGAAGGGTTTGCGATGGTGCACTGCCGTAGTCGAGTGGGCGCAGCTGCTGGATTATGCTAAAGGTGATTCAACTTGATTTTTGATGCGCGTCGGGCGTAGAAGACCAGGTGACGAACTTTTGGAGTGTAAAACTGGACACCTGTATTTTCTCCTTCTCAAAAGTAGCCGTGTACTTTATTTCTTGACAACCAATGATTTGATGAACCCACATCCTTCCTCCATCCTGATAACATAGCTTTCCAGATCTAGATTGGCAGGCGCCCTGACGCCGGAAGGTTGTCGCTCTGATGTAGCTTAGCCTCTACGAAAGTTATCCCGCAGAGGCTATTCTCTGCAGCCACAGACAGCGTGATCGCCAGCGTCCCGACAGTTGCGTTCCCAGGCATGAAACATCAAGCTGGGAATTCTACACACACACAGTCCAGCGTAATTCAGAGATGACAATGGTCCTGAATCTCGCGATGCAGATCTATCAATTTGACGTACAGGACGGGGATGAAGTTGAACATGAAGACAAGTAGCACAAGATGCATCTTATTTTCGCTGGAAACAAATCTGGCTGGCCTTTTACAGTTGATATTTTGGAACATTCTGCCTTAGAGCGGCATGGGAGGTGCAATCTTGAACATTACGTTTAGGATTGGAAAATACAATGTACCCAGGGAAAATTGCAAAAATAATAAATACTTTATAATAAATGGAACTTGATCGTGAAAAAAAGCTGTCGAATCGATGGACTAGAGCACAGAGAAAAATTCGAGTTGACGGAGATAAGACGAAGCAATACTCAACAAATTGGGCACATAATCTTAATAGAACGAATAATCGGACTGTTCAACGGCCATCTATCACTGACTGCTCTTCTGCGCAAATCCAACCCGCTTGTTCCCGTGGTCAAAGATGATAAAGTATCTCTCAATCCAGTTGCTACCCCAGAGCGTGTCGTCGTCGCTACCGATGGCCAACATGGTGTTGCCCCAGCCATCAGTGCAGTGATCCGGGAGCGCCGACCCCGGAATACCGACGCGGTTGCCGTCGGCGAGCTGGATGACGAAGTCGGGGAGCGCCTGGCCGCACGGGAAGATGAAGTTGTCCCAGCCGTCATCCCACTTGGCATTAGGCACGTGGTTCCAGTAGTTCTGCGCGATGTTGCGCGAGATGGTCCCGCCGCCCGAGCCTGTGTCCACGACGACTTTGAAGTCGGTTGCCCCGATGCTCGCGTCATCGTACCCGGCGCCCACTCCCCTGATCTCCACCTGGTACAGCCCTCCAGTACTCACTACCGGCGCCCATCCTATGTTGCCGGTGTACTTGGATTCGTCGATGTAACCGAAGTCAAACTGGCCGGTCTGGGTCGACACGTGGAAGTCGACCGTCCAGAGCTTATTCTCCAGCTGGGGGACCAGGCGCTGCATGAGCGTAGGTACGCGGGTCGGCGACGTCTGCATGCCGCCGTCGTCAATGTTCAGGCCCAGGTTGCCCGAGCGAGGGCCTTCAGTGGTGGGCCGCGTGTTGTTTGTCATAGCGAGGAAGTCGAAGTCGGAGAAGACGATGTCCCCGATCCGGAGGACATCGGTAAAGACAACGCCGCTAGAGCAGTACCCCGGGTAGCACTCCTGGTATGTGTAGCCGTCCTTCAGCTTGGACGTGCTTGAGGCCGTCGGGTCATACCGCGCTATGTTGACCACGGGCGCCGCTGTTGGTGGCTCCAGGGTTGATTCGACTAGCAGGCTAGGAGCGCCGCTATCTCCGAGGAGTAGGAAGGTTTGGGGCGGGGTGCCAATCTTGATTGTGATGTACCAGCTGTATTGAGGCTGTTAGCTGACCTGTGCCGGGGTGGCATTTGCGGCTAGCTCGACTCACTTGCTACCTACATCGACAAAGGTCTGATTCGCACTAGAACTCGCATCTCGACGTCCAAGTCCGAGACTCTTCATTTCGAGCTTGACAGCAGGTAGAGTCACCCGCCCTCGCGCAACAGCACCTCCAGCATTGGCGTTAGGCAGAGCAATGACTCCGGGCACCGCCAAGGTCAGGGCCGAGAGGAACAAACGGGCAGTGGCGATCATGGTTGACATGAGGTTTGGGATGGCCAAAGGCACATAGAATCGGATGCTAGAAGAGCAACTTATAGAGATCCGCACGGTCTGCGGCTCGGATGACCTTGCGGTCATTTGATCCCATGTACCATTGCCGAGTGGGCTTGTGGTCTAGTAAATGAGCGAGCAGTCTTTTTAAACCAGCTCGTCGTTTCACACTCGGCGCGCCATGATCGGCTTCGATTTCATAATTCAAATAAAATAATGTCAATTGAGTTGGAGGTCATTCTAGGTCATTGCGACAGCATTTCCCATGCGGTCCTGTCAGTAGTATATTCAAAACTTAAGCGCTGATTCTGCCACAACTCATCGCTATTCAGCGCTATTGTCCCGCTGCCTTCTTTCGCGATCAGCACGTATGAGGATGAATCAAGATTTAAACTGCGATGAGCATCTCACTCCGGAAAATCCGCTGTTTCTGGAGGCTCTGATAATGTTCCTGATACCTTAAGTATCGAGAATGAAATAAGTGAACCGTTCCCGAAATATTCGTTTCATGAAAACAGTTACTGTTCCTGAAACCATTGGTTTCGGGAACGGTTTCGGGCAGCAAGAAACAATAAATTTTGGCTTTCCAGAAAGTGTTTCCAATACTTTTGTTTCGGGAACAGTTTCATGAAGCGATGTGTACTTTCATCGATCGAAGATTTTTCCTTCGCAACCTTTTCTTTCAGCTTTTGCGAACAATTCAGAAGTTACTTCACAAACCGGACAGCGAATCCATCTCAAAATAATGCATCCACACAGCTGCCAAGTATGATATCCCTTGCTTTTTGTTAACAGCAAATTAATTCCCGCTATTTAGGAATGATTCTATGGAATACGAGTGCGTATTATCCAATTTTACTGAACAAGTAAGCTAACACAGGACTTGAACAGAAACCGGGTAAGGGCCAGGCGCTCGCCTGGAAACCCGACCCGCACATGGGTCTGGCTGGGAGACCGATCTTACAACCCGTTTAGCCGGAGGTATAAACCGAATTCAACTGGGTTCGGGACCGATTCAAGTATGCAACCGCTCGTTTGCGGAGCAATGTATCTGATTCCAAATCATTTCTGAGATCTTCGTCTTCGTGTAGGATTTGGAGAAGAAAGGATCAGATCTACGTAAAAAGTCCGTATACTGCACCAATGCATTAGAAACTTAATTTCAGCATAATGTCGGTATTCGCAGACGTCAGGCGGGCGTACCCCGTGAATGAACTTTGAATTGAGGTGTTATGTGAGAGGAAGGAGATAATAACGGTCTGCAGGTGGGCAATTAAGGTCCTATCGTTATAATCAGCTCGCAGGTAAAAAGTGGATCGAAGTGCACCGAGTGAGAACAAATCTATCGCGGAATCTATCATCAAGATGAAAAGAAAGTCAATCAGGGAAAAGGAAAGACTAAACAAGCACGCAGGGATTCGAGCCAAACATCAAGCATGATCCTCAAGTCAAGGGAAGACATGCATTAACCAGTGAACAAAAGGGGAGGGAGGGTGGAAAATAAAGCGAAAGTAGACTCGCACCACAGCATACGCTTCGTGGTATGTTTGCTGCATACTCTCCAGCTATCGTTTTCTTGGCTCTGTCTGCCCGCAATATAATTCATCTTCTCTTGTTTCTTTTGTGGTGAGTCGTCCATGCAGTTAACGCGTATAGCACGTATTGACTATTTTTTTTTAGAGTTATCCACAATCCGGACGCGATGAAGACTCTGGACGGTTTGATTGTCTTTTGTGGAGTCGGTCGAGTCGCCTTATGTTTTGTGTAGTTACTTTCCATTGAATACAATGTTTTTTTAATGCAATAATGCAAAAGAAAAGAGGAAATGGCCTATTCTATAGCAGGGCATATCCGGGCAGTATGAGGCAGTCCTGAACATGTGTCGAGCAGAACTAAGCATATCATCATTACCCCTCTATGCAAACTGAGTCCCTACCTTTGTAAAACTTTGATCTGGCAGACTCGATTCAAACCCAACCAGGACGGGAAAAACCAGACCCTATTCATAGTATCCTAAACGTACCACGAGTCTTGTAGAGCATTCGAGCCAGATTTGAGTAGGGCTGTTCGCTGGTTCGACGGGTAGCCGACCTGTTCCGTCGAGGCTTTCTGAAAATGGTTGACGGGACGGCGACGGGACGGATTTCTTGGTCGACGGCCGTTGAAATGACTGTCGTTGACGGGGACCGACGGTGAGGGGTTCCGGAAACACCTGACACCGAAAATATCGCCTATTTTGTTGAATCTGGGCGTCGAAATGCTACCCCTACCTCTCAAAAAAAGTACGCCTTGGTGTGCATGTGTCGGCACAGATTAAAACACCCCGGAAGAATGTCGATGGTCTATGGGATAGACTGCAACATCGAGCCTTCAATCTTCAAACATTGGGTGTACTCCTTCCCGAAACCGGCCTACACAGTGGGTGCAAGCAGACGATCGTTCCATGGTCTCAAGTTGTGTCATATGTTGCTTTTCGGGCGAAGGAAGGCAGCTTTCAGTTCTATTCAAGTGCAGAGATTTAACACCGCAAGACCAATAAGAGACTCCAGCTTCGAGGTAAATTGGAACAAGGTTCCATATTTCAGTTAAACCAATTTTATGAAGGTGAGCCGTCTCTACGGCCGTGACGGCTGTTCCGCCCATCGGGACCATCCGTGGTCCCATCCTGCTGGATGCGCGAGTGGTGGTGGGAGTTAGCCGAAGTGGGCCGGCCCATCGGTCCATTCGGAGCCGATCCGGACAAAGCCGGGGAGCAATCAGCAGTTTACCTGCCCTCGATCTCAGTAACCGCTGGCTCGTTTGGGCCGAAATTAAACGGGAGGTAGGTTGGTGTGTATCTTGAGGTTTTCAAAGGAACGGGCGTGAAATATATGGTGTAGCACCTGCTACGGGGACGATGGTCCCGGAAAGCGGGTTTTTGAAGGCGGCGAGAAAGTGGGGCTTAACTTTGCGAGTTTTTGAAGGTGAGGGGCTAGAATTTTGGGTGGATATACGTTGGATGGGTAGGTATGAATGGTCGGTGACAGATCGGGTTTAGGGTAGATGTTGTACACGTGACGGGGCGATGGTGTCGCGGACTTATAGGCACCACCGGAAATTGTGGTCCAAAGTTGGCGTGCCGGCCCTGCGGATACCAGCGTGGGTTAGATATGTTTTTGACCTAGGTAAGGGAGACCTGTCCCAAGGTTCATCAGGAGGTAGTCAGATTTGCCATAGGATCAAAATTCGTTGAAGAGGGCAATATTCCAACAGATCCAATTCAGGTGGGGCAAATAGAGACTAGCTCAGCCACCGTTCTGTAGTACGGAACGGCGCGCCACCACTATATGCACTTGCTCTCTGCCTCCTGAACATCTTTTCGATATTTATTGTCGAGTTGATTGCGTTCCGATGGAAGCTTGGCCTGCAACACGGCGAGTGCTTCCGGCGAGTGAGGATGAATTTTTCAAGTAACAGTCCACTTTTCAGATCCCTACGGGCATTATCCCGGCTCGCATGCCGCTCATGGTCCTGAAGTGACTAACATATCTCAAAAGATCAATAGGGATGGCGAAAAGAAAGAACATGGTCATCAGCACGACCCTGAGCATGGAGAGTCGTCGCACAAGGATGGCTCAGCGAGTGCACAGATAATCGGCATTGCAATCCTGGAATTTGGAGTCCTCTTGCACAGGCGCGACCTCCCACCATTCCACTCTCCGCACTCAGCTGACGTCCCCTAGTGTTCTGATAGGGCTGACGCTTGCCGTCGACGAAGGCTCCAAAGTCCACTTTCTTGTCATTGTCTTTCATCGTACGTCCTTCCTCTGTCCGGCATGCAATACTCTGTAACCGAACTTTTGCAGAGACTTTCGAGGGCCTTGGTCTGGGGTCACGGCTGGCTTTCATAAAGCTTCCGACGAGCTACAACTACGTGCCTGTACTGGCCGCGATCATCTATGGGCTGAGTACGCCGGCGGGCATTGCCGCGGGGCTCGGGCTGCGCAGCTCGTACGACCCCGGCAGCGCAACCACGTCAATCGTCTGCGGCGTTCTCGATTCGCTGAGCGCGGGAATCCTGATTTACACTGGCTCAGTCGAAGTCCGTTTTTACTTGAATATTGCGGCCTTCACTATGGGATTGGCGCTGAACGCAGCTCCTGGCGCACGAGTTCCGGTTTAATAAGGAAATGGTAAACAGCTCGAACGGAAAACTCGTGTACGCTATTGGAGCGATGCTATTGGGTTGTGGGTTGATGGCCCTCCTCGGCAAATGGGCTTAGGCTTTGCTTGTGTCGTTAGCTGGCTGTGTCTTGGGTATTTGGCAATGTTCGCACTCGTCGCGGGCCAACAGTAAGCTGACGTAGCGTACCTCGCGGGCACCGAATTGTAACCTGTATGAATCACAAATCATGTAATCTTCCAAAGAGTCTCATTTTTTGGATTGTGTTTCAGACACAGACAACAGAGTCAAAGTCATTGATCGAAGCAACGCAAAGCCCATACCAAGGACTACTCCTTCATATTCTCTACCATCAACGGCAGCTGAACTTTTCCATCCACACTTGGTAGCGCTATGATACCAGGCATCTTCCATTGTACGGGCCCATCCTTCGCAGGTGAAAACTTGAATCGGCGCAGGAACACCGATAAAATCACCTCTATTCAGACTGGATCAACACAGATATCATGGATGAAAGCACAGATAAATGCGACATACTCATCTCAAGCAAGGAGAATTGGAATCCACTAAGCGTGTATATTATCGAGATTAGAAGGATGGAATAAAAACATGGTACGCACATGCAACTGCGCTCGCCGCCGATGAAAGTCATCATATTACCATAGATGCCGCAGATCTTTTCGTTCTGAGTGCTAGCTTTGCCATGATCCCAGCGCTCAGGTTTGAATTCAAGAGCATCATCGCCCCACACGTTCCGGTTGTGGTTCGCACCAGAGATGGCAATATAAACCGTAGTGCCCTTTGGCACGGCAATCGATGTGATCGCTTCGCCATTGACGCCGTTTAGTGGCTTGCTGAGCGGGAGTATTGTGTCCTTGAGAGTTCTGGCGATTATAATTATATGAAGATGTGGACGAAGAGTATTGTTGTAACGTACTCGCGGTGCATTACTGGCGTGACCGGGGGATATCTATGTGCAGGTGAGTAAATTATCTGGGTTGCAATCAATTTACTGACACTCTCAGAATCTCGTGCACGAATGCATCGAGGTAAGGAAGTGATCCAAGCTGTTCATAATCCATGTGCTCGGGAGACTCCGTGATTTCGGTGCGCAACCTCTCCTGCATCTCTGGATGGAGAGACAGAATATGAAACATCCGATCCAGCGCGGATGATGTTGTATCTGTGGCTGCAGAAATGATCATCCTCCGTGAACAGAATCAGTATCTGGATTGAGGGAAATGACATGAAAAAACATACCCGGTTTGTCCTACGAGCTCTTCATCACTGAGTGACATATCTTCGTCTGCAGTGAGGTTTCCTTTAACTGGAACAATATCAGGACCGCGTGTGAGATCAGCACGATGTGACCGAGCGTACGCAAAAGGCTCATGATATCTTTTGAATCGTCCCTTGTATCCAGTTGCCCTTGCGCCACCGCCGCTTTCTTGGACAAGATCAATTTCAGGGCTGCATTGTGCATGTCGTCAACTATGTTTTTCGCGGTATGCAGCGTCTTCCACGGTATAATGCCGACTACAGCCCGCCTGAATGCAGAGGACCCAATCTTTGTGAGGTAGGGTAATAGTGGGATGAACAGTGCCATCTTAAAAACAGTAGGCCTATATCAATTTTCAGCAAGTATCCGTGTGCGGTGCGGTGCAACGCACAGAACCTCCTTAAGCGTAACGGCGTATCTATCTTCTGAAGTGTCTTCTGGCCTCATTGAATCGAACGAGTAGCCTATGCCCGCACGTCCGATTATTTCCAATGATGTTCGATTGAGAATGTTGTTTAGGTCCAGCTAAGTAGAGAAATCAGTCACTGACGCTGAGTGCATATTATCCAAGTACCGACCGTCTTGCGGCCGTCGGCAAGAAAGGGGGACATTAATCCATCTCGGGCCTATCTCTGCTTGTCAGATAGAGCCGGGGAAGTGGGAAGCGGAAAAGACCTCACCCGTTCAGCGACTTCATAGAAAAAGGGGATCATTTGGCGAATCTTCCCCGTGGCGAAAGCTGGCATGGCAATTTTGCGATATCTATGATGGTCCGCCCCAACAGAAGAAAAAAAGCCCGGCCCCCAGAGAAGACCGTACAAGCTAGTCGGAAGGAATAATATCAGAATGTATGGAGAAATGAGCGACAGCCGAATACCTCGAGTAGGCCGGAGGTTCCTCGTATGCATCCGCATCCCCCACAAGGATGCTGTGAAGGGCCGCCGAATCAAAGACGAAGAGCTGCGGTGTCTGGATCGATAATTGGGAAGTTTGTTAACCGTATTCGGGATTTGGATAAATTGCTACCAACACCGAGAGGTCCGTAGATCTTGACCACTTGGCCATAGTTCTCCTCCAGTTCTTTCTGGAATTCCCAGCCGTCGGGGTCGAAGAACGCTGACATGTTGCCTATATAAATTCACAAGTAAGGCCCCGCTCAGAGAGTGGCTGCATATAACATTAAAGGCACCAGTTAGAATCGAATGACATGGAGGCCCCGGAATATTTTGAAGTCCAGCGAACCCACGGAAGCGTCGAAAGATCGACCAAATGAAATACGCGGAAAGCGCAATAGATCCATACAGGTAAAGTGAGGTTGTCATCGAGATACAGGGAGAGAATGGGAGGGAACCTGGACCGAAGACTCCTTGTTAATAAGCGGATGCACGAAATCGGATTGTATTTGTTTATGCCCTTACCTGGTTATCTTTGAAGCGCCATGCGGCGTACTGCGGAGCCTCACCACCCAATCATCTGCGTATCTGATCCACGGGGGCCGATTTCTTTGTTTACCGTAATACATCTGGATTCCTGAAGGTCATTTGGGAAACCTTGGAACGTCACGGTGATACCACCGAAAAAGTTTTAACCGGCGACCCTGGGCGGCCGGCCTCACTTGAAAAGCACGACCTTGGAAGGCCAGGTTGGCGACTGAGGTTTCGAATGAGGTCGAACGTCGAGCATGAAGATCTTGGCAGAAGTCGAGAAGATTGATGGGAAATGATACCCCTCTCGAAACGTGAGATACGGCACAAGTGTCTGTGAAATCCTGAATAGTTGCAGCAAGGATCATGCGAGGAGGAGATTGTGGGTAGGAGCAACTTAGCAAAGACTGATTCGTTACGAATTCGTGACGTGCCGGAACAGTCGGTCCGGTGCTTCGATTGCATCCGCCATCTTTGTCGCTCCTCTTCTCCGACTCAATTTACTTGTCGGTTCGCGCGATGCCCGCGTGTCTCTGTAAACTCCATTAGAATTCGGGGTATTTCCTTTGATGGCCCGGATCTCACGGATGTACGTCCCAAGTTCCCGGAGGCAATAGCAGGCCACGTCGACTCGGAGTAAGGTGAGGACTAAGCTCTGCGTCGTGTGGCAAGATGGGAGCACAAACCGTACGACGTTCTGGTCCGAGGTCGACGGTCGCTCAATCGGCACAATGACGAGTAGGCGTTCTGAACATTTCACCGCGCGATGTAGCATCGGTTGTCGAGACACCAAGAATGGTGCGTTTCTTCCACATTCTTTTAATGTAGTCTGCTTCTATGCATTTCCATTGCGCTTCCAATACGCTGACTTTTCCTTCTGAACGTTTTATTCGTCGCGATGCAGGCACTTCTCAATCCTCTCCGTTCAAACCTCACTAGACGGGCCTAACGGCCCCATTTCTACGACATGCGAAGCACAACGCGGTGGACGCGATTTAAGATGCGATACATTCTTCCTCATCAATCGACGCCGGGTGCAGGGCCTCTCCTAGTCTACTCGCCTTCTCTCGCCCCCGGCACTTCTCTCTTTGTACTTCCCCTGTCCCTCCGCTTCGTTCACCGCCTGTCTTCGTCTCTTCGTTTTATCCGAGGATCGTTGTTTAACTTTCTTTTCTAGGTGCTGCTGGCATTGGTGGGGACAGAGGGACACTGCTTATATGGGGCCGGATTGGGGATACACGTACTACTTACGGGAGTGGGAGATCGAGCCCATCGACTGGCACCACGTCCTCTCTCCCCTCACGGCTCTCTTTGTGCTCCACCTTCCTTTCCTCCTGGCTTGCAATCGTTTGCTAGCCCTCCCTCTTCTGTGCACACTTTCAGCTCGCTACGGAGGAAGGCGAAGTCGAAGGAGGAGGTGGCCGGATCGATGGTGCGTCTGTTGTGTTTTTACCTGTTTCAATCGTACTGGGTCTGGCCTTGTTATGAATAGAGGGGGCATCCGCAGGGACGGGTATGGTGTATGCGCGCGTCTGGATGGAAGCGCGGGATCAAGCGCGCGACTAGTGCATGCATGCGGCTCCCCCACCGGAACACGCACACTCGTCGCCTTTGGTGGAGATGCATTGGGTGCGGCATCGTCATCCCCGCCGCACGAGGCCAGAAAGTGGGGTGCGGCGAGCGTATGCTATGCGCTAGCAGCTCCAACGATGTGCGATGATGCACGGGGAGGTCGGGATTGAGCCCTATATTAGCGCTAGGGGCACGGCATGTGTCTGGTCGTGGCGAGGATGCGCGATCCGGTGTTTGAGGGCGGGACGGTCCTGGTGCGCGCGAGTGACCGGGAAGTGAGGGATGGGTTCGCGTTGTAGCTTGTCGAAGAGCGTGGCAGGTGTACTGTCGAGAACCTCGGGCATGTCCGCCCGTATGAGATGTTGCAGGTACAGGCTCCGCTGATGCACGCGAATGCTGGACAAACGCAGCGGCCCTCGCACCCCGAACATGAGGTCGCAGACTTGTTCTCCTCCTCTCGTTCTCCTCGCGCCACCGCAGCCCAATGCCCTCGGCCAGCTGCTCATATCGCACTAGCTTGCGTACCCAGAAGTCGTTCTCAGAAAATGCGCCGAGTTCTTCTCAGAGCGCCCCGGAAGTGAAGCGTCAGAATCCCGGACATGTGCGGTCCCCTTGCTCACGATTCCATCCCGTCTCAAGACTCAGGCCTCGGGCGTCCGGATATCAAGGCGCCTTGAACATTGAAGTTCTCTGCTCCATGCTCTTATAATTTATTTTGTCAGGCAACAGTTTAAATCGAAGTACGCTCGCACCAGAAGTTGGAGCCTGGCAGGCATATGATTCGCGAGGTAGAAAACGGAACTGAAATAGATCGAGTCAGGAAGCTGAGAAAAAGAAAGCAAGGACGAGAAATCGCATGAGTACTGACTCGTGGTCGATTTCGGCTTTGAGCGTGTTTGGAATGTAAACAATGGGCCACCTAACTTAATCCGAGCCTGTTCCCTGCTCCTACCTAGACCTCATGAACCCGGTCGTTCCTCCCGAACTTGGACGGGAAGTCTAGGGTTGAAACTTTGCATTGAGAATGAAACACGCACCTGGGCTCTGAAAACATCGTTGAGGATCTGTCACATAGCAATAGAATAAAGAAATAGAATTCCTACGTGTCCACCGATTAAGGACGCTCCTTACCTAATCCTGGACACAATAGCTACACGCCCCGTGCACTGAGCATTTCAGCGATGTCGTGCAAAACTGACGGAGGCTACGATAGTAGTCCTAGGAATATGGACCAGAAACTGGAGGGGAGAGGGGTTCAACTCATCCCGTGGGGATGGCCGAATTCAGCCGCGCAGCACCCATCGACTTCCTTGCGAGATTCCGTGATAGAGGCGATTGAGCGGAGACTATGGGGAGGTAAATCGTACTCACCAGACCATTAATTCGGGCGCCAATCGTCAAACAACATTCAAGAGCGATGTGAATTGACGCACATGCGTGATCTGCGTCATTCGGACCATGAATAGCAGCGGGACACGGTCAGCTGGTAACATACTGGACTTTTTCGTTCAAATCGACAGGGGGCGTGACGCGTGACCCAAAATACCTATTCGACATTTCGACGGCGGCCGAATTTTCGCGTGACACCCTCCAAAAATTCGACATTCACACGAAAAATTTCGTCTTTTTTGCAGTTTTCAGGTAGTTTGAGGCCTGCGTGACGGCTTCGAGGTTCGACAGAGACCCGAGTGACGCGTGACCGCGACCAAAATTCGTGATCGACATAGGGGTCCGTGACACGTGACTGTCGAATTGAAGGGAAAAGTCCAGTATGAAGGGAGAACTCAATCGAGATGTCATGTCAAAGACGAGTGAGGGCGCACATAAAAGTTTCCAAAATACGACAATTTGCCCGGGCAGAGACAACGCCAGACGTCCTGCTTGTGTTGCGCAAACGAGATGCGAATAAGAGACACTACAACCGGTGCACTCGGTTGCTCGAGCGATACCGTTCGTGCGGCGCTCAGCTCGACCAAGTTGTCAGAGTTAGCCGAGTGGCGTGCCAAAATGGCTTGCGTCGCTTAGCGGAGTTTAAATTGGCTGGGCTTGGGCGGGCGGGCGTGGCTTGCGGCGTGGCGTGGCTTGTGCTCGGCTACACTATACTTTCTCACTGTAATTGCTTTGTCCATTTCTCAATATCGATGCACTGCGAGCGTCCCACTTCTTTAGTGCTGTCTCCACTACACCCGGATCCACCTCGCCGCCGTCATTGATCGCACCGCCGGCGACTTTTGAACAAGGGGTTAAAATGTCGCATCAGCTCCCAACCAAGCCATTTCGTTCTTCATTATCCGCCTCTCCCATCTTCACCACTGTGTTTATTCACTCCGTCGCAGTCATTGATGGTATCACCGTCGAACCGAACCAAATTTGTGTCCTCGATTTCAAATGACTGATATGGTCAAGTCTGAATGTGTGAGAATAAATTGAACATGTAATTTTCAACTTCGAGGTCATCGGATAATGGCAATGAAAACAATTTAGGTATTTGTGAAGTGTTTCATTTCACTGTACTACGGTGCTGAAAGATTTTTTTGTCACACTTGCAACACCACATATCTCTGTTCATTTGCACTTAGACCGGAACCGTGGGATAATTATTTACCCTCCTCCAGACCGACAGGTGGCCGATAATTCAACCAGATCGTCGAGCAAATAAGGGAGTCGGCTGCTGCAGGCGCATTGGTAGCGGTGAGGAATCATGACATCAGTGAGCAAAAACACCGGAAAAAATTGCAAGCCAATGAGAGAAACTTACTAAATACATTGGGCTACCTCAGAGAGAGGCAAATGTGTGTATAACATGTACTTCATTTTAGTGAACCACGCCCCCGCCCGTTTGATGGCATCAGACAAAATGGCTTGTGATGCCAATTAGCCTGTTCAACTTCGCTCAATCCGGCGTCGATTCATTTATATATTGTTGCAACATGCTAGAATCAAGTGAATTATACATGCCTACAATGATATTGACCTCGTTATAGCATGAACCACTCGAGTTTTCGTCGCAAGCCGGCCCACGCCCATTTTGATGGCATCAGGCAAAGTGGCTTGCGCAAGCCACTTTGTTGCTGATAAAAAAGAACGATGCCCAGCCACATCCTGGACCTCATAATCTCCCAAAATATTCAAATACCTTCACTGAGTGAGTTTACATCAAAGGTTCTCGTAGTTATGTTCATTCGGTTGATTGTAGTCGAGACCCTGATATCACCAACGTCAACTACCACTGGGGGCAGCAACCGAGGCACTTGGATCTCAAGTGCTTTAAACGCACTTGTTCCGCACCTCATTGTAAACCTGGATTTGTGATTGACAAAGGCGTCAATCATTTCTTTGGCACCTTTGTTTTTGGGGCAATTCAAAGCCAAAAACAAAGGTGCCACAAAGCCGATTGACATCTTTGTCAATCACAGATCCAAGTGCATAGCCAGCTGCAGAACAGGTGCGGAACAGGTGCGTTTAAGGCACTTGAGATCCAAGTGCCTCGGCTCTTGCCCCCAGTGTACCGAGAGCCACGACCTAGAACTACTGTCCAGAGGGATTTTTTTCAACTCTGTTAGAGTATTGAACGCTGTTTGGTGAAGGAATCTGTCCAAATTTCAGTTAAAGGACTTGAATTTACATGTGTGGTTCAAAAGTCAGGTGAGTTGAACAATGCTTTTGTGAATATCTTTGCATGATGGACACTTCTTCCATTATTTTCAATGCAGGCAAATTCTAGGATGCCTGGTATATCGATTAGATCCCACAAGCCCGTTGGCTTGCATGTCGGGCGTAAGTTCCCCTCATCACCTTTCACAGCGATGACGAGTATTCCCCCAATATCAAAATTGTGCGACAAATGATATCCCAAGTACCTGCGGGGGACATATAGGAATGTATCTGCCACATAAGTTCCAATGCTAGGGTTCTATATAATGTACAGTGAGCGCAAGCCACTTTACTGATGGCAGGCTGGCAGAATGGCTTGCCAAGCCGACAAAATGGCTTGCAAGCCGAAATGCCGGGCGTGGGCGTGTGATGCCACCAAAATCCACGCCCACGCCCGAAACAAGCCAATTGGCGCGGGCGCAAGCCACTTTTGCAAGCCAAAAAGTGAATTCCCACCAAGTTGTTTGGTCGCTGAGTGCGATCGCGGTGTGGTGGGAATGGGCAGAAGCCCGGTCCACGGTGAAGGAAGCCAGCCAGAGTGGAGTATTGCCGAAAGGCTCGCTCAGGTGAAGAACTCTGGCGCGGAATTCGGTCGGCGACGTGTCGGCAGTCGCAATAGCACAGACCGTTCAAAATATTGACCGTCCCAGGCGCACATGTCGGACTCGCAGTCCCAGTGATGTGGGAGCCGCGGAATGCGCCAACGCGGCATATGGAGAGCATTTCGGGGGCGTCGATGGACTGAGGTTGCGGGGAAGAGCAGACAAAGACAGAGTTCGAGGTGCCAAAGTTTTCACGGAAGTTACAGGTTGGCATGTGCATAGGCTTTAGGGATGCACGAGAGATGAAAAGTGGGGCACGGGAAAACATATTCCACCCTTAGGCCACACAGCTGTGGCCGATGGATTTTTGGGACCAAAATACAACGTCCAAACACGTCTTCCTGTTGGAGAATATTTTTCCCAGCAGAAGAAAAATTGACCCAAAAGCCTTCCCACCCGGAGCAATGTTCTGTATCCAAACCCGCCCAAAACAATGCACATTTTTGGGCGCCGAACATCTATCCATAAATGGCCTATTTCGGGAAGGAAAACATACCTCATTTCGAGACCGAAACAACGAAGGAACAAAGGAACTTCTCATTTTTGGGGCCCGAAATCGACGCCTTTTCCCAGATGAAAAGACTACGAAAAATTGGCTGTGTTTCGGAGACAAAGAGGTGATATGTTTTGAAACCATTCTCTTGTCAAAAATGGCTGGAAAAGCTACCGTGTTTATTCCATTTTCCGAAGAACCGCAAAAATGTGACCTAAAAGCAAGACATGTTTGCAGCCAATGTTTTGGCACAAAAAATCTATCGGCCCCTGCTGTGCCATAGAGCAGACGGCGGACGCACGCTGGCGTGGTCTCAGTTGACAGTCACTCAGATAGTTTGATAATTAGGAGAGACTGGAAGCGATACAGAAGACGAATGGTGGATCGCCGCCGGGGACTGGGAGAAGGGAGTGCATTGTTGTAGTGTCGAACAGAAGATCCGTGTCGCGTCCCATAGAGGGTCAAGAAGTTCATTGACCAAAAGGACTCTGGTTACCAGTCATTCGCCAGTGTTCGATGATAGGGTATGGATGCGCGAAACCGGTTGGCGTTGTCGTAGTCCGGAGGAGAAAGACGCAGTGGCTGAGTTTTTGATCCGAGTCTCTCTTGCCTCCCACCACCATCTCACGTCTGGCATATTCAGCGGTCCAGACTCCAAATTTCTCTCAGTGCTTTGGGCTTACTGGCTCCGAACGCTCCGCCGGCGTACTTGAAAACACCACGCCATTTCTCTCAAGCATCCGCGCTGGACGTGTCCAAACTCATTCAATGGCACTCGGCGACCCCAGAGATGATCTATGGTGGTATGCTTTTACACTGCGTATATTATCTGTGCCCAAGATTTGACGCTGTCCACTTCAGCAGTGACAGGTTTGGACCTTCGCTCGTACCTGTTCTTTTTCTGGGAGTTCATCTGAGCTGGTTCGTATCTTGTGGGGCATTTCACGGATGATCATGGTCCGCTTCCACCGACGTAGTCCTCAAAAGGCGGCGCGCTGTTTTTATTGTCACCGATGCACCTACATACTTGCCTAGCTGTTCTGACCCTCAAAACAGTGGCTATGTCATGTGCTCAGCCAGTGGTGGCTGTGTTCATTAATCATTCTATTAAGATTACTGCCCAATTCGTTGGGGAGTGTTTGGTTCTATCCCCATGGATCCCACTCCATTTTGCGCTCTCTGCCCAGCTGCTCAAAACTTCACAGCTTCAGATTCATTAACTGTCTCTCCCATCAACTTCGAAGCTTCCTAGTGCTGTACTAGTGCTGTGTTGCCGTTCACGCGCGGCCTGGCCGACGGAATTTTTGGCTCCAAAATGAACTGCGCTGTTCATTTCCCACCGGCTCGAGATGACGACGGCATGCGGCAGATCCGGACCACGAAGATCCTGAACTGCAGCCAACAAGTCTGCATTGGGATTGATCTGGTTAGCTATCAGATGGGCTGTGCGTACATGGATGCCATGCAGCCCACATGCTCGTGAAATATGCCGCTCAATGCTCGCTCAAAAGGGAGAGCCGTCTAACGTGAGTGCACTTCCTTCCCCCCACCTCATCTCCCCATCCACCCCCCCAACACCGCTGAACAGCCATCTATGGATAAACCAAACCTTCTGCAAGATACTGATGCTCGCCTGCCATCCTGCATCTGTCCTGCCCACCCTAACATGACACAAAATGGCTGTCCTCGGACGATTAAACCCTCCGCAAGATACGGCGAGCATCAAGACCGAGGACTAAACAATGCTTACTCCAGACTTTGGTGCAACCTTGCTCGAAACTTGCTGTGCCCCTTTTTTTCCATCACACTAGCAATCTGGCGTTCGCCGGCTGTCCTTCATGAATCACACCCTCCGCAACAAACCGCGGCAAGACTACGCAATTTTCACCAGCAACTCCGGTCCAAAGTTCTGCCCTTGGCCTGGAATATCTCTCAAGAGCGGAATTAATAGCGGAATTTCTACGGCTTTCGACCAATGAATCATGAAAACTACAAGCCCCTCAAACAAAAACTATGACTCCTGGCGAGATTGCCTGAGTACAACTTACGACAAGCCCTCCGGATACCTCAACTGCAAGCTGGACCTCATGGCATCTCAGATACAACAGGTCTACTGTCTGGCACGCCCCTTCCATTCCTTTCATTAGCTTCCAACCTCATTAATTAACCTTTTCAGGCTTTCATTCTTAATCGCGCATGAGTCTATTGAACGAATTGAATCTTCTACAGGTTCAATGTTGACGGAAGCGGTGCCGTGTCTAAGTATTTCTGCTGTGCGGACTCCCGCACAGCGATCAGCATTCAACTTGAAGTACTGGGCAAAAAGAACTGTTCGTACGTGACCCCGACAACCTAGCTCTATTTTCGAGATGGCTGATTAACTATGGTCACTTTAGATGATGCTACGAATTATTATGACTGCAAAATCTTCCCAAAATGCGCGTGAGTTTCTACGCACCCTTAACCTGCCAATTCACACCGATGAGCCCCATCAAGCATTTTGAGAACTAATTGATCTACGTAGTTATATCACAAGCTGTATGCCAATTCTAATTAAAATCATGTGGTCAACATTGTTCCCGGTCCGATCTTATGTAGGCTCGACATTTGAGACATTGAACAATTGGTAAACAACTGAGTCAGCATATATGATACACCGGAGCGAAGCGAAGGCAATTCTTGTCCTATAGCCACCATTGTGACTGTCAAAACAGGGACTGCGTGCGGATCAGCTGTTCCTGTGCAGATGAAAAGCCAAGTTGAGAAGCATGGGCAGTGGAGCACAGAAGGGGTTAATCGAAGGGCAAGAGCAGAGAACAGACAAATGGTGCCATATATTCGGAAATGAGATTGTTATCAGCTCTTTATATAGAAAGAAGCACGGAGTCCGCATGGTGCCCTTCGGTATATAAAGATACTCGCCCCAGATCTCTTCCTTTGCCAACCTCCTTGTCCTCTCAACAATTCCAATATGTGTCATATGTGAGTTTGACTGTACTGCTCATGATCGATCGAAACACTGATGAATCCAAAGCATCCATCTTCATCGTGATGATTCACTTTTTTGTGCATACTAACCAAATTGCTGACAGGAGCACCACCATACAGAAATCGAAATCAAAGCCGTGAGCCATCGTCATGATGACCTTTCATCGGACATGCAGATGTTCGCTCAAATCATCATCAACCAGCGCATTTTTCTCCAGACATTGCTGGTTGATTCACAACCCTCTAAGGATTGCTGGAAACTCAAGCCTGACTGCAAAATGTGCGTACATAGTCTGTTCAAACAATATTGATTGTCATTGATTTTGAGGCTCAGACCAGAACATGCAATTACTTTCTTGGTGGCAATCATGTGCCACAGTAAAACTCAAGGTACCCGACTTATTGGTTTTGTTGAAGTAGGGAAGGCACAAGCACTCCTATCTTGGGACCAGAAAAACTGTAGGCACAGCTATTTTCATTAGTGATGATTGATAATTGAGAATATGACACTGCAGCTTTGTACCTGAACCTTTCGAAAGTGAACCCTGATGGCCCTTCACTGACATTGGAAGCCAATGTCTCTGCATGCCAGTCTTTCACCATGCCTCTAAACAAGTCCATCGATATCCCGGGCGAACCAAGTGAGGTGCAATTAATTTGTATGAGGATGTTTTCCTGAGCCCTGAAAAGTTATCTCACTTGACGGCCCGGTGCAATTGCCTCGAATTACTATCTGTGTAGAGCAGATGCTGCAGGCTCCCAAAAGGGCAATCCAGCCAGATATTCTGGAGCTTTGGGTTATGCATGAGAGAATTCTGTTCCTGTCCAGCTTTAATGACCACAGGGGCATACTACTGGATCAACTTGGTGACATATGCCTAAGGAGATGGAGGGCATCACATGTGGTGGAATACTTGAACCATTCAATCTATGCCTATAAAGATGCAGTGCGGGACGACCCGAAAAATATCAAGTTTCTGACAGATCTTGGTAATGCATTATCTGATCGTTTTGAACAACTTGGTGACCTCAATGACCTCAATCACTCAATATCAAGTAAACAAGATGCAATGGACCTGATTGCAGATGGTCACCCAGCCAAATTCGGTATGGTTGGCAATGTTGGGATTTCCCTCCTGGCTCGTTTCAAGCGGCTTGGTAATCTCAGTGACCTCAGTGAGTCAATCTCAAAGCTCAGGGATGCTGTGCACTTGATTCCAGATGGTCAGTCTGACCCTCATATGGTTAACAATCTTGGGGGTGCACTCCTAGCTCGGTTTGATCAACTTCATGACCTCCATGACCTTAATGAGTCTATATCAAAGTTCAGGGATGCTGTGCACCTAATTCCAGATAGTCACTCAGATAAACCTGGAATGGTTAGCAATCTTGGGGGGGCCCTCCTAGCTCACTTTGAGCAATCTGGTGACCTTAGTGACCTGACCGAGTCCGTATTAAACATGGAACATGCTGTGCACCTGACTCCAGATGGGGATCCAAAAAAGCCCGGCCGTCTTTGCAATCTTGGCATTGCCTGGCAAGTCCGGTTTCAGCAACTTGGCAATCTCAATGATGTCAACGAGTCCATATCAAAGTTCAAGGATGTTGTTCAACTGACTCCAGATGGTCACATTGACAAACCTTCCATAATTAGCAGTCTTGGGTGTTCCCTTATGGCTCGGTTCGAAAGACTTGGGAATCTTAGTGACTTGCATGAGTCAATAACTAAAAAAAAACAGGCTCTTCATCTGACTCCAGAGGGTCACCCTCACAGGCCACAAAGGCTTACCAATCTTGCATATTCCCTGCTTGTTCGCTTCAAGCAACTTGGGGACATCAGTGACCTCAATGAATCCATATCAAAAAGTGAAGATGCTATGCACCTGATTCCAGATGGTCACCCAGAAAAACCCCATGTGATCAACTGTCTTGGGAAGTCCATCATGGCTCGCTTTAAGCGATTTGGTAATCTCAATGACCTCCATGAGTCAATCTCAAAGTTCAAGGATGCTGTGCACCTGAATCCAGATAGTCAGTCCAACCAACCTTATTTCATTAATGATTTTGGGCTCTCTCTCAAAGCTCGGTTTGAGCAACTTGGAGACCTCAGTGACCTCAATGAGTCCATATCACAATTCATGGACACTTTGTGCTTGATTCCAAATGGTCACCCAGCCAAATCTGATCTGGTTACCAATCTTGGGGGTTCCTTCCTAGCTCGGTTTGAGCGACTTGGTGAGCTCAAGGACCTCAATAAGTCTATATCACAGTTCAGAGATGCTATTAGTTTGACTCCATGCGGCCATCCAGACAAGCCTAGCATGCTTAACAATCTTGGATGCTCCCTGAATGCTCGTTTTGAGCACATTGGTGACCTTGGTGACCTGAATGAGTCTATATCAAGAACAAAAGATGCTGTACACCTGACCCCAGATGGTCATCCTGACAAATCCAGCTGGCTTAACAATCTTGGGAATGCTCTACTGGTTCGGTTTCAGCGACTTGGTGATCTCAGTGACCTTAATGAGTCTATTTCACACAAAGAAAATGCTGTGCAGCTGATTCCAGATGGTCACCCAAATAAACCTGTTTTCATACATAGTCTTGGGAATTCCCTAAACTCAAGGTTTAAACATTTTGGCGATATTAATGACCTCAATGAGTCCATATCCAGGATCACAGAAGCTATTTACCTAACCTCAGATTCTGACCCACACATGATTAGCAGTCTGGGGAGATTCCTGAGAGTTCGCTTTGAAAGACATGGTGATATCAATGACATCAATCAGTCTATATCAAAGTTCAAAGATGCTGTTCACCTGACCCCAGATCATCACCCTGCCAAACCTGGCAGGTTTAGTGCTTTTGGGATCTCTCTCCTAGTTCGGTTTCAGCGATTTGGTGAGCTTAGTGACCTTGATGAGTCCATATCAAAGCTCAGGGATGCTGTGCACCTGGTTCCCGATGATCACTTTGACAGACCTGAGATTGTTAGCAATCTTGGGGGTTCACTCTTCACTCGGTTTGAGCAATTTGGCGAACTTAGTGACCTCAATGAATCAATATCAATGTTCAAAGATGCTGTTTCTCTAACCTCAGAAAGCCACCCAGACCAACCACGTCATCTGTACAATTATGGCAGAGCCCTGTCCCAGCACTTCAAACAATTTTTAAATCCCAGTGATCTCTTAGAGGCAATTTTTTGCTACTCCTCTGCTGCTTGTTCTACCACAGGCCGAGCTCATTTCCGACTTGAAGCCGCAAGAATGTGGGCACTTCATGCGAAAATTATTCAACATCCATCACTGCTTGATGCTTTCAAGGTAGTCTTGAATTTGCTTTCAGAGATGGCTTGGCTCGGACTGTCTATCAATGATCGACATTACCATATCCGAAAAGCAGGGTGGGTGGCTGGGGAGTCAGCTGCAGCTGCAATCTCCTGTGGGCAGCCAGACAGGGCCATAGAATGGTTGGAACAAGCAAGATCAATCATCTGGGGTCAGTTGTTGAATCTGCGGAGCCCTGTTGATGCTCTGAAGGAGAAATATCCTACTCTGGCTGAGGAGTTGATTGTTCTCTCTGCTCAGCTGGAAGGTGCTGCCACTCGACAGAGTGATGAACAGCTACGGGATTCTGGATCCCAGCAGTCCCTTACTGATATTGCAAATCAGGCACATGAAAATGCTCACAGACGAGATGTGCTTCTGAAGAAGATTCGAGAATTGGATGGCTTCCAGCGATTCCTGTTACCAAAGACTATCTCTGAGCTTTCAACTGCTGCCAAAAATGGACCTGTTGTCTTTCTGACTGTCAGCAAATACTCCTGTGACATGCTGGGACTCCTTCCAGGCCTCACTGAGGAGGTTGTTCATGTGCAGCTTCCTGACTTCACCCCAGACCATGTCAATGACCTCACAAGATCCCTTGGACAACTCATTCCATTTATGGGCCATGGTAATATTGATAGATTGCAGGGTCAACGGGAGGGAGGCTCTGTAGGTATGGAGGAAGAGTTTGCACATATCCTTTCAGAGCTCTGGATAAGACTTGTCAAGCCTGTCCTGCATGCACTTGGCATTACGGTATGCTTGTATTAGTTGAATTATATAATTCAACATTTACCCATTTTCATAGACTCCCACAAGGACCAATTTGCCAAGGGTCTGGTGGTGCCCAACAGGACCACTCACATTTTTTCCCATCCATGCTGCAGGCATATATGGAAAGGATGATGTATTTGGCTTAAAGCTGTCTGACTTTGTCATTTCATCCTATACTCCTTCCTTGGCTGCTTTGATGCAGGGCTTTCGGCCTCGTGCTCAGTCAAGACAAGAACTTCAACTTCTTGCTGTTGCTCAAGCATCAGCAGATGGACAAAGTCGAATTCCCGGCACAAATTTGGAAATAAAGCGAATTGAGGACTGTGCAAGAGGCAAGATTCATGTGTCCTCTTTGGTCGAATATCAAGCCACTGTACCAAGGGTAGAGGAAGGCATGATGAGGTCTGGCTTGGTTCATTTCGCATGTCATGGTATCCAGGACATCAACACTCCAACAGAGAGTGCCTTGCTTCTTGCTGGGAGTTCAAGATTGAAACTTGAAAGAATAATCAAGCTATCCCTCCCCTCTGCCGAGCTTGCTTTCCTCTCAGCCTGTCAGACTGCCACAGGGGACAAGACACTTGAAGAGGAGTCTTTCCATCTTGCAGCTGGGATGTTGTTAGCTGGGTACCGTGGTGTGATAGCCACGATGTGGTCAATCATGGACAACGATGCTCCAAAGGTGGCCTCAGATGTCTATGAACATCTGTTCAAGACATCGCCAATCGATCTGACTCAAGCAGCAGAAGCATTGCATCTGGCAGTGACAAATCTTAGGGAGCACCAAGATTCTCAAGGGAGGAAGACATCATTCTTCCAATGGGTGCCATTCATCCACCTTGGGGTTTAAGCCAGGAATGTTGTATGTAGGCAGATAGGCACTGCATTCCCTGGCCCTGTCAACCAAGTCTTACCTCGGCTGACATCGCATCACCAAGCCCTGACTTTCCCTGTAGTGCCAGTAGCACACCTGTAGTTACTATTTTACTATGCTGATTACATTGCAGAAGTACGGCTAGAGCCCATCTGATGAACTGTGAGTAATTAATAAATAATGATAGTTGTGTGCTTTCCCGTGTGACTGTCTACATCGCCGTAGTGTCGACTCAGTTATGTAGCAGTCTGTAGCATTCTGTAGTAATGGGACGACTCTGTAGTTCTCTGTAGTTCCACTGGTTCTACATAGCGCTCCCGGGGCTACATACCTCTCAGTGTTTCTGTGCGCTGTTCTGTGCAGTTTTTCGGCTGTTAGTAGGTCGTGACTTCAGAATGTGAACTCAAGCATCCTGTCAGCTAGGGCGAATTCTTTCCCTCATTTATCTACTTTGCCCTGTGTTTTGTTCAGCTTAAAACAATTATATCAATAAAAGTTAACAAATGCGACGGTAAGTAAGTTTGTATCTTATTTCAAATAACAGGATTGGAGTATCTAGGCAGGTGAAATACAATGGAAGAGTAAAGGGCTATACTAAAATAGGGGTATATTACTATAATGTTGTGCTGACGGGCACGAGTCCTTGCAGGGTTAGTGCTTCCCTATTTATCTTGGGCTCAGTTCTGTGGGCAGACTGGTAGCTGTACACATTTGAGTGGAGAAAAAATTCAAACAAATTGGAAAGAATTCTGGTCTTCTTTTTTTGATGGAAGTAATTTGGGGCGATCGCCCGCCATTTCTTTGACAAAGTTCTATGGCGGTCAAAATGCACATTTAATCCTCCGCTACATAGTTTGGTGTTTTTGAACCTTCTGCTATCTAAGTTGTCGAAAATGTGTTTTCCCGCTATATCTTACATCTTTTCAATTTGAACAAGTAGGTAGCAGAAAAAGGTGAGATTTCCCGCTATGTATCTTTGTTGTGATTTGATTCCGCTACTTTTCTCGACAAGTTGTCATCCCGCTACTTTTTTTTTCCCCAAGAAAGTGATTAGCCTTCAAAAGCTGCCCATGATATGAAATTGATCTGAGTGCCATCCGAAGGCCGCAGGGCAGATATCGTCGGGATTTTAGCCTTCCGAGTGACCAGCCACAAGATAAGATAAGATAGCACAGTCAGCACTGCCACTTTAGTTCTGTAAGATACCGTACTTACATGCAGTGGTTGCTTCAAAAACCTATATTGGTTCACAAGAGGTCTCACTGCACCTCGGAAGGAAGCCGTTGAGATGCCAGCCACAAGAGGCAGGATATCAATGCTCAAAATCACTACTTTATCTTATCATGCATCTTATCTTATCTCACATTCACTCCAAATCTTGGGTATTTGACACCGGAGACGTGCAGGAAAGACAGGTATAAAGACTGGAGCTTTAAGTATCAGTTGAGTGAAAGTAGCGGGATCATCACTTGTCAACAAAAGTAGCGGAAAAAACGGGACACATTTACAGGGATTCCTGAAAATAATGACAATTGTCAATTTTTTTTTGCGCTTTCCAAAAAGGAAAATCCTTTTCCCTGCATTCTTTTGCCCAATTTGGTCCGCGCTTTTGGAAAAGGGGGATTTCCTTTTTGGGAAGAGCAAAAAAATTTCGATCATTGTCATTATTTTCAGGATCTCCTGTAAGTAGCGGAAATCTCAAATTTCCGCTACCTAATTTTTGCTGACTCTCAAGACTCAAAAGTAGCGGGAAACAGGTTTTCGACCATTTTCTATAGCGGAAAGTCGAAAAATACAGAAGTATATAGCGGATTATTAAAAGTGCATTTTGACCGCCATACAGTTCGGTGACTTGGTTGATTTTGAAAAATATTCGTACGGTGACATCATATCTATCGCTTGACTCAGTCCAAATCCTATAGCAATCCAAGTTGAATCCAAGCCAAATGCAAGCCAAACTTAAAGGCTCGAACAGCACTCCCATAACTTTTGCAGAGTGGTATTGATAGTACTTAGCCTTGGGGTTCAAGCTTCACATTGACTTTATCGATCATCCCTCGCTACGACGAAATGCATGTTCAGTGCGCCTGTTTAGGACCCAATCGTAAAATTGATCCCTCGACTCACGGCGCCTTACGTACGTGAGACTGCATCATAGGGCGGATATACAATCTTGGTACAATCACAGACCCCTTGACAACTGAATCAGTTGTCTCTGACGCCTGCCACCTATCCTTCACAGCCGTCGTTAGTGCTACCAACGAGATCACTTTCCTCCTTTCTCTTCTGGACCTTCTCCCGCTACGCTCTTTTCGCTTTTCTCCGCATCGGGGGCGCCTTCTCTCGCTTCACCGTCATGTCGACGAAACCAGAACTCGAAACTTGGGCTGCAGCCGTCGATGCTTACGATGCGGGGGAATTTGAGAACGCGCTCGACCTTTTCTCAGTCAGTTCCCCTCATATGCCAAGTGCTCTCTCGCGCTTTTTTTCTCACAAGGAAACCTCAGCGCATCGAGCGGTCCTCCAGATTTGCCACAAGCATGGGCCTAATCTACGCGGCTTTGGGGGAGCATGAGGCTGCCGTCGAACAGTTCACCGAGGCCACAGGTTTCGACACCTACCTCGCTGTTGCGTGAGCTGGAAACGTTGTCTTGGCTGTTACCATATCACTCACTTCTATTCAGATATTTCCAGTGTGGTGTCTCCAACTTCCTCCTGACCCGATACGAATTGGCTTACGAGGATTTCAAACGAGCTAAGTTGGCCTTGAGAGGAACTCAGGACATGTGCGTCCTGATTTTTCGTCCTCGTGCACGTTCATTCATTCTGGTACAGCAACTACGAGCAACTCGGCCTCGAGTTCAGACTATATTCCGCCGAGGTCCTATTCAACCAGGGTCTATCCCTTATCTACATGAGACGCACCGAGGAGGGTTTGGCCGACTTGGAGGAAGCAAGACGGGCCAAGGCGACTGATGAACATAATGTTATCGATGAGGCAATAGCGGAGTGCGGGAAAGATTTTACCGTCTTCAGCATTGTGCGTTTGCGTTTCCTCCACCTATTTGTCGCTAAAAACGTTCGGTTTAGCCTGTGGGGGTGATTTACAGACCACCGGAGAAGAAAATGAAGAATATAAAGTCCAAAGACTATTTGGGCAAAGCTGTTCGTCTTTTTCCCTAGTTACACCTTTTCCCGCCGCCTCTGACCGCCCATCAACTACAGAAACTTGTTGCCACCAGTGACTCTCGGGACACCACTGTCGGGTTCTCTGGTATGAACCGTTTGCAACAGGGTATCACTCCCGCCGGTGTCTTCATGGAAGGTGAGACCGGGCTCGCTCGCAGCAACACCCGCGTACCGACCGCACCACGTGAGTTATTTTTTCACTCCGTAGTGAACGTGTCTGAGCCTGCTCTCAGGAAATGACGACGGACCGCCCCCGCTTATCCGGTTCAAGACGACACTCAACGTCGTCAGTAAACCCAGCGGCAGTGATGGCGACGGCGCCTCGGCCAGATCCGCAACGGCCGGTGGACCCGCGCGCAGCAACACCGTGCTCAGCACCGCGCAAGCATTGCGCAGCACCGGCGTCGGCGGCCCCGTTCGTGGTCTCAGTGTGCGCCGAGGTGGAGCGCCCCCCGTGGCCAACGTTGGACCGCCGCCTCCCGCTCAAGGTACCTTGCCCCAGATACCTTATCCAATACAAAACGAAAGCACTAACAACGCCTTCCCCAGCAGACGGATCCAACCCTAGCCGCATGACAGAGTTCTATGACGACTACCTTACTGCATATACAGACGAGCCGCCGCCACCAATGCCGAACACATATCAGCCGAACCGTGTCCAGCGCTCAGGGACCCGGGGCGCCCTGCCCAACGGCTACGCCACGAACTTGTATGAGGGCGAAGCTGTGACGCGGCGCGTGCCGAAGCGGAACACGAGCCGACGGAACCAGGAGGAGGAAGAGGAAGAAGGTTATGCCAGCGGGGAGGATTTTGACGGCCCATTCAGGAGCAAGTTGAACACGATCGGAATTAGGGTAAGCCTAGTTTTCTTTTGTATATGATTCATAAGAGCTGAAATGAAACCACTCTTCAGATCCACCATGACGGCGACGTGCGCGGGATGATGCTTTCGCCTGACACACCCTTCGACGAGTTCATGGACAAAGTAACGAGTAGGTTCGGCAGTACCGTCACGCTCAAGTTCGTGGACGAAGATGGGATCAAGGTGTCGCTGCGAGATCAGGACGACTATGAGCTCGCGATCGAGACGGCGCGCCAGAGTTCCAAGGGCAAGCCGGAGGGCAAACTCGAGATTTGGTGTACGGACGTGTAGTCGTCGCATGTCACCTCTTTTCTCTCTCATCTGTCGCGCGATTCCATCTCGAGCCGTTCACATCTTCAAGCCGCCCTAGGCCGGTCGGCACAGGGTTCGCTATATACCCAGTCTCTGCGTCTCTCAGGCTAACGTTAGCTCACCTATCTGATATCTCTCACGGTCATCATCAACGCCAATCCGGATCTTGCTCACTTCACATACACTGCCTTGACATCTGTCTTGACATCTGTGGTTTTGCTCTATTCATGTAATTTATTTTCCCAACGATGGTTGTTAACACTGTTGATAGAACCTCGACGACAGCGGTGTGGGAATCAAAAACGGTTGTTGACACGCAACCCCACCATCTCGGCATTGTTATAAGCGCTACTGCTGGACAAAAGCTCAAAAAATTGCCAGTGAACTCAATAAGATAAATGGATTACACCGCCGAGAAGTCCTTATCCGTATGAGATGGCCGTCAGCTTGCCCTCATCATCTAACAGAATCATCGAGCACGAGTTGAAGGCAAGTATGTAGAAATGCCCCTCCGATGTCCAATCAAAGTGATTTTTGGCGCTTTTCAAGTAGTGTAAGCCGGCGAAAGAATGGACCTGTTTATGAAATTCATCCAGCGATTGCAAAAATCAAATAAATTGCACGGAAGAGTCTCAATGAACATAGGCCAAACTCGTTTCAATGTAGTAACTAAAAGATCTTAATTCGGGCCAAAATTTAGGGTAGGTGGAAGCCAAAAATTACATAGCGGGAGGGACGATATGCGGCGCGTCAATTGTATTTTCTACAAAGCTCTCTAGGAGTCTGAGAGGAGCCTCAGAGGAAACATCTAATCTAATTTACCTCTTCTCAAAATCTGTCGCCTTAGAATTTCTACCAAGTGCGTCGCAGGCACATACTAGAGGGTTGAATTTGAGTGAAGATTGATGGTAGAGCACAGCCACCTGATGCCAGCGATCGGCGCCCGCCAAAATTTCAAACTCCGTGCTCAGCCCTTTGGCAGAGCCCGAGAAGTACCAGTCTGCCTGCGGCAAAGTGCTCACCACATTTCTTTTGCCATTTGCAGGCAGACTGGTGATGAATCTAGCCTGCACGGCACATTTCATATTTTACACCCATTTTTCATTCTACGCGTCTACGACATTCTCGAGACCATTTGCCACTTTTCTGCTGCATCCCTGGACCCTCCCTACCGGACTTCTTGACCCACATTTCTGTCTATGAGCAGAGAACTCTTTTCTTCCCCAGTGAAGCCCTTCCACCTCTAGCCTGCATTTCTTCCTCCACCAAGTCCTTTCGAGCCCGAGCCTTAGCCCACGCCCTCACGGCACATTTCTCATTTTACACCCAATTTTCATTCCACGCTCCCATGATATTTCTGGGACCGTTCACCTATTTTCTGCTTCACCCGTACACCCCATATCTCCAACAACCGACTCATTATTCTGTCTGCGAGCAGACAACTCGTAGCTGCGACAACGGCGAAGGAGTCTAGCTCACTACCCCCCGCACGTTGCTCCGACGGGATCGACGTTCTGGGATGTGTGGCCTACCGGGCAGAAGTCAGAAGATGCAAACCATCCGCCTCCCTCGTCACCGAATACACCCAAGGGTGCGTGGCCTCGTGATCACGACGGAGAGTTCGTTTCAACGCTGAAGTGAGTTTCCCGATGTCTTTTCATTCTCTTTTTTACTTACGCTGTACTTTTAGTCTGACCTTCGTTTAGTCTCTGTTTTCAACACTGCACCCTGGTGCGTCGGCCATAAGGGCACCACAGACAGCCTTCGGAGGCCCAGGTCCATGCAGGCCACCGCGTAGATCCCATAATCGGGCACGAAAACACGAGAGGAGTGCACACTGCCGCTGTTAATCTCGGCCTGCATGAGTCTCTATTTCTGAGCCGAATCGAAGGGGTAGTGAATTGAGAGAAGAGCTGTGCTGGGCGGCGTACGGTCTTCCGGTCAAAATCCTGCGTCTCCGGTAAAATTAATTTTGGAATTCCGGAAATTTTCATACGCCAACATCAAATTTCATTTCGTAGCTAACCCTTTCCGTCCTTTAGAATTCCCTGAGCCAATTGTTTCTCCTTAATCTGCCCCCTCCTCCGGGTACTATATTAAAAAGTATGACGCTCGGAATCCAAGATTCCTATCGTTTCTGATGTTCAGCTCTTCAATCCGAAAAGCCGACATGCCGAAGCCCGATGCCGCTTACACAGTGCCAACGTAATCCGTCTTTCTCTCAAACCACCACGATGCCGTGTCGCGTTTCCTCCCCCGCTTCGCCATGGTCTCTGCCGACAAAGTCCACCTCGATTTCCCGGAGCTGATCTTTGCCTGTCCTGCCAGAAATAACCTTGCAGGGTTAATTCCCCGTTTGATCTCTGCTTAATCCGCTCTTCCGCCTCTCGTATGTGAAGCGCTACTCCGTCGTTATGTCCCCTTCGCAGCTATTGCCGCCCATCTTGAGTCTCAATTCACGCCCACCATCTCGGTACGTACTGTGCCGCACTTTACAAGTCATGATATGATGTCTCACAATGGCCGAAAGGTACTGATCGTGGAACCTCGATACAATCTCAAGTTTCTGTCCGAAAGTACCTGCCCACTCGATATGTGCCCAAAATCACATCTTTCCACTGCATCAACGCGTTCCCCCCCTTCGTTGGCGTTTCCACGTAAAATGAACGGTTACGCGACCTGTGCATTCATGCGACTGACCAATCCATAAAAACCGTCAAACTGTCCAAGATCCGAAGCATTACTCTGGTCTCTGCGTCCTGAAATATCCTCAGTAGACTGCAGTGCTTCAAAGCAATCCAAGGACGCTAACTTTATTTGTAGATCGGAAACACTTTTAATCAGCGTGGATTTATTGTTTCGCCACTAATAGATGGCAAACGAATCGAATTAAACCGTGCTTGGAGCTGCCCCGGCTCACCTTCCGGGCCTACTCGGTCTCCACGTCATAGGATGCGTCAAGATCGACCATGTCGCGATTCTCACTCTTATTCAATACCCCACTCCTCGACAGTCTTTCAATAACCCCAGGTATGAGTGTATCTCGCCATCTTTTCATCGCCATTTGGACTCGCTTGACAACTCGCAAGAGACACCTATCTAACTCCCGCAGCCTTGATGCATCCTCCAGGCACTTCCTTAGCGTCGTCCTGATTAAAATCAACACCTCCTCCCCGCCACTCGTCTCCTTCATCCTTAGATACCTCGACTGCCAGATAGCGACCCAATCTCGGTGGCGCTGACAACAGCTAATATTCGCTCATGCATCGACGCTCAGAAACTTCTCCTTCATCGACCGCACGCTAGGTACGGACCCGCTTGCCGCGCTCTGCAGAGCGTGCACAAGTGTCGAGCGCCTCGAGAATGAATCTATGTGCGTTATCTGGCGCGTTTCCCTGCGATGTTCTATCCCACCCTCGGCTCTTGCATTTTCCTATACCATCCAACTAACTGCATCTATATTCACCAACGCCATTTTTCAAATAACCCTCACTCAGCACGCTCATCAACGTGGGTTCGCACACGCACAACCCACGGGGGACAGCGTAAGCGTCATGATGGCGAGTGACCCTACGCTGTAGATGATCGTCAGCGTCAATATTTGGACGGTGCGTCCATGTGTCTGTCTCTCGCTCTTGACACACTGACAGACTGACACTACAGCGGCGCAGGGTCTCGCACGTCCCTGAAGAAGACGATGGCGAAATCAAGATCAGGTTGGAGCGCAAGCCGACACACGGGGCTGCAAGGCACTGGTTTAGGCCGCCCAAATAATCGCCAGATTGCAGTGGTTAGTTGTCTTCATCTTCCTAGTTCCAGGACCGAGAGACTAATAGCCCTCGTTAATTCACTAGGCGGGCGATCCCTCGCAAGTGGTTGTGATAGTATGCTTTTACATATGTGCATCTTTTGTTACAATTTTGTGCTCTGCCTTCTACTGATTTATCTAGCCGTACAAATCCAAACCAATCCAAAAAGAACCTCTCGGAAACCACCATACATCTACATGATCCAGGGAATCGTTCGAAAAAGGCGCTCTGCGAGAAACGTCAACGGACGTGTACGGAACAGCAACGCAACATACCATGAGTGCGCAACAGCGAAGGTCACCGCGGTCGCAGCAGCCGCACCCATCGCAAGTCGGAGATTCCGTCCCTTCGGTACGGTCTGCATTAAATCATGCATATCAGCAGCCATTGATACTCGATGCTATCCGTGGATCCGCACCGATTTACTGCCCAACGTCTGAGGTCTCTGCGTACGCCCACCAGACCGCGCGGGGCCATCAAATATCGTGATGACGGGCTCCGCGCCATGTCGGGGTGCGTACGATGATGCCGAGGCCCGCTCGTGGTGCTGTCGCGCGACAGGTCTCCGCCCAGCCGGGCCCTCAAAAACCAGGGGATTGGGGAGGGATGTTGGGGTTGGCATTGGATTGAGCGCACGGCCGGAGAGCGATGACGTCTCTCGCGGTCGCGGCTGTCTCGCCGGCTCAGACGCGGGAGAAGTTTTTCGCAGTCGGACTGGGACGTCGAAAATGTCGAATATGGGTGGGAGCGTCACTGGTACGTCAGCCATTGTCGCTCGGACTGCAGACGAGGAATGGACATTGCGGAAAGACTGGGCTGCGATGCGGACGGTTTGCTGGGACATCGATATTTTCGAGGTGGACGTGGTCAATGCTTCCGGGGATTGCTATACCCAGCTTTTATAGCATCAATGGTCTCCGACTAACGCCCTCGAGAGGTCACCCAACAGAACAAGAACGTGCCAAGATTAATTACAATCGCCGCGATGAGTACTTGGACCGAGGAAGAGGCATTTTAAATCTGGGCGCTGGCTGGCCAATGGACTTCGACGTTGCCAAGATGTGCCTGCCCACTATCATCCTGTGCGGAGTTAAAGAGGTGAAGTATCGACGTTTCATTCTCCAATGCAAACAAAATTCTCTCGGACCGTGGGGAGCAAAGTCATGAATAAATGTAGCATGGGACAGCATCCCACGGTGAGCTATTTTAATTTTCCGGTGGTAGGAGCCCGCTTCTACTTAAATTGTTCTCTTCTTCAACCCTCCAGCGCAAGTGATTGAATCATTTTCCCAATGTGTCAGTGACAGTGCCAAGACCTCAGCGCCAAGACCTCGGCGCCAAGACCTCGGTGCCAAGACTTCGGTGCCAAGAGGCTGTGCAGCCAAGTTGAACAGGAGCACAAAGAGGCACGAAGACGGAGGTAAGTCGGTGCTCGTCCCCTCTTGGAAATACTATTTCCGCATACAGAAAATCTGCAAGCCAAGCCGAATCACCGCCTATAAAGGCACTTATGAATTCGACTCTTGACGAGCACAGAGAATTTGGGCCACCAGTCAGTTGAACTCAGTTCGGCAGGTTCAACTTGGCGGAGCGTCCCAAGTTCACCAATTCTCCAGCACTCAATATCAACGTCTGTGTACTGTACGTCAAGTTTCCCGGACAGCTTTGTAAGGCCCTCATCGGTATGTCTTTCATTTCCCGTTGGCCACTTTTAACGCCCAACTAGGGACTTTGATAACATCCGAAAGGTTGGTACACACGTTCACCATTCGAGTAGCATGAACAATACTTGTTGTGATTCATCAAGTAAAAAATCAGGCGCAGTCCAGATGTCCGTATCCACACTCCATAGATGTATCCCGCTGACAAACTCGTTCCAGGCAACCGTCATTTTCCGCGACGCCGCAGCAGTGACACTCGAACAGATCTTCCAGTCACTGAACCTGTCTACATACGATCTCTCCATGAAGACGCTGGACATGCACGCTTTCATCGCTTCGACGGGTTTAACCTACAGTATAATCCAATCGGCGGATCTCGGCTTGGCGAGGTGTTTTGAAAGCCGATAATTACATTCAAGGGCGATATATGGCCGATCTCACGCATGATGAGATATCTAGTCTCGAGTGAAAGAACTTCACCTCAAGTTCCCACGACAGAGCTTATGATCGATTTGGAGCAGAGAAAATGTCAGGTACGTCCGGTTTGGTGGATTCGGGAACGTTTATGCCACCATCAGAACTGCGAATGGCGGGTCAGCATCCATGGACGTTCTATGGACGAATGGGACAAGCTTGCGCAGTGGATCATCAATGATAAGTAAACCTTGTTGCAACAACGTCCGATGGCTCGTCCTGCTTCCACGATTGTATGACGTGTACGAGGCGAACGGCTCGGTGGAAACCTTTCAGGACATCATTCTCGGTAGGTGCTTTTTTTTTCTGGATGACCGTTTCGGATCCTCAAGCTTTGGGGAGATGCGCATGCGTTCACCCCCTTGTTTGAGGTCACAAGAGACGCATCAAGTCGCGTCAGATTTTCAGCACAATCGATTCATCTGAATGACCACAGCCGGAAGGACTCGCGAAATATTTGGGCAGCAACAATAAATCACTCTAATCATGCCTTGAAATATAGTCCAATCCCACGAATATCTTTTGTAAGTGCCGAGGGGTTATCAAGCCCAGGAAAGTGCCCTCCAAAATCGTGCACTACCGTATCTTACATAAGATCTCAGAACGCTCGAGAAGACTGGAACGCACCGTTGTAAGAAACCAGATTCCCGACCTTCGCGACGTACTCTTTCGGCCAGAGGCCGACGTTGTACTCGTACTGGCTGAAAAGCAACGGCGCGTCCGTGGGGGCCTTTGTGTAGACGCTCGTAAGTGCGGTCGGGTTCTGTGCATATATCCACACGGAAGAGAGGAAGGAGTCGGTGAGGAAATAGAGGGAGACGGAGGTCAGAATTGCGGTGTTCGTCAAGACGGATGGAGGCGTTCCCGAGCGAGGATCAGACCCTGTTGCGTGTGAAGAGATTTGAGAAAAGAAAGACAGAATATGTACAAAGCTTGATGTTTCCGGCGATCCATGCAAGTTGGCCGACAGGGCTGTCATACAAAGCCAAGCCAATGTCGTTCGGCTGGAAGTAAAAATCATTATTAATGCGTTCAAAGACAGGGTATATCGTAGCGTACCTTAGTACTCTGCTCAATCAAATAACCATTGCCGATGGCGTTGAACTCAGAAACCCGCTGCTCGGTCACTTTCTGAAGATCGGACAGCGTGATATTGTTTGCGGCTATGTCTTGAGCCGACGGAGGGAAAAATGGAAGGAACGTAAAGTGTGCGGCGCGCACAGTTGTGTTGAATGACCCGTAAAGAGAATATGCCACAGCAGAGCCCTGGAACCAACTGATGATGAGTGTATCGAGTGGTTCAACAATAATGCACTCACCCAATCGGTACCATGGACCGCATACGTCGAGTATCCAAGAACCTCGGTCATGAGGGTGTTGAATATCCGTGCAGTATTATCCACGGTCCAGTTGACAGCTGGTGGGGCCGGGGAAAAGGCGAAGCCAGGGAGAGACGGAACTACAACGCTGAAGGATACATTCTTCCCGGTGGCGCTCACCGCCGACTGAGTCAGAGGTTCGATTACAGGGAGGAATTCGTGGAAAGAGCCTGTGAAAATATCTCAATGGACGAAACTTGGAAGTGTAGGGAAGGAAATCACCTGGCCATCCGTGAAGCAACATGACAGGAATCGCATCGGCCTCGTCTGATCTTTCGTGCACGAAATGCACGGTTAATCCTTCGATAACCGCAGTGAAATGCTTGAAACTATAAACCAGGTAATTATTGAGAAGCCACAAGTTCAAAGTAAAGCCGATGAAACGACACTGACTTGTTCAGTTCCGCTTGCTGTGCCCCCCAGTCAAACGTCGTCAACCATTCCGTTCGTAGCTCGCTCAGGAAATCCAGTTCCACTCCTTTCTCTGGGCCAACGCCGGGATATAGAGCCTTGACCGGCAGCCGGGTGAGATTCACGAGGGACTTCAAGCGAGAAAATTCCGTGGTCAAGTCTATCTTGAAGGGCTTGACATCGAAGTTGTTGTTTGCGGCGCTCGCTGCAGCCAAGGCAACTGTGACAGCGGTGGCGACGATGAGCCGCGGAGTGAGGTGTTGAAGGAACATGGTTGATATTGTGCTTTCTGCTTCGTTGACTTGTAGTGTCCGTTTTAAACAAAGACCTGTGGTCCCGCCATGTCTTGCATTATCAAGCTGCTTTATCACTCAGACATAGGAAGTCTGTAAGCATTTCTGGACTGTCTCTGGTCGCAAATCATATCGGAGTGCTCAATGTTGGCGCCTCCCAGCTTCAGACAAACGAATTCGGGGCCATAAGCCTTTCGCTGCTTTAATTTACCGGTGGGTCGGGAAATCTGTAAGCTGCATCCTGCTTACTCAGAGCACCAAACAAGGACGAGGAAGAAGCTTGGGTAAGCTTTGAAGGATCCAAAAGAAGTTCGTTGTATCTGTCAATAACATCGATGGAGGTGGTAGGAGGAAGCAGCCCTGATTTGTCACTTTGATGTTCAGCGGCCCCTTCGGCAAGGCCTGGGGACATTGTACCGATCAGAGATTCAGAGTTGACCAATGCCGGCAGGGAAGCATGTCGGCCCACGCTTAACGCTGCCGACAGGGCCACTGGCATCGAACGTAGTGACTGATCGCGGAAGTAAGACGCGTCGTTCAAAGAATTAGATCGTCTCATTCAGAGTCCGGCAAGACTACATCCCAACGGCGGGAGACCAGGCTTGATCGGTAATTTTGGGAGGGGATTAGGGTCTTAGAATCTCCGTAGTCTCTCCCTCGGAAATTTTCTCGCTGTGCGCCTTGCGCTCTACTCTGCCCTGAAATTTCCAAACTAATTAATACACCATTATTATCTATATAAAACATGTCTGTGCCACCGTCAGTCGAGATGTCCAGTAAAGTATCGGCAACATACCATGAGAGTCCTCAATGCCCGCCAGAATACGCTGGTCCCTCAAATATTGTCACAACGGGCTCCGCACCCGAAGAGAATGCCGTTCTATGCGGCATCGAATCGTAATGGTTGCGTACAGAGGGCCGTCGACCCGAGGGGCCTTCGAACACAAGGGGGCTTTGGGAGAGAAGTGGGTGGTGTTGGATTTAGAATGGGTCCGGACGATTCTGGCTGGGGGGGTCGCACGACCTGGTCAAGTCGGGGTCGGAGTCCAACTTGCAACGTCGATGACATATCGGCGCCTCTGTGCGCTACAGAGGAGGGGACGTTGCGCAAGGACTGGGCTGCAGCGCGGAGGGTCTTTTGCGACATATGCGGGGTAGAGACTGTCACTCCAGTCCCCCTTTATATACTATCCGATCTAAGAGGGTCCGAAGGTCCGAAAATAGACACGTACGTCTGGACAAGATTCTCCATCCTTATTCTGGCTCTTCTTTTCCGGTATCTTCCGGCATCTCTTTCTGGAATATTCACCTACAACTGGCCAAAATTAATACAATAAAATGTGGGCAGAGGAGGCTGAAAACGAATTGCCGGTGGAATAAATCTCATGAGCTCGCCGCATTCCCGGTTTGTCGAGGCACACTTTCTCGAGCGTGAGTGAGAGGTGTATCGGTGCCAGACACACCTAAACATCCGATGAACGGATTCCACCATTCAAATGTGCTTCCTATTTAGACCCCCTGCAAGCATCTAGATGTGTCCAGCCACCTCGCCGGCGTATCACGGAATCCCTGACCCGCGATTCGCCGAATTGCGGAAGTATGTGCTAAGTGCAGGAGGAAAGCAGCGTGTCTGTATAAGTAAACCTAGAGGAGTCGTAGACACTCGAGCTTGAGTTTTCCCATCGGAGCCACGTTGTTGAGTGATGAGAATGGGCGTCCAGTAGGGCTGTGCGCCGTGCCCGTCGCGCCGGTTCTACGGGTTCCGTGCGACGGGTAGCCGACCCGTTCCGTTGGGCTCTTTGACTGCGTTTTTGACGGCCGTGCCCGTCGAAAACGGTCGTCAACGGGTCGACGGGTCCACAAAACACGCCGTACTCGGCCATCTGTGATGTATAAGCCTTTTGGAAGGCATGTTTCATGCCCAGGTAAGCCCAACACGCAGTTTAAGCCACACCTTATGAACTTACTCGGTCGTTTGAGCTTTTGTAATGACGGCCGTCGCGTGACGGACCGTTCCCGTCCAGGTCCCGTCGAAAGGACGGCCGTGCCTGTCAACGGGACGGCGCACAGCCCTAGTGTCGAGTGAATGTCGCAACTCTAACGGAACACCGCTTACCTGGCTCCCAAGTTTTAGACCTACAACTCTCAAGTCATGCGGGAACTGTAAAGCAATGTAAAGAAGATGTGGGGCCGTCTGACCCTAAATACATAATATCCATTTCTTATCAGCGTAGAAGGAAATTGCCCACATGCACCATTGACTCGTGAACCGTGGGAAAGACAGATCCAAGCGTCGCTTGTTCGACGCTTGAGTAATTATGGACCCTAGGCCCATTTTCTAGATGAATATCATGTCTGCTAAGGATCCATGTTCATGTCTTGCATCTCATCGCTCGTCTCAACCATAATATTTGTTCTGACGAAAATTTAGGAGTTCAAGTTGAACTGTTCAATAGACACACCGGAGAACATTAAATGTGCACATCTCACGTCCAAAGAGACCACACCCGGACCGCTTAGCGCGCCTGTTTTTCTTCCGTAACCCCAACCGCTGTCCCAGTCGTTACCCGCCATAACGTTGCTCAATTGAGTGATAAGATGCAGTGGGATGCGTGATATGACAATCTAGGGTCGTGCCGGAGCTGTTATTTGGGGTAAGCTCGAGCCGTATAAAAGACATACTTTCTGCACCAGTTAAACTCATTCACTCGCCATGCAGTTCAAAGTCCTTGCCTTCGTCGCTGCTTTCTTCGCTATTGCCGCTGCGCAAACTGACTGCGTTCGTGTTTCGTTGTTGTGTGGCTTTATACTTTAAGCACGACGAGCTGACCTCTTGAATTAATCAGCTCACCATCCTGGAGGGCGCGGTTTGCCCAGTCGGGTATGTCGTCTGCGGTCCCGTCGTTGTCGGCCAGACCAAGTGTTGCCCGGTGGGTTGCATTTATTGTTAATGATTTACAAATGGTATACCTTACTTACATGTTTCTCACGTAGGACGTGGGCGTTTGTGAATTGTAGAACGAATGTTTTTTTTGTAAATTGAGGAGTGAGAATTAAGGAAACATTTTTTGTGAGCCTACCCACGGGAAGCGTAGAAAAGTCGAGGTTCTTTACCGAAGAACGACTGGAAAAGCTGCGCTCGGGGCATTGTCCATCTCAGTCACCAATCAGCTCAACCCTGTCTGGGAACCTTCTCGGTGTGGAACACTTCCTGATTATTTAAATAAATACCTAACTACAAAATACATGGCCTAGACCCGCCAAACCATCCGCACAGCGTGTGAAAAGTTAACCGACTATTCAACTCATATACAACAGCGCCGGCCGCCGCTGCTGTGACAGAACAACGATGATCAAAGCACCGAATAAGAATCCGGTGAGGAGACACGACGCCGTCTCACTCATCGAGTGGAGCTGTGGCGCGGGATGTTGCTTTTCGGTCGAGGGAGCGGTGGGTGCGGGCACTACGACTTCTGGTAGACTCGCTGTAGCATTCTCGTCGTCGGCTGCTGTGCTTTCCACCGGCGCGGATGCCGGAGAGGTGGAGGAGTGTGAGACGAGAGGAGCTTCCGCGGGAACGGTGACTGTCTCCCGCGCATTTTCCATGCCCATGACCTCGACGTCGCTGTCGAAGTCCTCCGCATGCGGAGATAGAGCGGAGTCTGGGACTCTGAGCAATCGCTCCGAGCAAGCCGGATACCGGGCGACTAACGTCGGCGGGGGCGTGGGTGGTGGGGTGGGGAGGAAGTTCCGGGGGTCCAGGAAAATCGGGATCGAAGTCGATCTGCCGAGGTCGGGGCATTCGATTTTCACCTTTGCGTCGGAATTCACGGGGATCGGAGACTCCAATGCCGGAGCGGTGGCAGGTCGAATGTCTTTGGCGTCCGAGGTAGTGCCTCGCCGATGGGTCGTCACTTCCTCCGCTACGAGGAGGGCGATCTCGCGAACAACCGTGTCCCACATTTTGTTCGTCTCACCAGCTGCAGGCCAAGCAGCGATCGCGCGCGCGAGCTCGGTGACCTTCGCGACAGCAGCTTCGGAGAAGACGGTCGGGTCATTTTCTCTCGGCGGATGGAGCCGCAACATCCAATGGAACCAGATCCCGAGAAATGCGAGGGCGAGGCGCACCGCTGCGGATGTCGAATCGAGGAAGCGAGTATTGGGCGAGGCGCGCAGGAACGTAGCGGATTGCGCGACGCAGAAGTTTCGGAAGCTGGGTTTATGGAGGAGGAACGATTGAGACAAGCGCTCGATCGGGGTTTGTGGTGCGACCGGCGAGAGCGGACGGAGACAGTAGGACGGGAGCTTGTCGATGATGCGGAGGAGTGGGATGGAGGTGAGGACAGCGGTCTGAGGGATGCCTCCGTAGGTGAGGACGAGTTGGGACTCTTGTGCGAAGTTGTACCACTTCCAGTGGTTTTCGTGCCGTCTGTACGGACATCTCAAAGTCAACACGAGGCCCCGAAACAAAACAGAATATTCACGCACTGTGCAGAAGGGACAGATCTCAGAATCTCCACCGCGGTGATTGACTGTGTAGGAATGGCCGTAGCGTCGATCACGGCAATCTCGACATTGTGCTTCACACCGAAGTGGTACCGCCGTACTGCCTCCCAGATGGCCCACATGAAGCTGAAGGATGCCGATACGTAGGGCGAGGAGTGGCGAGTCGTCCAGTCCATGTACCGCACGACGTCCGTGTATGATGGAGGCGGCGGATCAGGACTTGGAGAAACGGCGTCGGATGTGTAGCGCTGATCGAATTTGAGAGCGGGAAAGAGTGCATCGGATGGGGTGGGTGACTTGGGAGTATGTACTCGGAAGAGAAAGGCATTCTTCTCGACGAGCCTCTTGAATTCGGTCTCTGTACTATAGCCGCACTGGGGAAGATATTCGGGGGAGGGACTGTGGATGGCCAGACATGGTGGTGGTTGCTGCTAGAGAGTGGATGTATTGAGATCCAGCTAACTGTGCCATTAGCACGTCTTCTCTGCATGGGAAACATGCAAACGGGCCAGGAAACAGGACTTTGCAGCAGCACCACCACAACACGTGTATTCGTCGTGTAAGCCATGCCGTTTGCTCCGAGTGTGGTGTTTGCGCAGGCTTGCAAGAGCTGAAATTAGAATCCACGACGAGGAAACGAGCTTTTGGAGCATGCAAGTGGATCTCTTCGCTGCGGCAGAGGAGAACACATGCGTCCGCCGGAAGATGAGGAAGATCAATTAAAAAATATGCCGATCGCAGTAATTATTGAACGAGGAGGGAACGAAGGAGTCAAGAGCGCAGCTGGAGTGCATCAAAGACCGGGCGTAGTGTCCAAGAGTTTTAAAACCAGTGGACTTGAGGAAGGCTGCTGAAAAAATGCTGGACTCGGCAAAACTGCCGTCTGTATTTTTGTAAAAAATCACCAGATCCACGGAAAGAATATGTACCTTGAACGAGTTCGGATGAGGGTGGAGCTCCCATAACTCGAGAATTATCTCGTTGAGGAACGGTTATACTTGATTGGACGCCCGCAACGAAGTGGTCAGAGCGAGAAAGTATGTCACACAGTCACAAATACGGCATCGAGTCACATCATCGGCAACTCCCGGTGACCTTCATGCGGAGCGTCTGATCCATGCATCTCGGGGGCGGAACCAAAGCAACTTGTGTGGGCCCTGTGCCTTTCTTCAGCTCCAAAAAATGATCCACGCTTCAAAAAGTCCCGCTGTCCGAGTCCTCCCGAGTCTCGGAAGACGGGAAGGAATCTCGGCCTTGGTCTGGGCTTCTTTTTTTTCGCCTGGCTCCGTTGTGACAACACTGGATAATTATAGTATAGCCGTGCTCGGCGGCTTCCCGATTCTCGTCAAGGACTGGCTTGGGACTAGCACATTCACCGGCCGTGCGTGCACCATCTCCAATGAGGATCATTGCTTCCGCTCCTCCCCTTAGCGCAGGAACGGCCGCTGCCCGATATGAGGCGTACCTCTCGGCAAGCAGTTGTCGCCGTTACCCTCGCATGCTGATACCGGCGTCGACGAAAGAGGTGCGCGCGCACCCTTCATCGTTATCATGCGCTGATGACATGCGCATCCATCCCACTCCCGGCTCACCGTGCTAGACGTGACGCATACGGAACGCAGCGTCGTTCGGTATGCCTCGATAGCAGATGTGCGCATCTGAATGGGGGACTGCACGGTTGACCGGCGCTCGGACGCGTCCTCGTCGCGAAGGCGAGATCGGAACTGAACACAGGGCGCGATAGGGTTTTGCTACCAATCGAAGTGCGCACCTCCGAGTCTTTCGCTTTCTACACCTTTTCATAGCCCTTTCCATCCATCCGAAATCTCTTCTCCCCCCGCGTTCATTTCCGAACAGGGTACCCACCGCGGTATGCGCTTACAAAGAGCCACACGCGCACGGGGGCCAAGTACAAGCGAGCGCAGCGATTGACGTGCGCTTATGCGGATCTAGCTGAGCACAATATTTAACCTGAGTCTTATCCTTGCACAACATCTTTGAGGACTGATTGCTCGCACGGGATGGATGTTGCAAAAAAAACCCTTCACTCTTCAGCACGCACGGTGCAATGCCTGGAAATCAGTGCCCTGCCGCTTTACGCTTTGGCCGCTCGTTAAGAACCCATTCAGCCCAGCCTCGCCTCTCCGCTCCTCTCCTCTCCACCGCTTTCCACGAAGTCCCGCGCATGTCCACCGCTGTACATGATGTGCACTACGCGCAAGTCGTCATCCAAACCCACCGGCGCACAATGACAAATCCAAACAAGCGCAGCGAGTGCACCCGCCTTGATCGCTCGCTCATACGTCCGTGTGAATTCTTACCTGGCGTTATATTTCGTGCCCTGATCCACATCCTTTCCTGCAGGGACAGCTTCTTTCCTTCACTCCACAACCGCCCTTCAGTCCTTCACCGCCGACGATTCGGCTTGCTGACTAGGTCTTCTGGCGTTTGCTTCTCAGCGCCTCATTTTATCTTAGTCGACAGATGTAATTTTGAAATAAACTTCTCCATCCACTTGTGCATCGCTCCTTTATAACACTCACAACTGAGGTTTCCGCGGTCGAACTACTTTGTGCAGTGACTCCGCAGCATCAACCTGTTACATCAATTGCAATGCTTGAGAAGAACTCCTTCCGGTTAGTAGGTCGCTGAACCCTCTCTTATGCTGCACTACGTAATTAATTCTGAAGAAATTCAGTGAGAATTGACCATTCAAAACACAGTCTCCGCGCAGCATATTTGAGAAATGTTCCCATTCCATGTGGCCAAAATACCAATCCAATCACTGACGCTCAGTTGAGTAGGACTGTCCGCCGTCCCCGTGACGGGCACGGCCGTCGATTCAACGGGTGAGTGACGAGTACGGGCCGTCGCTCAACGGCCCTTCAAGTGGTTTCAATAGCTCTTCACGGCACGGGACTGGCGGCGGGAGTGTACGGCTGTTCTGATTTTTTCAGAGGCAGTTTATGCGTTAGAAATTTATTTCTATGAGGTACCACGGCATGGGTCACCGTGCCATCGCGCAGTGTGGAAATCTCTCGACAGAATAGGCATGAGACCCGTCGCACGGGATCCGTAGAACCGTCGCGACGGGCACGGTGAACAGCCCTACAGCTAGGTGGGTTGGATTTCTTTCAGAGCTCACCCTATCGGTGTAGGGGCCGAGAGCAAGGTACTTCGATTCACCCTCTTCGTGCTCTGAAATCATACTTCAAACCTTCAATGAGAAATTTTCTTGGAAGCACGCCTGAATCCGATTGAGGCTGTTCAATAGCAAGCATGTGGTCCGAGCTCGGAGTGCTGGACTCCAGAACGACAAAATTCATGGATGATATTTGACTTTCTCATCCTGATATCTTGTTAGCTGAGAGACCCCGGGACTCCGTGCCTGTTGAGGAGCAACCAAAATTTATGTTTGATAAACTCTCTGCCGGCTAAGGCCGATCGGCATCTCGGCTCTGGCTTCCTTTGTACATGATTGTGTCCTCTTTGCAGACACACACCGGATAAAGAAAAATCTTGACCTAGGTCGAAATGTTAGCGGAAATTGGATCAACCCGTAGCGAAATCAAGTTCAGGGAAAAAATGTTCTTCCCGTTAGTCAGAAATCACGATGGAAAGGGCTGCCATCCGCGGCTGTTTCACACTTGACGTATTTATTGACTATCAATGAGATATGAAAGGGATTGTGAATGTTCATCCTACATCAGCTCTTTCAAAGCACTGGAAAGACTGACTTTCAATGGAGTTCAAAGGTGCATTGAAATGCTTTCTTTCATCTTTTTAAGAAAGATTTGCCCATATATGGAAACATTTCCTAAAAATAAGAAAGAAAGGCTTTCTGCAGTGCTTTCAGTCATATTGAAAAAAACCTCTTTTCTCTCACTGGAATTGGTTGCTGAAAGATGAACTTTCAGCAGTCCTTTCACACCTCACTGAGAGTGAATAAATACACAAGTTTTGAAATAGCTGCTGACTATAGCTACTTCTGTGGCAGTTTCGTACCAAATGAATTCATTAACCTTCTACAAATTTGGATTTGGTTACTGATTTATACACTCTCAATTGACATCTTGACCTAGGTTGAGATTTTTCTTTATCCGGTGTGACAGCCATAGCCCGTGGGCGCTGTGGCGTTGCAGCGTGCGCAACCCAATCCATTTCACCACCTGAAATTCTTGAGGCCATTTTCCACGAACTTGCCGGTAATTAGTAATTCTGCCGTCCTACCCGCAACTGGCAGCAGAGCGCCGGTACTCACTGTACAGGAGATCCGAACCATCCGAGGTTCGCTGGTGTCAATGGCGGCCGCGCTTACCTGCAAAGGCTTCTGTCCTACGGCCTTGGATGTCCTCTGGCGAAACATAAGCAACCTGTCCCCTCTGATACGGTTGTTACCTTCTTTGAAACTGGTGAAAACGACCCATGTGAGTGATTTGATTATGCTTAAAGAACCCCTTGTTTACATGTTTCTTCCGAGTTCCTGCTGGGCAACATTTCACCGGCCCATTGGGCTCGATTCGACTCCTACGCGCGCCGGGTGTGCGGAGTCACGTACTATCCCAACACGAGCTCAATCGAAATTCACCCCAGCGTTTACAATGCCATATCCGTCCTCCATCCCCATCCCATCCTTCCGAACTTGAGCGGCATCGCGTTTCGTTCTTCGGTCGCCATCTCACTTCTATGGCGGTCAAAGTGCACATTTAATCGGCCGCAAGATAAAGTGGTGATTTCGGACTTACCGCAAGAAAGATACGTGATTTGACGTCTTCTCCGCAAGAAAGGTAACGATAATCACGTCGCTTAACTTGCGGGGAAATCGTGGCATCCCGCAAGATATATATAGTGCGCCCGCAAGATATAGACGCGTCGCCCGCAAGATACAAAGTTGCCCGCAAAAGTTTTTTGGAAAAATTTCCGCAACAAACTCGGTGAGTGCATAGTGCCAATTCACCTCTATTGCTATTTGCAAAATAGTTGGCGATCATGCATTTTGATCGAACAAACGCCACACAAACCATCGAGCTCACGCGCCCCATAACTCAACGGATACTGCTCGGAACCCCATAATCCATAGGTGTTTTCGAACCGTCTCATCAAGCCCTACAACGCCCCTGGGGTTAATTTTGCGATTTGGTGACCCCCTCGGCGACCTCGCTCAACGGACTGATTTTCCAGTGTGCACGCTGCAGTGATAGAGGTGGCAACTATTTGGATGGTTTAAATGCTCTGTGGGGGCCTTGTGGGTGCTAGAAAGGGCACCCCACAGCCTTTGAGGTATGTGTTCAAATCATACATCCATAGTGAATACTTCGGCAACAGCTCGCATTCTCTACACCTAAGTCACCCCATCAACAGTGTTTCTTTGCCTCTTTAACGGTAATATCCCCTCAGATGACCATCATAAGCTTCCTCCTTCAACCAGTAAACATCTCAGATGGGCACGGCCCAGCCTTGTGGACGAGAATGGATCCCGTGGTATTCGAATTAGTTCAATGTGTTGTGCATGGAAAATGCTCAGTAAAAGACATGGAATGTAACAATTGTTCCCTGAGAGTATGAATATGAGGTCCATGGCCATTTGGATGTAGGTTTGGGCACCGAGTTGTTCATACAAAGAACGAAAGCATTCAGCGAATATATTTGTATCAATTACCTCACATAAAAGGAACATACCAACCCCAGAACACAAGGGGCACCCTTCCTAGCATCCGTAAGAACCCCACCGAGCACTTAAAGCATCCGAATACCTGCCCACTCCGTCGCTGCGGCTCACGCACTCCAGAGACTGGCCCTTGAGCAAGGTCAACGAGGAAGTCACCAGATCGCAGAACTGACCACGGGGCGCTCTAGAGCTCGACGAGACGGTTCAAAAAATCCTATGGTCCATGTGGTTCTGAGCGGTATTCGTTGAAATTAGTGTTCGGCACGGGTGGTACCGCAGGTGGATCAGCCCAGAACCGCACCCACGGCCCGGGTTACCGTACCCGTAGCCAAACGGGTACGGTTTGGCGGGTATGGAACCGCGGTACAAGCTTAACCACCGTGGTTGTCAATACCATGGTATACCACTAATTACCCGTGGTATAAATCGTGGTTCAGTAGTCCAGGTTGGGGCCATTCCTGTACTTATGGGCATATTTTCCATAAACATATTATTACAAGTCTTGTATTGGGTTGGAATAATTTTTCTTTATTTTTGGGACAATGGGAGAGTTAGAGGGACACCTGTCCTTTTTAAGCGCCCAGGTCACGTGGCCAGAGGGACAGCTGTCCCTCTTAGACGCCCAGCCTAGTTTTTCTATTCTGAAAGTTTAAAACAATATAACAGTGTGATCAAAGGGACAGCTGTCCCTTTTAGGCACCCAAATTTTACAGACCATTTTTTTCTTTTAGATTTTCACGGTATCCCAGCTGCAGTACTACGGGTATGGTAAGCTCACGGGTTGCGGTAGTGGCGGGTCTGGAAAATATCAGACCCGTACCCGCACCCGGGACACCCGTACCCGTAATACCGCGGTATTTCCGAATACCGTGCCAAACACTAGTTGAGATACAGCCTGCACGAGCTGGATGGTTTGTGTGGTGTTTTTTCGATCAAAATGGGTGACTGCCAACTATTTTTCAAACAGCAATAAAGGTGAATTGGCACTATGCACTCACCGAGTTTGTTGCGGAAATTTTTCCAAAAAACTTTTGCGGGCAACTTTGTATCTTGCGGGCGACGCGTCTATATCTTGCGGGCGCACTATATATATCTTGCGGGATGCCACGATTTCCCCGCAAGTTAAGCGACGTGATTATCGTTACCTTTCTTGCGGAGAAGACGTCAAATCACGTATCTTTCTTGCGGTAAGTCCGAAATCACCACTTTATCTTGCGGCCGATTAAATGTGCACTTTGACCGCCATACACTTCAGTTATTTACGCCTGAAAGATGAGAATTCCGTAAGTATTCTCACAGCTGTCAGAAACTGTCAAACCACGTGCTGGTGGTTGACAGCGATGCACAGGGTGCGATGACCATGAGAACGTCTCAAATGGTGAGTGTAGATAGGTGAGCTTGAAAACAGTCACGCTCAGCATAAAAAAAGGTCTCTGTGGGCCTGAGAAGGTCCTCATTTCAACACTGAGGTTGAGCCGCGGCTCAAGCTGCGAGCCGAGCCGGAGCCAGCCGCCCCTGAGCCGAGCCAAGCTATTTTAAACGGCTCATGTCATAAGCCGAGCCGGAGCCAGCCGGAGCCGAGCCGCGGCAACACTACATATTGTCAGGAGCATCCACCCACCTATCTTCTCTCAAAAATTACAGAGTCAATCGTTCAGCGTGCTGGACAATAATCTGTCGTCCTTTACACACCTGCAAAGACTAGACATGTCAAACATGCTACCAGATGCATTCTCCCCAGCTATCCTCGGATCCATTTCGGCGTTGAGACAGCTTCATTCACTGTCTATAGCTTTACCAGCCTCCATACCGTTGGTCCTATTCGCGTCCCTGCCAGCCGATCCCTTCCGAAGTCTCAAATCAGTCCACATCCTTTGCGCCGCACCTGAACTGATCGGGCCATTCCTGGCGCGCATTGCCCCTGGATCGTTGCACACTTTCAGCATTACTCTGTAACGAACTCTGGCCGCGACGCCGTCCAAATTCGATGGCATTTTTGAGGAGATTGGCCGTCGATGGGTCTCCTCGCCCACGAACTCGAGCTTCAGGGCTTCCGGTCATTCACCCGGAACCATTATGACCGGCTGCTAGAGCTCCGAAATCTGCGTGTTTTCCGCATCCAGAATATGGTCATGCCCGTTGACGGGGCAGACATATCGGTCATTATCGCGGCTTGGCAGCACATTGCTTCACTCCATATCCCAACCACCTCCAGTTTACCCATCAATTCCCTTGCGTTCCTTGCCCAAAACTGCTCGCATTTAATAGATCTCGAAGTCACAATCTCGACATTGGGCCTCCCCCCATTCACCACTACCCCAATATGCGCACATCCCCTGCATACTCTGAATGTGGCCAAATCCGGTTGCTTGTGGGCCACTCTGCACATCATTTCTTGGCATTTGGACCGCCTCTTTCCGAGATTATGCTCGCTTATTACGCTCAAGGATGGCGACGAAAGCGAATGGGCAAAGGTGCAAGCTTTACTTTTCATGTTCCAGGATGCCAGAATGCACACTCCAGCACAGACCTAGGGGGCACGGGCATCGGTCGTGGTTGCAATAGTCGACGTCGGACACCTCCTACATATTCCACGACGACTCTTTTCCTCTCTCGTTATACATACTCGGAACAAGTCGTTCTACAACAATAAAAATCATATTAGTAATCGGTATACGAGGCGCTCCTAATCTACATCGATTGAGTCATCATCTATCGCACTGCCTGAGTGAATTGAGGACATCCCAACATAACTCCAGTGGCCAAGTTTATTGATAGAGTAAAAGAGTCCGGAAAGAACGTAATAGCGAACATCAAGTGCCACTGAGTCTGGCGTTACGCCAGGATTCTCGCTCTGCCCATTCTTTTGACCATAGCCACAAGCCGGTCTTGTCTGCTCGCGCCGCCCGTCTGGACAAAGATCTAAATAATACCATGCAATACGAACGGACACACCTTCCTCTCCGTGTCTGTTTTCCTACAAAGAATCCTAGGGATCTCGGATGGAAACTCCTTACTCAACCATGAGGTGAAAGATGACCTCATCCCAATCTTTGTTGCAGCGGCGTACCGTATACGGTTGACTATCTTGAAATGCATGATATGACAATGCATATGGCCCAAAAAAGTCTCACAACACATAAGAGTCTGATGGGAACAACCCCCCGATTCTCACTGTAGACCCCACCTCATAATGCATATACCTGGAAATGCATAGCATTTTGATGTCTTTGGCAGGGGAATGAACCATATACATTGTGAGATAGTTGGCTGTAGTTTCTCCGTTGTTAATGTAGAGTCGAACCTCGAACGGCGAGTTGGGAATCCATTGTACCAAAGAGTCATCTACGTCGCCGAGCAAGAAGAGAACAACCGTAGCTAGGTCATCCAGCCGCGCAGTGTACTGGCGGAAGTCATGCCGTTTTAGCCAGGCAGTATTTCTGGAATGAATCCTGCAAGACGATTGTTAGGGCTGCATCTGAGAATGGTAGCTATCAAACCACGTACTGGTACTGCTTGCAGGTTCCTCTATACCATCCCTTTGCGCCTCTATCCCAATTCAACGGTGGTTCAGCAAAGGAGTGGCGGCGACTCAATGGAAGTGTCCTGCTATCCTACTGTTCGAAAATCGAGTAAAAGAGGAGGCAGGCTGATCAGAGATACGCGTGACTATGATTCCCTCGGATCAGCTCGAGCACATATGTTTAAGTGGAAGATTAGTCAAATGGAACTCCACCGGGGGTTGGTACAAGGCTTACTTTGACAGTCTTCCTGAGTGCGGCGAGACGTACATAGTGACAAGCGCGATTGATACCCAAATGATATGTTACGTTTCGGTGGGTATTAGCTGAACTGTTTTTCATACCGATATAAGTGGTATAGGTTTGGATTTTGGCTCAACGAATCCTTAAACTGATGGATTGCAGCAACCGCAGCATTCTAGTTCGAACCGTAACATTCCCAATGTTAACATTGGAATGTGAACGGTTCGAACGGTTTTGGTTTGAACCATGGCCATATATCTCAGTCTAATCAATGGAAATGGTTCGAACCAAAAAACCGTTCGAACGAAAAAAATTGTTCGAACCAAAAAAAACCGTTCGAACCAAAAAACCGTTCGAACCAAAAAAAATCGTTCAAACCAAAAAAAACCGTTCAAACCAAAAAAAAACCGTTCAAACCAAAAAAAACCGTTTGAACCAAAAAAACTGTTTGAACCAAAAAAAACCGTTTGAACCAAAAAAAAACCGTTTGAACCAAAAAAAACTGTTCGAACCAAAAAAACTGTTCGAACCAAAAAAAAAAAAACTGTTCAAACCAAAAAAAACCGTTCGAACCAAAAAAAACCGTTTGAACCAAAAAAAAACCGTCTGAACCAGAAAAAAAAAAGTTGAAGGTCAAAAAACTGTTCGAACCAAAAAAAAAAATTAAGGTCAGAAAACCTGTTTGAACAAAAAATAACCCCTGTTTGAACCAAAAGAAAAAAGTTGAAGTTCAGGAAAACCGTTCAAAAAAGTTACAGCTATTAGGGGACTTCATGGTAGGGCCTATTTTCCTGTTTGTGAATAAATATATTCAGGTGATGGGATGAATAAAGTCTTCATTTGTGGAATAAATGCATGATCACCCCGTTTGTGTCATTCTGAATATATTTTTATTGTTTTCACCAACCAGGCATGTTTCACACGAATAAATTCCCAAACAATCGTATTATTCCACAAACGAGATTAAATCTCGTTTGTGGAATATCTTTTCTTTGTGAAAATAATCGTCCCATCACTCGAATATTCTTATTCACAAACCCGAAAATATTGCCTACTGTGAAGTCCCCTATTGGCAGTACCGAAGACGCAGATCAAAAATTTCTGTTTTGGGATGTTTTCAAAGAATTGTCTATAACTCAACCAGTTCTGCTCTGATTTGGATGAAACCTAGGTAGATCTGTCAGGCTAATTCATCCACAATTAGTGATAAAAAGAGAGATTTACAAAAATATTCTGTATTAGGTAATGTGTGCTTTTGGACCATTTTCGAGCCAAATGCCATCTAGCATACCTAGGACATGTCCCAGTGACCTAATATTTTGGGAGAGACAACATATATATATATATAGCAAAACATGTGATAGAGCCAGAACTATAAAATATCCTGATATAAATGCAATTCTTACAATGCATAATTCAGTTACAGTCCCTGTAGCTCCATTGGATACATTGAACAAGTTTAGCATTCAGAAAATACAGAATATTTTTGTAAATCTCTTTTTATCACTAATTGTGGATGAATTAGCCTGACAGACCTACCTAGGTTTCATCCAAATCAGAGCAGAACTGGTTGAGTTATAGACAATTCTTTGAAAACATCCCAAAACAGAAACTTTCGATCCACGCCTTCAGTACTGCCAATAGCTGTAACTTTTTTGAATGGTTTTCCTGAACTTTTTTCTTTTGGTTCAAACAGGTTTTCTGACCTTAATTTTTTTTTTTTGGTTCGAACAGTTTTTTGACCTTCAACTTTTTTTTTTGGTTCAGATGGTTTTTTTTGGTTCAAACAGATTTTTGACTTTCAACTTTTTTTTTTTGGTTCGAACGGTTTTTTTTTTGGTTCGAACGGTTTTTTTGGTTCGAACAGTTTTTTTGGTTCGAACAGTTTTTTTTTGGTTCAAACAGTTTTTTTTTTGGTTCAAACGGTTTTTTTTGGTTCAAACGGTTTTTTTTTGGTTCGAACGGTTTTTTGGTTCGAACGATTTTTTTTGGGTTCAAACGGTTTTTTGGTTCAAACCATTTCCATTGATCAGACTGAGATATATGGCCATGGTTCGAACCAAAACCGTTCGAACCGTTCACATTCAATGTTAACATTGGGAATGTTACGGTTCGAACCAGAACGCTGCTACAGTAGTGGATTGGCAATATTGATTTTTGATCAAGTCAAATTTTACAAGTATTTGGTTTGGTTTGAATAAAGGCGCATCGACTGAATTTTGAACTGACACTTTAGCCGGCTTGTTGGCTGCCAATGTTACTGATGGTGGTATGTTTCGGGGCATTCTTTGTGGCACTTCCAACTCCCGACTTTTGTGTAGCCGTCGGTTTAAGATTTGGTGACACCAAATGTCGGTAATTTCCGGTGACTTGGGCTCTTCAACTTTCCGTCCACCTCTCTGCATGTTAAGTACATTCTCATTACTCCCTATCGCTACGACTTGGGATAAATCTGTTTAACGACTGGACTTATGTACGAGTCCGATGGTAAGCGCGACGACGATATCCTTCTAACGAAAACTCATTGTCGTAGGCTAGGGTGTGTATGGGGACCGTGTATCGTTTACTAATACGCCAACATGGGTGTGCATCGCATTGGCGATGCACGAGAAAGCGTCATGAAGTCATCCATCTGTGGGTAAAATATTACCTTAGACGGCCGAGCCGTATTTAGATGAGGTCCCTAAAAGAAACGAAGGTCAGCATCACAGTGTATCAAGAGAAGAAATGAGACATACGCGACGTTGAGCGGCATCTCATCGATTCGGGTACTGTAGAACTCTGCGGGAAAAGAAGAAATCAGAATACAGCTCTGATACTCGAGAGAGACGCCGCCAGCGACGGCGGTGGAAATAGCTCACCTTCAATGTCACGGAGCATAGTGACGTCGTTGGCGGCGACAAAGTTGAAGGCAACACCCTTACGACCGAAACGCCCGCCACGGCCGATACGATGGATGTAAGTCTCGCGGTTGGTGGGCAAATCGTAGTTGATGACGAGGGATACGTGACCAACGTCTATGCCGTGGCCGAGGAGCTCGCTCGTGATGAGCGCACGGGTGGAGCCGGTACGGTATTCCTTCATGACGAGGTCGCGCTGGTTTTGTTCCATGTCTCCGTGCTGAGCGGGCCCAGTTAATTATCGAGTCACGAAAGAAACTGTTGGAAAAATATACCCACCATGGCCGAAACGGTGAACTCACGACTAAGCATCTGCTCGGTCAACATTTCGACCTTGCTCCTTGAGTTACAGAAGATGATGGCCTGCGTGATCGTGATACTTTCGTAGAGATCAAAAAGGGTCTCAAGCTTCCACTCCTCTTTCTCGACGGCAATGTAGAACTGCTTGATACCTTCCAGCGTCAACTCGTTCCTCCTCTTGACAAGAATCTCGACGGGATCTCTCATGAGCTCCTTTGAGACCTCGATGACCTCGGCGGGCATGGTGGCGGAGAAGAGGGCGACTTGGGTGTCCCTGGGAAGGAGCTGGAAGATCTCGTAGATCTGGTCCTTGAAGCCCATGGACAGCATCTCATCGGCGTCGGCGAGACACATGATTTTGATACCGTCGGTCCTGAGCGCGCCCCGCGTGATCATGTCAAACGCACGGCCGGGAGTACTGACCACGATCTGGACGCCTTCCTTGAGCTTGTGCATATCCTCGCGGACGTTTGCGTTGCCGACGCAAGCTAAGCTCTGGACGTTCATGTAGTCCCCGAGAGCGACGACGACCTTGTGGATCTGGAGAGCAAGCTCGCGGGTGGGGGCGAGAATGAGGCCCTTCATCTCGGGATCCAGCCTCTGCAAGATCGAAATGGAGAAGGTAGCGGTCTTGCCAGTGCCCAAGTGGGCTTGCACAATGACATCGCGGCCCTTTACGACCGGAACGATGGCGCGCTGCTGAATAGTAGAAGGGCGCTCGAAACTGGATGATGAGACAGAAACATATCAGCTCGTCTCTAATCAACTAGCACAGAGCGAGGGAGGGCGCTTACCCGTAGGCGTAGATACCACGGAGTAGCTCGGGTTTTAATTCCATGCCATCGAAGCTATTGAAGGCGAAATTTGAGCACAGAGAACGCAGAAATGGGTAGGATCCACTGACCTGTCTACAACTTGGGCCCAGTTGGACTGAATCTCACTCACGTTAGCATCCTGAAGCTGGGACTCTCTTCTGCGATACCACGAGACTTTTGAGGATGGGATAGTCTATATGGGGGATAGCGGAGGACACTCACCTGCTCATGGGCAAGTTGTATGATAAGGAAGGGGAGATATACTAGCAACTGCTTTCCGAACGCTTTGTGTGGGGTGGATTGGGGTGCTGGATTAGAGGACGAGGGATTGACTACAGAGTGTTAAAAAGATAGAGCGTGAGACACTTTGCGGCTCCGAGACGTTTCCACGTGACGGTTCAACTCTAAAATGCCGTCAAACCGTCGCTGGCTAAGTTCGGAATTGTTGCGAACGACACAGCAATTCAGCGCGTGTTCTGCACGCCACTGTGCATTCTGTTACGTGAGTTCGACTGGGTGAAGGGCGATGCATGATGGCCTAGAATCTAGACAAGCTATGCCGGCGCTTCGCTTCGGCACCATGGGTCAAAAAAAAAATGGAAAAGGACTAATGCTTTGGAATCGAAAGACCAGTTTACAACTCCGAAACGAAAGCAGGAAGTGGGGTATTATTCCCGTAGCTACCACGGTCGCGGAGCTTGTAATAAGCATTCCGAGGAACCGTCGCCCCCCGGAACAGGAGGGAAGAGAAGCTCCCATGCAGGGGAGAGACTTCCCCAGCGATAAAACAGTGTGCGGGAGATCATTTGTTTCTTCCCGCATAGGCGGTAAGCCAAGCAAGTAATACCGGCGAAACTACGGCGTCGGGGAGATAGATTGAGGGAAACCAGGCCATCCAGCAGGAACAAAAGTGGCCAGTGAAAATTGAAGCGTTGATAGTTTGTGTAGATTGATTCTCTTGAAGATTCAGAGAGGCGAAGCAACCCGGCAGCAGCAACGTTAACAGTAGCCAGTAAATTCCTGAATTCATGGCTGTGGGAAGCAAAAAGAAAAGATGTGGAAGGAGCTATGAATGGCATCTGGTCTATATCACGAAGCCATGCCGCGAGCCTAAGAGAAAGCACAGAGTATGGCCAAAAGGGGGATTTGGCGGGGAAGAAGATCCACGAAAGCTGTAGAAATTAGAGCCTCAGAGCAGAGGCAGCAAACCGGGAAGGCTTGAAGGGGATGCGCGCAAATACACAGAAATGGGTTGGGCCCTAAATCTTTAAAGAACAGTTAATCATCGGAGATCAAGAAGGCCTGCCTGAGGCCACAAGTTTCCAACGAGCAATGAGCTCGCGGTTGAAACCTACCTGTGAGCGATTGCTTGATAAAGGTAGTGGATAAATTAAGACCAGCGCACCAGAGGTTGGAGCGTTAACCGGAAGTAGGAGTTCATCTCGAGGTTTGATCCGGAATATCGACAACATACATTGCCGAAATAACGGATTCCAGCAGAAGCCACTGACCCACGATACGCACGGCCGGCCGCCTGCGTGAGAGGGGCGAATCAAAATGGCGATGAAAGGATGAGGAGATACACTCGTGCCTGTGGTTATTGAAAGACTTTCGAGGAGTGGGATGTCGGATACGAGATTGAGAACCGCGACATGGTCATTCTTGGCGCATCCTATGACGTGGACACCGAGTAGGCCTGGGAGGCGAGCCAGGGCAGCTCCAAGCACGGTTTCATTCGATTCATTTGCCGTCTATTCGTGGCGAAACGATGAACTCACGCTGATGAGAGGTGTTTCCGACCTCCAATAAGGTTAGCATCCTTAGATCTCTTTGAAGCACTACAGTCCACTGAGGATATTCCAGGACGCAAAATCCAGAGTCAGGAGAGCGCGGCGATTTTCATGGATTGGTTAGTCGCATGAATGCGCAGGTCGCGTAACCATTTCCTTGCCCGAAACGCGGACGAAAGGGGGGGACGGGTTGATGCTACAGCGGAGAGATATGGTGTTGGGGCACATATCGAGTGGGCGGGCGCATTCGGAAAGAAACTTGGGGTTTTATCGAGTTTTCACCACCAGTACCTTTCGGACATCTATAACCATTGTGAGGCGTTATGACTTGCAAAGTGGGGTGTGAATTGCAAACCTGCGTCCGAGCCACAGATTGCAACAACAAATCACAGAAAGTAAAAGGAGAAAGGACACCAGCGAAACCATCGGAGGAAATTGACAGTTGCGAACAGAAACGGTCTTGGAAAGCTCTCGAAAAGATTGCTGGCCAGCGAGGTCACGAATGAATCCGAATGATTGAATCGATCATGATTGCAGGCGGGAAGGAAGCCCAGGAATTAAGAGCGGAGCCAGAATTCATCGACGGCCGTACATAGTGTCCAAGAGCTTTGAACCGGTGGAGAAAGCTGCCGACAAAATTGCTGTCCTCGACGCTTGCTTCGACACAAAAGTTAAAACTGCTCGAAGTATTCTTGAAAAAATCACCGGATCCACGGCAAAGATACTTCGGATGAACATGGAGTCCCAAAAGATCCTGAATTATCTCGTTAAGGAACGGCCACAGTTGAATGGATGCCCGCGACGAAGTGGTCAGATCAAGGGTCAGAGACCAGCATGTCACGCAGTCACAGATACGACATCGAGTCACATCGTCGGCAACTCCCGCTCGTCTCTAACGCATCACCTTCATCGTTCCAACTCATCTCGGGGGCGCAGACAATCCTGCCAGCAGCTAGTGCGGGCCCTGCGCCTTCTTCAGCTACAAGAAATCATCCAGGATTTGAAAAGAGCCCGTTGCCACGAGTCTCGAAAGACGGGAAGGAATCTCGGCCTTTATATTGGCTTCTCTCCCCTTTTTTCGGACGGTTCGGTTCATTGTACACCTCAGAAAAAGAAAATCTAGAAGACGCAAGACTAGATAATTGCAGTAAAAGTGCTCGGCTACTTCCGGGTTCGTCAAGGACTGACTTGGGACTGGCACCCTCATGCCGACTGTAACTCTGATACCCATCCCGGGTCGGCGACTCAGTCACGGTTCCAGACCCTGGAGCTGAGGTGTACCTTCAAGATTTTGAATACTCTCTGGTCCAGAATGGACGTTGCGGACAGCGCAAAATGCGCTCGTCCCCATGAAAATATTTTACGACGACTACGAGTCCAACTATGAGGTAGGGAGGAGGAGCGACATGGACATGTATTTGGTTGCGTAATTTCTCTCACAGCTCATCTCCTGAGGTGCCGAACTGAGCGGTGCAGTCAGAAAACACCTTTTGCGTGAACCTCCACACCGCCTCATCCACACCCCGTTTCCTCATCCCGGCTAACACACCTTCGTTATCGGTGCTTTCGCCCTGTGGATCAATCAGAAAGATTCCTCCACCCGACTTCGCAACCTCAAGCCCCTGCGGCACGGGTACGAGGCCACCTCTTCCTTGAACGGCGTATCGATCGCTGCTCGCCAAAAAGACGGCCCCCCGCACCCGCCTCATCCTGGCTCATCGGGCTCGCCGGCGATATGCCGAACCTTTGCGCCCTAGCCAGCCCGGGCGTCGCCACAGGCCCGGGAAACCAGTGCACGACACTCAGGCGCGGGTTTTCTCGCGCCACGCGTTCAAGCGCCAGCGTACCCATTGTGGCGGCATGCACGGAAGCGTCAGTTTTCCGGGTCGCGCAGGTCGCGCAGGTCTAGGTCGCGTTCGTGGAGCGGTCCCTCGATGCCGCCGGCCAAGACCGAGACGACGCGCGGGCTCTGTGCGGCGGGATTGTTGAGTAAGGGGAGCAGCTCCTGCACGGCGCGGAGGCGCGCGTAGTAGCGCGTGGTAATGGACGGGTCGAGGCCTTTGCGCGTGTCCTTGCGGCCCTCGAAGGCCATGAAGCCGGCGGACATGAAGAGGACGCCAAGTTTGGTCTCGTTGTGCGTGATGGCCTCAACGACCTTGTCGATCTCGGAAACGAGTGACACGTCGGCGGTGATGAGGGTGTAGCTGCCGTTCGGGTTGGATTGGCGCAAAGAGGCGAGCAGGGTTTCATGGGCGGCAACTGAGGGTGGGCGAGCGATGGTGTAAATGCGCGGAGAGGAGGCATGCTGGGCAAAATGTTGGAGCGCGCTCTGGCCGATGCCCGATGTGGCCCCGATGAACAGCCCGACAAGCCCGGAGGGAAGGTGAGAGATAATAGCATTGGACTGCTGCACGGTTTTGAGTGAGACCATTTTTTAATCTTCTACGATCTTTTGAGAGATTGATGTGATGATTCAGGGATTCAAGTTCGACTTGCAGGTATAATTGAATTCTTTGAAGGCAAATCAAATATTCCTCTTTTCTTCTGTTTAGGCGGAGCGTGATTCAGCGTATCTTCACGCTGACATACAATCGAGTTCTCGTTTAGTAAGTCATGGTCACTTCGTCTGTCATCCACTTCACGATAGCTGACCTTTATCTTATCAGGACACTTCGCTACTTTTTCATGCTTACAAATCCCGACACCGGGCTATCTACAGCCAATCCGGGCGGCCGTTGGGATGAGGAGTCGCTTGTATATCTCCAGGTAACTGTATTAATCTTATCGGAACACTTCGCTACTTTTTCTGCTTACAAATCCCGACGCCGGCATATCTACAGCCAATCCTGTGCAACCGTTGGGATCGCTCACAGCGAGGGGCCGCTTCTATATGTCGAGCTAGCCACAGGAGAAGGGTACTTATAGGATCGCTCAAAATTCTTTCCCGCAACACCGCTGAAAACATGTCCACCCAAAACTTCGACTTGGAAATGACGCCAATAGGATCCACGACAGAAACCGCCCACAGTCTTGATGAGAAGCACGGTGGTGTTGCAGCCGAGGACGCTGGAAATGAGCCAGAGTATGTAACTGGCTTGCGGCTCGTCGCCATCATGTGCACCATCTTTTTGACCACTCTTCTCTCCGCTTTGGATCTTGTGAGTTTTGTCTTTTCTTGTTCAACAAATCATGGTAGCTTAGCTTTCTAAACAAATCCTTCTCGCAGGGAATTGTCGCCACCGCAATCCCTGGTATCACGGACGACTTTCGCCTACTGGACGACGTCGGATGGTACGGGGGCAGCATTTTCCTCCTTGTCGGCGCCTCCTCGCCAATGTGGGGCAAGCTCTACAAATATTTTTCGGCCAGATATGTCTATCTTGCCTCGGTCGCGCTGTTCTTGGTTGGGAGCATCGTCGCCGCCGCCGCTCCCAACAGCCCAGCGCTCATAATCGCTCGCGCTATTCAGGGAATGGGATGTTCTGGCACGCTCAGCGGTTCTGTCCTCATGATCAGCTACGTTGCCGAACCCAAGAGACGTCCCATGCTCATTGGTCTTTGGATGGGTATCTTCATGATCTCCACAATTATCGGTCCTGTAATTGGCGGTGCGTTCTCCACTGGTCGAGACTTCTTAATCTGATCATGACCAGGAGCATTCACCAGCGAGGTTAGCTGGCGATGGTGCTTCTGGATCAACCTTCCCGTTGGCGGCCCCGTCGTCGGCCTTCTTCTGCTGTTCTTCCACGTTCCCAAGCATATTACACCTGCAACGGCGACGTGGAAAGAGATTCTCTTACAGCTCGACCTCCCAGGCTTCAGCCTGCTGCTTAGTTCGCTCGTTTGCTTCACCCTCGCCCTTCAATGGGGCGGGCAGACCAAACCATGGAGCGACGGCTCTGTGATCGCAACCTTGGTTATGTGGGCGGTGTTGACGCTCGCATTCTTTACTGTTGAGTGGCTGCAGGGCGCATACGCAATGGTGCCTCTTGGTCTCCTCAAACCGCGCATGACATGGACCAACGCCTTGTACGGTTTGATGTGAGTACGTACTTCCTTGTATTGTCTCAAACTCAACCGGCGCATCATCTTGCAGAGAGAACGTCCCCAACTTCCAGGTTCTCTTTTACCTCCCCATCTACTTCCAATCCATCCACGGACAGTCTGCTATCACGAGCGGCGTCAACAGCCTCCCGTTCATGGCTCTCTTCGCCGTGGGCGCCTTGCTCAGCGGATTCCTCGTCGGGAAAACGCGCCTATTACAACCGTACGAGCTCCTCAGCGGGGTCCTTTCCACCTGCGGTGCGGCCCTGTTCTATACTCTCGACATCGATTCTGGCAAAGCGCGGTACCTTGGCCCTCAGATTATCTTCGGCTTCGGATTGGGCCTCGGGAGCCAAATTCCGATGACGGCGCTGCAGAGCTTCTCCAAGCCCGAAGATGTGGCATCGACAACGGGTGTTATGCTCAGTGGGTACTCAGGCAGAATCGACTTTGTATTCGTCAAGTACTAACCTTCCCTGAACCACAGTGTGCAATTCCATCAGCGGCGCCTACTTCGTCACAGCCGCACAGTCCCTCTTTGCCAACCGCCTTCTGCGGACGCTTTCCCGCACTGCCCCCACGATTGACACAGTCAAGGTCCTCACAACCGGAGCATCCGAAATCCAGCGCGTCTTTCGTGGTGACGATCTCGCCGCGGTGCTCAATGCGTACATGGTTGGGATCAAGGACGTTTTTGCGTTTTCCTTGGCGGGGGCGGCGTTGACAATTCTCATAGCCCTTGCGATTCCCTTTAAGAAGCTTCCGAGTCATGAGAAGACGGGGACGGAAGAGAACGAGTAGCGTTAGTTTGAATCCAAACGGTAAATGTAGAACTTCCGATTCATATACAGATGTCGCTGTTCCTACATAATGCGAGATACTTGGAGCGGTTTCTGAAATGCCTGACACTTGTTTCTATGCGCTCTACTTATAAGTTGGGGAAAAAAACGCCGCGGATCTAACGCAGACTTGAAACCCGTCGCGTGGAGTGGGGGATGTTTCGGGATCTTGGGCACGGAAAGAGTTGATATTGAGTTGGAGCCAGTACACACGCAGACCGGAGCGAGAACGGAAACCAAATGGAAGTTGATTGGGATTAACATATTCATCACCGAAGTTTCGAATTTGATCTTAGAAGTAAGTTCAGGAAATCTGGAGGCCCTAGGCTTAGATTCAAGCCTTTCCAGAATAGTCCAATAATTTACTGGCTCTGCCTAATTGGGATCCCGGTAGAAAACTTCCCCCGAGCCAACGGTTCTACTCAGAACGATCTTCGGCGTTTCAACCACAGAGCGGCATCATTCTCGAGATTGTTTATGCTCCGCCACATTGCCAAAGGAAGTCCCTTCAAACCCGATGGTTAGTATATCTGTGACCACACAACTTGAAAGCGTTTCTTGTGTGAGGTTTATCTGGGCTCGCTCTTTTTCCTGGAGAGCTACCTAAGACTCCTAAATTACCGAGATTTTGACTGATCGGATCTTTCTCCGTCCTCTACGCAAACTCAAAATCGCCGCCCGCTCCGGAACAAAACGCCCACAGTCCCTTCCCCAAACAAGATTCTTCGCTACCACCTCGCCACTGTAAATTTTCCACATGGAGAGTTTTCCTTTCGAGCTCGTGGATGTACGACCCTCGCATCCACTTGCAACATATTGAATCTGAACCCTTTCGCGTTTACAGAACATCCTAGATTTTTTATACGCGGATATGCTGTCATTGCTCAATTGCAGTCAGGTCTGCAGGTCCTGGGTCCCAACAGCTCGCTTTCATCTTCTGGCGATGAAAATCGTTCATTTTGGTGTAAGTGTGGACGCATGCACGGACCCCTTGGTCCAGCTTCTCTCCCACAAACTGTCCACACTCGCACCAGCCGTTCGAGCGGTATCTATCGGGCCATTTTTCCAGCAACGCGGGATCTTAATGCTGATGCGTAAAGTCTCGTCCTGTTGTCGCGTTCTTCAGGCCGTGAGATCACTCACTCTCAAAAGCATCACATGGACGGACATTGACGACATCTCCCGCACCTCATTCTGTGGAAAATTCGCCAATCTCAGAGACCTAGTATTTTCTAACGTGAATTTCGGCACATTCGAGGACCTGTTCGCTGTTTTGGCGTCCTTTCCAAATTTACAACGACTCTATTGTGTCCGTGTTGGATGGAATGAGAAATCGCCCCACAACTCTCCTGCCCTCAAATCGATTATCCTTCCCGGCCTTAGGACCCTAGAAGTCGACTATGGATGTCAGGACGTCATCGAATGGCTACAATCATGCCCGGGCGAAGCCTTTCCTCAGCTTTCCACATGCCATTTGAAACGAGCTGATATTATCCCTTCTTCCGGGAGTTTTTCGTTGGCCTTTGCACCACGCCTGGAGCATATGACGCTTGCCTTCTACCAGCTCAATCTGAGTAAGTTATTTTTCTTTCTTTCTGTAATATATCTCACGAGAAAATAGAAACCCTTCGACAGTTCCAAGTTGATTTATCCAGAAATCACTCGCTCAAGAGCATTCACATCAGCCACCTCCAGCTTCACGAGTTTCAGGAACCCGGTACCGGTGGCGACTCCGAGGACAAGAGATCGTACGTGGGATGGGTTCCGCATGTTCTCACTTCTGTGTCCTCGGATGTCGATCGGGTTCAACTCAGCATATGGATCAGTATACAGTCGGACATTGATATTCTCGACTGGACGTCTTTGAAGCAAGTCCTCATGCGAGCCCAGTTTTCGGCGCTCAAGGAACTGCTGTTGGAGTTATATGGAAAGATATACATTGAGGCGGATAAGGCGGAGGTTGAGAGGAGAGTTCATACTGAATTGGATGGTTGCAGAGCTGCAGAGGTGCTCAAATTTCGTTGGCACTGATATGTAGGTCATAGTTGCGAGAAATTTAAAGAAGCGAGGCGTTGAATTTAAACACTTCCCGATAAGGAAAGAGTTGTGTTGAACTGTTCAAATCTTACGCTCGAGCATGAACTGCTCTGCACTCGCACCTTTGAACTGTGAAAAATAAGCTTCGTGTCGGTCTCCAGTGTCAAGCTTACTCGCGGGCCTTCTGATTGGTCCAGCAACACTGACACTATCCCTCTTCTTGCTAACTTCACTCAAACTATGCCCGCCGTTCGTCGCAGCCCTCGAGGTAAAACATCCGCTGGGCCTGTCTCTTCTGCGCCTGCCATGTGATCCAGCACTTCAAGGAAGGCAGCTCCCAGTACTTGCAATCGGAAGAAGGCTGCAAAGCCTGCGCAAACGACGGCGACATCTGACTTGCCATCTACATCTTCATTACTCGAGAATAGTCGACAAACTACCGACGAGTGGCTGAAGTCCGCGCGCACAAAGAAGGGATATGGAAACTATGTGAAAGGGGGCAAGAAGTGGCTGGTGGAGTGGACGGCTGAGGGTCGACTGGATGATGAGATCTCAGAGGATGGTTTTGATGTTATTTCCGAGCAGACCCCATTGGCGTTGCGGGCTCTGACTGCGTACAACTGCGAGCATTTGGCACGCGGGTTCGCATCTGCAGAGGGCATTCGTTCGGCTTTCAAGGATTACTTTGAACGGTAAGTGTTCTATTCATTATTCGGGCTGCGAAGTAACAGTCTGGATTGCCAGAGTTTGCGGGTGTCAGGGCGATTTCTGGAAGTACAACTCACACAATCAGAAATGGGAGGGGAACCCAGTCTTTGAGAGCGGTTTCAAGACGTACTACGAGTCGCTGAAGAACCGCCACAATCGGACGAGTACAGCAACCCAGGCACTCCCCATGCTTCCTGCCGATCTCAAGGTCATCATGGACTACCTTGATAGCCCGCAGGCGATCAAGTACTTCACTGTTACCCAGCGGCTGTATTTTAAAGCCTTTTTTACCACCGCCTTTACGCTTTGGACGCGGTAATTCTCTGTGACTTTCTGCGAACTACAACTGATTTCCTTTTGCTCTAGAAATGACGAGCTGATCAATCTCCAATTCAAGGACATAAAGCTCAACTTGCGTTCGAAAACCGGTATTCCGTACCATGAGTTCTCACTCATCTTTCGCAAGACTAACAAAGACCCGACCAAAGGTATGTTATCTTGCTTGGATTTGCACTCTGCTCGCTCACAATTGAATAGTTCAAAAATATATGGTCCAAATCGATCCTGCGCACCCAGAAATCGACTGCTACACGCATGTTGAGGCCTGGAAAGCGCACATGGAACGAATGTTGGGTCGCCGACTGGCGGGGATAGACTACGTCTTTCCTGCGCTGGCCTCAACTGGACAATTCAAGTTCGGTGAACCAACAAGTCGATCAGCTTTCGAGACCCTTCTGGACGAGGTAGTGGACAAGTCCAATGTACTTCAAGGTCGCAACGGTAGATTCACAACCCACTGCTTTCGCCGTGGCGGAGCGCAGTATCGATTTTTATGGGCTGATCGTAAATGGAGCCTGAAAGCTGTCAAGTGGTGGGGTGGATGGTCTTCCAACGAGAATGTATGCTCTTTTCAGGCCTAGTCCTTCGTTCCACACTAATAATCTGTTGAGGTTGGAACTCTCATGTGCTATCTACTTGACGAGTTGATGGCGTATGAGGAGGGATTTTCAGATATAATGACGGACGACCGAGTTATCGACCGCCATGAAACATTCATGGGCGAAGATGAGAGTGTACCGGTATCGAAGGCTGATCTTCTGAAATTTGAAGACAGCATTCTGATGAAAATCCGGGGTATGATTGCAGGTGTTCCGGCTTCACTGATTCCAGCTTCCACAAGTGGTCTGTTATTAGCTTTTCAAACCGTGGCTCTAATCCGAATTTTACTCTTTAGCAGCCAATGCTTCCGTTCAACCAGCGGGTAACGGATTTCCTGCCACCAGAGCTGAAACTCCCGTTCTTCCCCCCGCCTCACCCACCAATGACCACATCAGCCCCTCTCCATACGTTCCACAGCCTTCTCGCATCCCAGAGACGAAAACTCTCGATGATGCAACATATTGGGAACACGGTGCTCCTCAGAAAGGGCTCGATGTTCCCCTGAAGGAATGGGCAACTCTGTTCAAGTCATCCGAATACGCTTCCGAGGCGGTCAAGCTCGGGAATATTCGCTTTGTCTGTGAAGAGTTTCGCGTTCATTGTAATGGAGACTTCGCTGCATTTGAGGAGAAGTCTCCAGGGATGCGAAGGAAGTTTACCATGTTAATGAAGGCAGTACGGGCAGAACGCAAACTGCGGGGGGAGGCAAAGACTCGCAATAGTCGCAAGTAGCACATTGAATATACAATGCGGACTTACTCGCTATATAATGATGGCGGAATAGAAGGAAGTCGTTAGAAGTCGTATGTGAGATACTTGAATGCGAATAAAGAACGCTACGGACTCGCCAGGCTCATTCTGCGGTTCCAGGATTGTTGGGTTCGAATACTTTGTAGCTCACTTATCTCACCCAATTTCCGTTCTTGCTCTGTGTCTGTACATTAAATGACATTCTTGAATATGTCCTTATGTGACTTGGTGCGCTGAGAAACAGTAAAAAGTCGAGAAACCTTGTCGGAACATGCGTCGGAGATCGTGTCCGAATCATCGGCCGAAGGTCTCTCTGACTTAAAATTCGTGTTTAGTCTGTCGCCCAGCGCGTTCTCAATAGTTCTCAAGGGATAGATTCCTTCCAATTAGTTTTACGACCTGCGTGAAACTCCATGAGGCAGCAAATTCTGCGACTGTCCAAATTGGGGCATCGGCGCTTGATGGGCGCCTATTGCTGCCTAACCCTAAGCCCACAACAAAAAACATCCCGATATCTATTCGACATCATATCTCGTGCTCTAATGTGACAAATGAGGTTTAGTGCATCGACTGATTTAGAAATACCACCTAGTTGCAAGAACTCCACCGAAAATATGACCTTGCATGAAAGTGCTTGGAAAGCGGCCTAAATCTCAGTACAAGTTTCACTCCACCTTCCAAATGTGTCTCTCTGCCAAAAAAGATTTGATTGAATCTCGTCTTCCACTGTTGCTAGGACCATAAACCTTTGTACTAGAACAATCTGCTACTTCCCCTGAGTCCGTTTTTCATACTACTGGTCCCCAGAAAATTACAGGTGGGTTCTGAAACTGCGATTGATGGATAGGCTGATATTTTACCCCCCTACCTTTTCCTCCAACTTTGAATGTGGACAATACCTTGGGTCTAGGCGAGCCCTTGGGTGGTTTCAAAATGGTTCTAGCACGCGTGTAGCATGAGGAATGCTCAAAACAATATTTACTTGGGAAACTGACCCAATCTCACTCGCGAGGGCATCCTCATGGTGCATTTCCTTCTCATGACGATACGGACTATGTTTGTACACCTTAAGACATCGAGGTCCCAGTCCTCAAGCGGTTGTACTCCAATTATTCTGCCTGTTTTCCAATAGGCTGATATTTCACCACCCTGGTTTTCTTCAAAGTTTAGTTGCAGAACACACGTCAAATGTGCGCCGGTCCCTCCGAAGTGTCAAAATGTATATCGGGTGCCTGTGGCGCACGCAAGACCGAAAATATTGGCAAGAGTCACAGATCCTGCTATTTTCGTCTCCTGATAGTTCCCAACTGTGGGATTCTGTATCAGAAACAAATGGTTACCACTATTTGACAGTTTGCTCCCAAAGATTTCGGAGTGACCATCTCCGAATTCCATTTGGCGCGTCATTCTTCGATAGGCTGATTTTTGACTCCATCAGAAACATTGAATTTTTATTTGGAGGCCTTCTTATATGTAAGACGGCCACCCTGGTATGATTTTCGGTCGTTTAATCTCGTCGCAAGGTTGGAGGAAGCAGAAATTTATGGCAACTGATTTAGCTGAATTAGACAGGAGGTCAACCGGAACATGTTACCCGGCGTGACATTCGTGACTCTTCCAGCTTCACACTACTGAGGTATTTCATTCAAATCGACAGGGGGTGTGACGCGTGACCCGAAATTCCAATTCGACACTTCGACAGCGGCCGAATTTTTTGCGTGACACCCCCCAAATTTTCGAAATTCTCACGAAAAAATTCGGCTTTTTGCAGTTTTTAGGCAGTTTTGAGGTCTTCGTGACGGCTCGGAGGTTCGACAGAGGCCTTCGTGATGCGTGACAGCGACCAAAATTCGTGCTCGACAGAGGAGTGCGTGATGCGTGACTGTCAATTTGAACGAAATACCTCAGTACCACCATTCTTGGCGCCAACTCTTTGTGCTGGGTCCCATAGCGGGCTATTGGTTCTGAGTCTACTCTCTGGCTCCCGCGACATTGTTTTCTCGGGTGTTTGCTCTCTTTTATGCCACAGATCTCTCGCTATCGACATCGTACCTGTTCCCTGCATCTCTGGGCCACCGACCTTTATACTTCATCCAATGTCATCACAGCTCAACCATAGCCTGCGGAAGACCTCTATAATGATGTCTTTGCCTTCATTTTGATTTTCCCGCAGCCACGGGATCTGCAAATTCCTATTTCGTACACATTTTGTTTTGAGTCAAACAGTGGGGTACGAAGGACATGAGAGTCGAGTCTTGATGGATCAAGGTGTGCCTCCTACCAGCATTGAATTTTTCAGCGCCTTATATCGAAAATTTGGCCCGCCGTCTGCCATACGAGCACTTTTTTCGCGTGCTGTCATCCGCGCCTGGCGCGCGGCCTCCCCTGCGCTGCTGGTGGGCCCCGCCGTTCCTCTGTATACCCCTGCAGTGTTGAGGGTAGGGACCGCTGCCGCAGCACAAGGCACGCTGCCCGCCGCAGCGATGTTCCGAGGCGCTGTTGCTGTTGTTGGGCATAGTTCACAGGTACTCGCATCGACGTTCAGTCCACCGCGCACACTCTGGGGAAGTGTTCGTACGTCCCTCGTTGTTGGTTCCTACACCTGTGAGCCGGTGCCGTCACCCCAAGCTTGCGTACTTTCGTCTGCCGGCTGCCATCACGGTGTGCGCATCCTTCGGTGCTCTATCGCACACTGCGGCTGAAGGGTACGAATATGGAGCAGCGGCCATCAAACACCGCTCTCCCCACACACGGGGGACTGCTTGCCCAGGACCCGGGGCGTCGGCCTGTGGAGCCTGAGCGCCCGCGTCACCACGCTGCGAATGGTGGCGTGCGCGGAGGCACTACGCCATGCAGAGGCACACCCTTACTTAGACTGCTACTCGTTGTTTACGTGACCTATGGATAAATCCTGGATACAAATTTTCTGGTCAAAAAACTGGTCGCAGCCCATTTTTCATAAAATCGAGTTTCCGGCTTTGATTTGTGAATGCTACACCTGCTACTTTACCATTACTGTATTCTGTTTTGATTCTGTAAACCTTAATTTTCTCGAGAATTTTAATCGATATTTTGTGGTCAACGGCGCGGACGACATGGAAGACATTTGATCGCTGTGTGAAGCAATTGATCGCTGCTGTCCGAATGTGGATAGCGCTCGCCAACGCCATCGACCATGCCGTGGCACCGCGAAACCGGGCCATAACCCAAATGGGTGAGGTTCTAACGCGATGCATCACCCTCCTAATGAGAGGCAACGATGCATCGGCCTAAGCCTCTCATCAGAGGGGGCGATGCATCGTTGGCCCACCATCTGGTGTCAGAGTTGCGACCCAACTGGGATGCTACTGGCTTCTCGGTAGTGGAAGCGTTGCCTTCGTCTGTTTTCTTCGGACGATACTGGAGCAGCACAATTTCTATGGCCGAGTGTTTCTGCAGCTTGATCAAGCATCTCCCGGGCTGGCTTGTGCTTGGCGTCTGGCTAATGAATCGTCGGCTGCCTTCGAAAACTGGGGAGTTCTGGGAACAGTTCATTTCCCCATTTTGGAGCATTTTCGACTCCGTGCATTGGGATCTAATCCCACGGAAATCTTCTCTCCACCGCCGTACATCTCAGAAGTTGTGCATCAGTCCCAGAAGACTCGGGTGCTCGCCGGAATTGTCTATCTCTGTCCCCTCATCCGCCAATCTGCGAACTGCCTCTTTGCTCAAGCCGCCCCCCATGGGAATGCGATTCGATGCGAGGGTTTCACATTTGCAATGGGCATGGATTTCTTTCCTTCTGACGAGGCATTTTCTCCACTGTATCTGGATTGCGTAGGCTGTCTCCCGGGTGTTGAATGTGCCTCAGGAAATTACTTACTGGTTGCCTATATCTACCAAAATCATCGTCCCGCTACCACTGTCGGTTTGATCGTCATGACTGGCCCGAACATGACTTGATCTGTAGTATAAAAAGCCTGGATGTACGTAGTTAGGACTTCGGTCAATCCTATCCTTATGCCAGTCACTCGTCGGTTCGACCACCCGAAAACCTGTGTGCCGGAACTAGCTCTCTGCTCTCCGTCACAGAGTTTGTGGGGGAAAGGGATGGTAAGTACTAGGAGAATTTTATATCAATGCAGTCTACCTACTGATTACCCTAGATTTCAGACGAAGAAACCCACGGTGATTTGGAAAGCGTCAAGTCAATTCAATTGCTGGATGACGACGATGCATCGAAAACGGTGGACTTGGCACGCACGTTAGCGATTGGTGGATTTCGAGCGAGCTCGTTACGGGGTTTAGGGCGCCGGGAATGGGGATCTTGGCGTACGATGTGCAGCACAGCTCGCGTGTTGATTTGAGCGTTTCGATTAGGCTAGAGTCAGGGCTTTTGAAGGTTGCGAGGAACGAGGAAAAGCCTCTGGATCCGCCTGAACAGCCAGCCTAAAGCGAGCCACGAATTCGAAGCTGCATTATCGGCGGCAGCTTGAGCACCAAGGGGAGGAAGTAGAAGCTAGTCCCTTTCGCGAGTCGCGCTAGCGGGTCAACGGGCGAGTCAGCGTATGAAGAGAATAAGAAGGCAGGGGAAGGAGAATCCCACGAGAGAGGGGAGGGGGACAGGATAGACAAGGAAGGGAGAGGGAGGAGGAAGGGTAGAAGGAGAAAGGGATGCGCGAGAAGAAAGGGAGGGAGACGTACGGGGCGTTAACGACCGGATTTTTTGGCGTCCTTGTATCGGCCGTCTCACATGGACCACCGGATAGGCGCATCGCCGTGCGCGATGGCGTCGAAGTTAAGGGAGTGGCACGAAGCGGATATGGTGCTTCGCGCGTCCGAGGCGCAAGCACACAAGGGGGACGCAGAGCGGGACTGCAGATGCACGAAGCAAGCGGGCCAAACGGCGACGGGCATGGACGAGACCGGTGGGACAAGCGATAGTGACGTGGCAAAGATGGCGATATAGTGGCGGGAGGGATGAGCGCGATGACAGTTACGAATGGAGGCACACAGCAGAAGTCGAGAGTGAAGCTAGCGAAGGTGAAGGAAGAAAGAGAGAGCCACATGGGCCCCGTGATCGGAACTTTGTAGGCAAATTTAGCAACTTGACAGACTGTATCCCGCCTAAATATCAGCGACCGCAGATTATATCCAATTTATTATCGAAAATGTCGTTTACTCGATATATATTGCGTGCAAATTACAAGCCCTCTAATCGAACTTTCTGCGACGGTAGTGAATGCTTTTAGGGTCTTTTGGCATCAAAATAAGCGTCTGTGCCAGGGTAAGCTGACGGCCCAAAAGAGGCGAACAAAGGCAACGTACGTGGTAGTTGTGGTCGGGCAAAGGCGTCGGCAGACGGAGCTCCACTCTGCGGATGATGGTCGCAATAATGGTGCCAATCTGCATGTACGCAAACTATAAAGCGGGTTGGCAGTCAACCGAGGTCGTTCACAGAAAAAAAAACAAAAACAGCGCCAACCTGCTCGCCGATACACCGATGCTTGCCAGCTCCAAACGGCTGATACGGGCTCTCTGTGCCCTTGCTCACCGCGCCGAACCCATAGTCAACCTTCTCGCCGCCCTCGTCCGTGTACGCACTGAGGGCCTGTGCTGCTACGCCGTCCGCGTCATTCCATCTTGCGGGCTGCCACTCGGCGCCATCCTTCCAGATGCGGGGGTCGATCTGCGAAATGAGCGGCGATGCGAGGACGTATGTGTCCTTGGGCACGACGTAGACACCACCGTCTTTGCTCGGCGCAGCGAGAGAGGGCGGCACAGGGACGTCCTCACGCACCTGCCGCATGATGCTGTGGATGGGCGGGTGCACGCGCAAAGTCTCGCGAATGCACGAGTCAAGGATGGGGAGATGGCGCAGGTCCTCGTAGCTCATGGGCCGCAGCGAGCCGTCGGGGTTGGCGAAGCCTTTGACCTGCTCGTCGTAAAGTGCGTCTCTGCGATGTGGAGTAAGTATCAACCGACAACGGTCCCGGGCCAGACTCACGCGATGTCCGGGCGGGAGGCGAGGTGCAGCATCGTCCAGGCGAGCGTGGTAGAGCTGGTGTGCTGGCCGGCCATGAGCAGCGCAATCATAATGTGCGCGATCTCGTGGTCCCTGAGCTTGTCGCCGCCGCGATACTTTTGGTCCAGTAGCGACGCGATCATGTCGTAGTGGTGGTCGCCGTCCGGGTTCTGCTTCCGCCGGGTAATAATGTCGACGTAAAAGTCGCTCATTTTCTTCTGTGCGCGGTCACGCTTGCGGTAGCTCTCGAGCGGCAGGTTGGCGAAAAGGAAGTTGAGAGGGGTGAAACCGCCCTCGAGATCAGTGTACAGCTGCGAGAAGGATTTGTCAAGACCTTCGCGGACCTCTTTGCCCTGGAGCGTGCGCGATGCGGTCAAAATAGTGATCTCCGCCATGGCACCAATGGCATCGAAGCTGCCCCATTCGTTGATGTCATTCTGCTGGCACGTCTGGAAATGCGGGCCTTTCTTCATAAACTCCTCGACTTCGTCCTCAATCATGCCTACATAGGCCCGGAAGTTGTCCGTCGTGAGCCCAAACTTGACAAACTTTTTCTGTTGCATGAAGACTTCGTTAGGGCAGTCATACACGACGTCTTTGCCAAACACTGGGGTGGTCAGATGCTATTTCTTTGTTAGCACAGCGCCTCAGTTTTTATTGGGGAAACACACCGTATATGCACCTTCTGCATTGAAGGCAATCGACTTTCCACCTAGCACAAAGTTGCTTCCCTTGGCGCTTAGAGCAACGGTGACTTTCCTTCCAAGAAGAACGAAGGTAAAAACATTGCCATACTGGTAAAAAGTCAGAGATAAAGCGAAAATAAAGAGCAGGGAACCTACTCTCTCCTGACATGTCTGGAAGAAGCCGATTGGGTCATTGCCATACCAAATAGCAGAACCAATTATAGGGAGCCAGTAAAAGACGAGCGGAGGGTCTGAAGCCTTCCTCAGAGCGATTTTTTGCCATAGAGCGTTGAAGAGGATAGCGAAAATGGGTGCATTGACAAGGGCGAGAATCATCAACCGCGAGTTAGGTATCTGCTGGGCCTGTGCGAGATAGCCTGACCAGACATCGGAGAGAGGAGTTGAGGAGTTGAGGGCGGTGTAGGACATGGTGGTAGGAGCCGGAGATACGCGACATCTTAAGACCACTTTTTTATCGTTCGATTCCCAAGGGAAAATCCGCGATCAAACATGTCATTTTTAGTCTCCCTAGTCAGACCATATATTAATTAGGTCACTTTTTTGAAGAATTTGTGAGGGGAAAAAATAACCTGATATATGGTCTGATTCCCAGTGAAAAGTCGGTTTTGAATGGAATGGAATGAGACACAGTGGTGGGTCCCGTGATGTTCCGGGATCTTTTGGGAAGTGCGCCTATCACCGCCGTCTAATCCATCTCACTTTATCACTCTCATATCTTGTTCATATCTCCGGCGTCATTTGTGCGACACCTTTCTGCCAACAGCTCGGGCCCTCTTTATCGAGCATTCCCACACTCTTTCTCTCTTCACAACCTTCACACTCGCACTCACGGTGGTCTTCCTCTTCCTCGTCTGTAGGCACACCGACTCGCTCGCACATGTCAAGCCCGTCCGTGGACTCCGGCTCACTGGGTGGCGCCGACGACATCTTGCGAATGTTGTTGTCCTGCCCCCACCCCCGCTTCCGGGATTGCTCGTGCTGCCACTGCTGTCACTGCCCAAGCTGACAACGAGGACAAAGAAAGCGCCGGGCCCCGCCAAGGCACACCGCCACCTACACAACCTCTCGGTTCGTTGTTGCTCCTCCCTTTCGTTAGATTCAATACTTACATTTTCCTAGCAATCTTTGCCTCTCAGTTTACGCCGTCGATGTGGGTAGAACGGCAGCAGAATTTGCTCTGCATTGGAAGGCACTTACAGACGAGAAACCTTCGTCCGTGTTGCTCAAGGTAATGAGCATCTTTTGATCTGTATTCTTCAATTCTCATGCAAGCTGTCTTAGGCGTACAACACTTGAAAGAGCTCGTAAGTTCTATTTGGTACTTGTAGTAGTCAATTTAATCTTTTTTTTACTCGAAAGGGTCCGATATGAGTGGTTGGATGAGCTAGCGTCATTTCGGGGAAAAAACCGGGGGTTTGTTGCAAACCGTGCTACATGAGCATTTTTTGCATAGAAACATATACTGAATCTTATACATCTTCAATTGGTTTTGGAATCTCCACCCCTCCCGCAATTCACCCATATCAAGCTAGATACCCCCCAAACAATGCTGTTTTTTGCGCTATAGGCTAAATTGAACCAAATTCCACCAAACCCACTCTGGATTGCAGTCAATGAATGATCTTGGTCTCGTTGGATAATGACTTGGGTTATGAGTAATTATGTAGGTCATAGTCGGGGGGAATTTAAGCAAGCGATGTGTTGAATTTAAACAATTCTCGATAAGGAAAGAGTTGTGTTGAACTGTTTAAATCTTACGTTCGAACCTGAACTGCTCCACGCTCGCATCTCTGAACTGCAAAAAATGAGTTCCACCAGCTCGCTGTCGGTCTCGAGTCCCAAGCTTATTCACAGGCCATCTGATTGGTCCAGCACCACTGATTCCATCCATCTTTTTGCTAACTTGCTCAAACTATGCCGGCTGTTCGTCGCAGCTCTCGGGGTAAAACATCCTCTGGGCCTGTCTCTTCTACTCCTGCTGTTCGATCTCGAGCTCCAAGGAAAGCAGCTGGCAGCACTGGCAATCGGAAGAAGGCTGCAAAGCCTGCGCAAACGGCGGCGACATCTGACTTGCCATCTACATCTTCATTGCTCGAGAATAGTCGGCAAACTACCGATGAGTGGCTGAAGTCCGCACGCACCAAGAAGGGGTACGGAAACTATGTCAAAGGGGGCAAGAAATGGCTGGTGGAGTGGACAGCTGAGGGTCGGCTGGATGACGAGATTTCGGAGGATGCTTTCGATGTTATTTCCGAGCAGACCCCAATTGGCTTTGAGGGCTCTGACTGGGTACAAATGCGAGCATTTAGAACGAGGTTTTGCCTCCGCAGAAGGCCTCCGTTCTGCTTTCAAGGATTACTTTGAGCGGTAAGTGCTATTTATCATTCACACAGCAAAGTAATAATGCGAATCGCCAGGGTTTGCGGGTGTCAGGGTGATTTTTGGAAGTACAATTCACATATTCAGAAATGGGAGGGAAATCCGGTATTTGAGAGCGGCTTCAAGACGTACTACGAGTCGCTCAAAAACCGCCACAATCGGACGAGTACAGCAACTCAGGCGCTTCCCATGCTTCCTGCGGATCTTAAGGTCATCATGGACTACCTTGATAGCCCGGAGGCGATCAAATACTTCACTGTCACCCAGCGCCTGTACTTTAAGGCCTTTGTTACTACTGCCTTTACGTTTTGGACTCGGTAACTCCTCAGACATCTATTGAAGCAGAACTAATTTTTGCTTGGTCCCCAGAAATGATGAACTTGTCAATCTTCAGTTCAAGGACATCAAACTCAACCTGCACTCAAAGACAGGGATCCCGTATCATGAGTTTTCGCTCATCTTCCGTAAGACCAACAAGGACCCGACCAAAGGTAACTAAGTTCGTGTTTTGGCGGTGTCCCTTTGTCTCACCGTTTAAAGTTCAGAAATACATGGTCCAAATTGATCTTGCCCACCCGGAAATCGACTGCTACACGCACGTTGAGGCTTGGAAAGCGCACATGGAACGTCTGTTGGGACGTCCGCTTGCAGGGAGAGATTATGTTTTTCCTGCACTCGCATCTACCGGGCAAATCAAGTTCGGCGAGCCCACCAGTCGATCTGCCTTTGAGACCCTTCTGGATGAGGTTGTGGACAAGTCCAACGTACTCCAGGGTCGCAATGGCAAATTCACTACGCACTGCTTTCGCCGCGGTGGGGCCCAGTATCGATTCTTGTGGGCTGATCGCAAAGTCTCAAAGCCGTAAAATGGTGGGGCGGTTGGTCTTCCAATGAGAATGTACGTTAATTTCGACATTATTGAGGTTCTGTAGAAGCTAATATATATGAAGGTTGGAACACTCATGCGCTATCTTCTTGACGAGTTGATGGCATATGAGGAGGGCTTCTCCGATATAATGATGGACGACCGTGTTATTGACTGCCATGAGACATTCATGGGGGAAGACGAGATGGTACCTATATCAAAGGCCGACCTTTCTAAATTTGAAGAGAGCATCTTGGCAAAAATACAAGGCCTGATAGCTAGCGCTACAACTTCCTCTGGTTCCACAAGTAGTGAGTCTTCTGTTTAATTGCAGCCATGAGCTAAATATCTCTTCTGTAGTGAACACACCGGTTCGTCTGCCAGAGGACAGAGTTCATACCCCAACTTCCAGTGTTGAACATCCTCCTGCTACCCCTTCTCCACCCTCTTTGCGCCCTGATGACCCTACCCCTCCTTCCCAATATATCCCCAGGCCGTCCCGCATTCCGGAAACCAAAACCTTGGACGATGCACTGGCATACTGGGAACATGGTGCCCCGCAGAAAGGACTCGACGTTCCTCTGAAGGACTGGGCAGCTCTGTTCAAATCGTCTGAATACACCTCGGAGGCAGTCAAACTTGGGAACATTCGGTTTGTCTGCGACGAGTTCCGTGTTCATTGCAATGGCGACTTTACTACATTTGAGGAAAGGTTTCCGGGATTGAGGAGGAAGTTTACAGCATTGATGAAGGCGGTACGGGCAGCCCGGAAACTGAGAGGTGAGACCAAGTGTCGTAGTAGCCATAAGTAGTATAGTATTTTTCAAATGGAGTCGGACCTGATAGCTCAAGTTATAATCATCGTAAAAAGTCAAAAGTAGAGTATGAGACGCTTGAATGCAAGAGAATAAACACTCTAGACCGCTCAAAGTAGGTGGTTGGCCTGAAGTGTTTAAGAGTGCACAGTTCAGGCTGGATAGAACTCACAGTTGATTGCAACTGTTGGAGACATACACCTCATTTGGGTGCTTAAATTTACACCAACTATGTAGAGACTCGGAGGTGACTATGTGGAAATTTAAGAAAAATTTAGCAGCGATTTAAGGTCCCAAAAATAATTCATTTCTTTGTGTTTATGGGTGCGGGTTGCTCTAGAATTTTTGTAAATACTCCATGACCTATCCCAAAGGGATTCTGCTTCAGACCTTTCTCTACGAACTTTAGAGGGGCTGTATTCATTGGTAGAACTTGAGAGGTACAAGGTCCACATGGTTGATGTTGAATTTCTACCCTTCAGGGTGTTGTTGTTGAACACAACTGACAGGCTGTTGAGTACTTACACTTCACGGCCGTTTTTTTGCAACACCGCTCACAAACTGCCAAACTCCAACACCTCAAAATGTCATCTGAGAACATGCTCCAACTGTTGACTTTTGGCACTTCATGGGAAGATGTGATGAAAAGCCAGTTGCTGACCATTGAATCTCGACATTTCTTTGTTGGAATTTCAAGTCCACGCTTGCGCAGAACCCGAGAACACCAACTTCCACTTTGATTCCAACGCCCCCCAATCCGTGCAGATTCCGCCATTTCCTGTGGACATTCTGGCGGGATCCAACGGACATTCCTCTTCATTTTTCACCCAAATATTGTATAACCACCTGCAATCATCAATTGATTCCCTCGCGCGTTTGCAAGGGTATATCCATTCCTGGGTGCCTTCGAGTGTTGGAATGGCAATCGAAACACCCACGCACTGCCGAATAGCTGTAAGCATACAGCTTTAACTACAGCCTTTTACTCCCCCCCGGCTCATTCATCTCGCACCTGCTGTTTCCCCTGTACTGCTTACCTATCCCCTTTCGTGTTGAATAGCTGTTCTATTTAGTTACCTTTTTGTATAAGTACAGAATCAATTCTACCGAGACCCCTGCGCGTTTGCAGAGGGTCACTGAGCTTCGCTTTGTCCCTAGGCTCAAAATCCAACATCGAGATGGTAAGGGACTGTTCGGATGCCAGATCCAAATGCTGGATCCAAATCCAATTTCCTTTCTGAGTAGGTGTGGGAAGATCCAACTTGTTGTCACATCACAAGCTCTACATGTCGCGCGAAACCCTTCGGATGAACCGGAACGTCGCCAACGACCGCTCGGCGTCGTCATCGACGGCATCCAATCAATAAAAGAGATCTTTCCTCCTACTGAATGAGCGGTTTTCTTGTGCAAGCATCTATTGTGCCCGTAACCTCGACTTATGCTTGGGTAGAGAGAAAGAACGAGCATATTCGGGCTCAGGGATCGATAGGCGGGAAGCCGACGTGCGTCCCGCCCCGCTGCCCGACAAGCGGAGGGATTGACGTCGCTGTTGGTGATGTGACATGGCGTAAAATCACGGATACTCTGGATCTTCCCACACGTACTTGAAAAGGAATTTGGATTTGGATTCTGGATCTGGATCCTGCAGCCGAACAGTCCCTAATTCTAACATTCTTTTGGCAGAAGTTACTGGCTCAATAAATTCCGTCAATTGGTTTGATCAGCATCAGACCACAATCCAAGGCTTATCAAACATTTCTTCTCATGACCACACAGGTTGTCCTTCCGACTCCTTGTGCACCTGTCCTTGAGCTTCTCGTCGCGTCTGAATAAAATTCTATCTCTCTTGCATTACTACCCTCCATCATCTTCTAATTCGCTAACATTCTGAATCTTGTCAATGGCCAAATTGCGCATATACTTCAGTTGGAACCGCCCGCCATCAAACCACGTGATCGTGTATCACATCACGCGTTCCGCACAAGGCGTGCCATTGAAGGATGCTCGGAGGACCGATGATTATCCATTTGGAGGTTGGATCCCAAAGTCCCGACAAAAGTTTGGGAAAATCTTGACCCAAAAAAATTGAAAATGACCACAGCACCAAAAAATCGTTTTCTGCAGTCTCAGAAAGCGTGGGAAAATAAAATTAATCCCGACAAGGCGCCAATTGAGGCCGATTTTCCGGATCCAACCTCCAAATGCATAATCATTGGTCCTATGCTCGGGCACTTGGGTAACATCTCACTAATTTTCCCCCATACCAATTGAGCACACCTTCCTTTCCATTGTGTTTTCTATGCTTCATTTGCCTATCTTCCTTCTAATACTTGCTCCAGACAAGCAGAAAGTGACACTCCTGCCCCGACAAACCCATCTTCTACAGTCTTAAAGAATCCCAGCTGAAGATGGCAGAAAAATAATTTTGATTAAAATGAACTACACAAGGACATGCTATTTATAATGTGCTGAATCCGTGAGGCGACAACAATCGCTAACATGATATAACCTACACTCAAGCAAATTCAATCTGCCCAGATTTTGGTTGCCTAACTATCTGTACAGCGGTGTGTTTATCCGTACCGTGTATTGTTTTTCTGTGCATCTGTCCTTGAACTTCTCGCCTCATCTGAATACTTTTGGATGTCTAACCATCCTATCTATGCCTGCTTGGATGCTTCGGAACACTAAAATCTGTACTTGTTCCATACTTGTGGTATGGTCGAACTGCTCTCTGGCCACTGTAAAATGTACCTGTATGGTAGGTGAATCTCAACTTCATGAATAGAGGACCAATTTGTATCTAAAGCAGATAGATGTCAACTTCTCTGGGAAGACTTTGTGGTGGACCTTGGTTCACACAGTACTGTCTCAAAGTTGTTTTTCTTAGTGGTAAATAATAGCTAGAAGAATTGCATCAACTGTTATATATATACACTTCATGGCCGTTGTTGCTGGACAGCACAAACCAGCTGTTGAAATTTCACACTTTGTAGCCAGCATTATTTCACACCTGGTATGGACTATGGATAATATACATTTCACAACTGTCACGAATGGACACCTTCAGCCAGCTGTTATGGTTTCACAATTTGCGCCAGGTGTTGTTCAATATCACCAGCCAGCCGCTATGACCTTACACTTTGTGCCAGGTGTTGTTGAAGATCAATCACCAACCGTTGTTTTTCAACATTTCATGGTGATTGTTGCCAGATTTCATCTACCAGCTGTTAAATTTGTGCACTTCATCACAAGGGGTGTTGTTGAAGAAAAAATCGGAATGAATTGTTACAGCATCTCCATATCTAGTCACTGTCATCGTCACTGTCCTCCAGCATCCAATGGGTCATAGTCTCCTTGAACTTTGTAAGAAGGAGGGGAAAGGATGCAGTACACTGGGAATCTTCCTCCTCGGCCAGTTTATGCAGACGGCCTAACGCCCAAACAACCGTCTTCTGCAGACGGGTTATCTCCGGCTCAAGAAGTGTCTCAACCTCGTGGCCAGATACAACTTCAATTGCCTCTGCGATGACCTTGAGAATATCCGGATTGAGAGCAAGACGGTGATTTGAAATATTCCCATCACCACGCTGGGGGATACCATCCTTACCAGCGGTCATCTTGGTTATCCAGAGTTCGAGGGCTGCCCCACGGAGGGGGCATTTGCAGTCATTCGGATACGGATGATCAGCCGGAGGTGGAATGGGCCTGTCATCGAGGGCTTTCCCACGCAGACCGGAAGCGTCGCAGGAAATGCACTTGGACCGACCGTTCTGTATAAAATAAATAAGCAGAAAGAAAAGCAAACGGCCGAATGACACAAACTCGATTTGTGAGGACTTCTGAAACGGTTTCTATGCCAGCCTCAACACATCCAGGGTACGCGGCGGGCTCCAGACGGGCCTGGGTGAGCATAGCTTGTGTCATAGCGATATATTTGCCGTCATGATGAATCTTCACGCGGGTTCGTTCATTCGTAACTGGAAATGAATTAACTTCCGGCATCAATGAGGAATAAAACATCATGCCTTTCTTGGGTGCGGGCTTCTGTTGAATGCTCCCGACCATCAGCCCAGTGTCCACAAGCCAGTTATGAAGTGCGATGAGATGAGAAAATTTGACTGGACCCCCATCATACTCGATCTCCCACTTGAACTGGTCGTTCGAATACTCAGCCCGCTGTGCAACGTCGGTGACATGATCGATAATCTCCGTGGCTGAATCACAGAGATCGTCAAATTTGTTGGCAGTGTGATCAGGGTCCGCAGCTTCCACGGCACTGCCGTGTGCAAACCACAGTGCCAAAAAGCGGGCGAGCATCGGAGCATTGATAGACTCCTTCACGCTCTCCAAAGGGTTATCAACAACTGTAAGCTCATGTAAAGTGGAGTTGGTGAGGACTAAATAAACCCCCACCAATTTTACGATGACGTTGGTCAGATTCTATTCGGGGTCTCTTGGTTGGGGGGGCCTCGGAATCAACAAGTGTCGGGTCAATATTAGGATCTAATAGAAGAGAAGTTCAGTATCATGAAACCGGAGAGTGGAAGCGGTTAAAGCTGAAAAACAAAGAGTAAATCGCACCGGACTGGAATACCGGCTGTTTAAATTCCACAGTTCAATAGCCGTCAAATCTGAACAAGACCCCAACTGTTGAAAATCAACAGTCTGAGCAAAATGAGAACTGTTATGACCAAACAGCTGATTCAGGGTGTTGCCCTTGAACACTTGCTTGACTCGGTAAATCAAACACCACAGTGTGGTGTGGAAAATGGACAGTATATTCAAACTGTCAATTACGAACAGTTTGAACTGTGCACCCAAAACACTTCACGACACAAGAAAAAAAGGGATGGAAGAACTACGATGGACCACATACCCTTTGACTGCTGACCACCATTGTCGGCACCAGAGCGTGGGTTGGCTTCCTGCACCTGGTTAAGCTGACCTAGAAGGGGTAAGCAACATTTTTCAAGAGACTGATATCAGGGGAGAGCGTAAATACCAGGTTGGATCGGATCATTGGGTGATCCTGGGAGTGTGCTGGCATTCGGATTGACGGTGGCTAAATCAATTGGTCAAAATAAAGTTGACGTGCGACCGAAAAGAAGAGAAGTTACATACATTGGTCAATGACCTGTTGGCAGGCATCAATGCGCTCGTCAACGGCTTTCTTGTAGGCTTTGACAGTCGTCAATTTGGTCGGATGTCGCCAAGAAAGACCCACTAAAATCTCACCTTCACCCCCTAGCTTCTTTTTTGCGGCTGCATTGGCCTTTCCATAGGCGCGGAGAAACTTTTGCGCCTTGCGAAGCTCCTCCGAGGCGTTAATGGTAGTGATTGCAATCGAATTCATGGTGTGAAAACTGAGACTCGAGCAGAAGCAGCTTCGTGAAAAGGCGGCAGATGACAGTTCGGAAAGACCTGGGATAGGGTTTGTTTTCTTTGAGGATGGACTGTGAAATTGGTACAGCAGGGCAGAGGGTGTGTATTTTGCACACTTGGCGCATCAGCCATCTCCGCATGCAGCGTCGATTACCAGACCAGCGCCTCACAACTGTTTGATCTCAGCGGTTCAAAGGTGCGCCATTCCAACTGTGGCGATCAAACGGTCCATATTTGGGCTGTCGCCATCACACACCTCACGCGAACTGGGGATTTAAGGACGTCCGCGCGCCTGCCAAACTTCTTAAATCCGCAACACTATGTATGCGTACGGGGTCGTGCATCGGCTCAACCCAGTTCGTCATACCGGAACTGCGAAAGCTAATGGCAGCGACACAAATGCATCTTTTGCGCTGGATCTGGGGATTTTTTGCACAAGGGTATACAGCTACTGATAATACAAATAAACTACAGATAAATATACTACATCGTCCATTCTTCATTCTCATACCCAAACCTGGGGAGCGATCAGATTCCATCCAGATTCCGGCCAAATGAAACCAATGGTCCGGTCGAGCTCCAGTTAATTCTAACCGTCATCTGGGGGCAGAGGGGGGAAGCAGCCCGCGGCTGGCATGCCAGAACCAGCCAGTTTCAGGGTTCCTCCACCATCCTGGAGAGTTTGGATGCGTTTCCGTGAACCCGGGTGGGACGACGACGGGCTGAGCAGAGAGGGTATTGAAGCTCGGAGCCATCTGTCCATACCCTGGGTTCTGATAGAAAGGCGCGTTCCCGGGATGTGTCATCTGCTTGAAATAACCGGCCTGCCCCGATGTCGACTGTGCTGGGCTTTGAGCAGTCGAGTATATTGTGTTCCCGGCAGATGCCTGGGAGTAACCGGGGTGCTGGTGGGTGCTCGGCGTTGCATTATCAGCTTAAAACGTAGTTAGTTTTTGGTTTCAATGTGAGTGTATATCCGAACGACGACTTACCCCGCATCTGGCGCCAGCTGAGATAGTTCTGGCGATGGACCCAGTAATTCTGAAGGTTGGCTGCAGCCACAGCGTTGGTGGTATATTGAGTATCTTTGTGCGCTGGCAGAAAAATCGGATTTAGAATGAAGAAAACAACGAAACGATAGGCATCAACTGACGGTGCATAACCTTGGCATTGTTGAGCACCATTGCGACGGTTGGTGGCGTGCCGACCCTGTGAACGTCATTCGATGAGTAGCTCAATTTAAACAGGATCAATTGCCCTTACCATAACCAGGCGTCACTCAGCCTCCACGTGAGTGCTGGGGGACTGTCGACCCGTACCCACCGTCGAGTGTCCGTCGGCTGTATGAGATTTAGCAGAGGTACGATGAGCAAGAAGGACGCTGACTTACCGTCGTCGCGCATATCCGAGCGACTTGAATTGATTTGTTGGTGTGATTGACGGCGACCACTAAGCATGGTCGGAGGTCTCTTGCTTTCTTGCGGTCATAGAGTTCGTTCGGCGCGAGCGTCGAGATGTCCATCTCGTAGCAGTTGGGGTCGCACCAGAGAATAAGGCCAGGATAGAACTGATTAACGTTGTCGAAAGCTGGGAACATGGGTGGGGGTGACTCACACAAGACCTCCTACCTCTCTTAAATATGTTGAAGAGACGCCCAAATACGACAGGGAACCGGATTAGCCGCATTTCAATGGGATGGGAACCTTGAATGAATCATAACAAGTCAAATAGCAGAGCCTCCTTGATGTAAATTCATGTGGGTCGGTACGAAACAGAGAGAAATACCTCCGCGGAGCCGCTTCAATTCCTGGTACTGTCGCACTGTAACCATTTTTTTGCTGCGTTGCTCTTGAACATGACATCACGGCACCGATAAATCCATGCTCTACCTCCCCGTCTGAAGGTGTTGGCTCGGGGACCTGGTAATGGAGGCCCGAGTCAGAGCTCGGATCAAGTGAAGCCGAGTGATGGCACCCTCAGATAGCAGTTTGAAGCCAGATGACCGGACCAATAGCTGTGAGTCATCGAAGCGGAATTCTGGATTTACAGCTTTTCTGCGTATTTATTCCTCAGTCCCAAGACGAGTAACCGATGGAAGCCAATTTAAATGTCGCCGTCAAGATTTACAGCTTTTCCCGTGTACGCGCAGATCCTCGACGACGATAAGGGGCCAATGGAAGTAAGTTCCCGAGTAAGTTCCCGAGTACTGCGCCTCAGGTTCGAGTCAGAACCCGATTCGGTGCCGCGGTCATTTGTTGACGTGGCGGTACATGGTCAGTAGCTCTATCCTTTTGCTGGTAGCAGAACGGAGTTGGCACGGCCTCGTAGACAAAATCGAAGAAAGAACAAAGTTATTGACGCTAGTGTGAGCCTGCCAACCGCGTCGGCATTTTCCCGGTACCTAAGCGCAGTTGCCGAAGTCATAACTTGATGATTGCGGCACAGTTTGTAATTGAATACGATTGCGGCGCAGTTGCCCCGCCGTGAAAACCGGAGACAGGGGGAATGATTGAGTCACCCTTCGAGCACGAGATACGAAGTCAGGTTCCATCGACCCCACCAAACCGGAACTTTGAGAGACGAAGTGCTAAGCACAGTCGAATCCAACTGCAGGGACTGCCGCGGAAAAGAAAATAATACAGCAGATACGAAGACCATTAGCAGAGCGAGGGTAGCGGCTCTGTCAGGAACGACGGATCGTGGCATTGAGTCCGGGCCGCAAGTAACTATTCGGGCAATTCAAAAGCAGTGAAATCAGGGCGGAAACCACCAGATATTGATCAAAAAGCAGCATACGCGCTGGGAGTTTGAGCAATAACGTACCGTATTCGTGAGAGCCAGTCTAGGGAGCCGCCGACATAGCCTTGTCGAGTACCCGTCAAGAGTGTCGTCAGCACAAAGATAATTCTGAAGGGGCGGGTCATTGGGTAAGGATAAACGTCTGAAGAGTACATAAAGTCAGCGATTGACGCCCCGGGGCCAATAAGACGGATTCCAATACTGTGGGAGTAAACGAGCCACCTCTGACTTACGGGACGGTTCCATGGCGCGAAAAAACTTCAGGGAAGCACCAAATGCATGGAGAATGGTGACTTCGGCAATCGTCTCGAAGCACGGAATATATCGAGAATTGCGGAGATCGCGTCCATGGGAAAAGGCTTCATAAAGGAAAGAGGATACAAAGCAAGACGCACCGCAGGTATCATGAACTGATGGGTTGAAGGCGAAGGAGAGAGATCGACATGTACCCAGACAACTCAGATTTTTCCATGGTGGTTCATGGATCTCAACGCTGGAGAATCCGGGATGCGATAAGTGAACGACCGTCAAAATCAAGTCTGTCCTCATGCCCTTTGAGTGTAGCCTATGCGCAAGAGGTCGCTCACCAGTCGCAAGCTCGTCCGACATTCTGCAAGAAATTGTCGCTGACAAGGGAGACTTACCGCTGCGGTGGCCACCTCGGACCTAAGAGACAAAGTACGAAGAATAGAGCTGAAGTCAAGTGCAGGAACTGCTGTCGAAAGAAGACCGCAGCGAGAAGTTGGGGAAAGCGGGCGGAATAAAGCAGGCTGACAGACGAGCAGGGAACGAAGGAAAGTAGAGCAGGCAAGATACAGGAGACACAAAGTGTAGACGACGAGTTTCGGCGCGACTGGGTGGGCCCTGAGATGAACCAAGGTTACATATCGATTTGAACGCGAGCGCGCCAAGCATGAAGCAAAGAGGGACTTGCCCATATTTATGTGCATTGCTGTAGATCGCGTGAGTTGCGGAGGAGTTTCTTGAGTCGTGGCACGCTTGCACCTGCTCCTTTCAGCCATTTATTCTGGAAATATGAGGCGCTCATTACCGTCAGCACAGCGTCGCTTCGGAGCTGGCCAATTCCAGGTACATCCCTCGCAAAGGTGAGATATGCAAAACGTGTCAGAACGGAATGCGGAAAAATATTAACCGTGTCAATACGGTCGAAATACTGTTGCACATGCGTAACGGTGGCAGATATAGGTCTGAGAAAGGAGTTAGAGTTCATACACAGGGGATAATTCAATGCTTTACTCTGGAATCAGTTCATGCGGACACTTTCCGGACTTGACGGCCGCGCTCTGCGACATCTCTTGTTAGAATGCAGAGCCCGACCTGAGTGCTGTTAACGATTTCTGTCAATAAAAAGCCACCATCTGTGCGTAGATAGTCAATGAGAAAAATGCGAGTTGAATGGCGGCGAAAATAGGGAAACCGCGAGGGAGGAAGGTGAAGAATATGAAAACAGAGGAAAAACGAGGGAGGAAATGACTCGGTGCATAGTGTCGAGTCGAACCCCGGCTCACCGAGTAATTGGTAGAATGCTGTGAAATAGCACGTGTTCCGTACACCTACGTGCGTTGCTATTCCTAAAATCAAGCCAATCAAGTACAACGAATGGACGCACAACGAACACTGAATTAAGCCGACGGAAAGCTTCCACAACGTTTCCTCGAAATTGAAGTCCAACCTCATCCCAGGACGACCGGAGAAGCATCAAGAAAGAGTGAGACACAGGAAAGTGGAAACGCGGAGGAGCGAGCCAGTACACCGCCGGAAGCCGAGCCAGCCTTGTTTCGCCGGAACAAATATTAGATCGCCGTGTGTTCCGTTCATTTCCATGCATGAATTATAGAGGTGGTATTTATATATCCGAGTTAGTCGCATGTCGGAGGAAAGACTCAGCGGTGATGCAGCTGAAAATCGAATACAATTCTTGAGGCTGGTGCTGCTTCTAAATTCGAAGAAGTGCGGGTTCAATGCAGGAACGCTGCGAGGCATGGACGATTAAGAACATCGGAACAGAGGAACTGTAAACCCAGGTACCGCGAGAAGTCGAACCCATCTCTCTAAGTATCTCCAAAACCCGAAGGGATCCGTCCAGCAATGTACGGTTTGCGACTCTGAAGTCAGGGTAAGCATATGTACGAGATCGCGAGCACACTGTTCCAACCGGAATCCAGATTAGTATCAGAGCGACGGTGGATAATAGCAGAATGATGTGCCTGCCTGCCTGTAAGCATTCAAAGTGGCCGATTTTCGATCTCCGGTTGTAGCAGATGAGCTCAAAGGAAATTAAAAAAAAGTGTTCCCTGAACCGACGGGCTATAGCCTGGACTAACGACGTGACCTCCAGTGAATTTCGCTCAGTTCGTGAGCGAATATTGCACGTTCAAAGTGTCGTGGAAGGAATTGGTGTGTCCACCGCGACGGTCGGCGCGACCCGGGCGCGGAGCGTCTGTTTCCTGAGTTGAGCCCGGAAAGAGACATCATTCTAAATCGACGTTTTACCGCCCAACGGCGCTGGTTGTGTGTTGTGCAGCAGGACCTGGTTGAAAAAGAAAAAGAGCACATGGTGGTCGAGACGAAAAGAGATTGTGACACTTCGTGGGAACGAATCAAAATTCGCATCATAAAACTTCCCTCGCTCCCGACCAGCACCCGACTAGCCGCTACTTTCTGTTCTTCCAAATCGCCTTCCTCTCGGCCTCAGAAAGGCGCTTGAACTTGTTCAGGTAGTCTGCTCTTTGCGCTCTCCTGGACTCCTGTTCAAGCCGTACCGGCCGACCGGAGTCCGTGGATTCGCGCGTTTCAGCGCACAGTGATCCTCCTGCCAAGATGCATATGTTACCCGCATCCGGGGTAAGTACCAAGCGCAACACGTTTGGCCAACACGATGTAATTCGGACTCGGTAACCGCTACACTACGATCCTGTAGGATCCTGCCGCACTGCGTTTGAGTCTCTTTGCAATTCTCGATCCAAGTTGTCCATTGCAAAAAGCTTCTCCGTTATACCCCTGGTGCAACTCTGATGCACATCACTTTGTTGAACCCATGGCGTTAACCCAGAGCCGGTGCCTCTTCCCCTCTTCCCCCCTCTCCATGCCCCACGCTCTCACCGCGGCCGACGCCGAGCACATGGATTTCATCGATCATCAATTGTCGGTTTATACTAACTTGGCTGGAGGTCGCTACGGAAAGCGCTAGTATGCCAACCTTGGCTGCTCAAACCCGTTGAAATTGGCCGAGCGTCATCGGACTCGCTGTTGTCGGATTGTTCCTGAGCGGGGGAGAATATCCGTCGTGGTGATCTGCGCTCGGTTACGGCTCGGATCCAATGGCTCGTGCGGGGACGAAAACACCGTGTTTTTGCTCCATCAACAATATGTATCTATTCCAGGAGGCGACTGGCGGCCGCTGCTCTAATCCGCTCCTCCTCTCCGCGCAAAGTCGACAATGTACCCTGGACCACCAGCGCTGACTGTCGAAAAAACCTTGCTCCTTTCTCCCTCCGTTTTAACTTTTTCAAAGCAATTTTAAATGCGGGGAACCATGCGAGCCCAAATCAGTTACGAGACTTTTCTTGATCTCCTGACTTCCTTACCGACGGAATCCCACGAGACTCTGTTGCCGTCACATCATGATTCCCATATGGGACATCTTGGTATTGATGATCGTGTGCTGCAACCCCCGTAGTGTTTTAAAAAGCGGGTGCGCGCGTCGGACGATTTCTTCGTGTTCCCCACCCCCACAACACACTCACTTCCTTCCCCCCCGCGTACTCGCCCACGATGCCCGGAGGCGCTGTTGTGTTCGGAACGACCGATACGTCCCGGATTGAGGCGCCGGTGACGATGAAGACCTACTTCATGTGTGTCTTTGCTGCCTTTGGTGGTATCTTTTTCGGGTACGACACCGGTTGGATGGGGGGTGTCCTCGGCATGCCCTACTTCATCCAGATGTACACGCACAAGCCCTACCCCAACGGTTTTTTCAATGCTTCTCACCTCCCCGCCGACTTTGCGTTCCCTGCATGGGAAAAGTCCCTGATGACCTCCATCCTTTCTGCGGGTACTTTCTTCGGCGCTCTCATTGCTGTGAGTTGTCTTTATGCGCTGCTTAATCTTTTCTTTCTTTTTGCGCTGACACTATTTTTTTCAGGGTGATATCGCTGACATGGTCGGCCGTCGCCCGACGATCGTCATGGGCTGTGTCGTTTTCTCCATCGGTTGCATTCTCGAGATCGCCCCCATGGACGTCCTCGCCTGCTTCGTTATTGGTCGTCTCATCGCAGGTGCCGGTGTTGGCTTCATCTCCGCCATCATCATTCTGTATATGTCCGAGATCGCTCCCAAGAAGGTTCGTCGATTACTCGCCTCGTCTCTCGCCCTCTTATTTATCCAAAACTCAGGTCCGTGGTGCGCTCGTCTCCGGCTACCAGTTCTGCATCACCATCGGTATCCTCATCGCCAACTGCGTCGTCTACGCCACCCAAGACCGCCTCAACACTGGCTCCTACCGCATTCCCATTGGTGTCCAGTTCCTCTGGGCTCTTATCCTCGGTGGCGGTCTCATGTTCCTCCCCGAATCGCCGCGTTACTGGGCCAACAAGGGCGACATTGAGAAGGCCACCGTCGCTCTCGCGCGCGTCCGCGACCAGCCCCGCGACTCCGATTTCGTGCAGGACGAGCTCGCTGAGATCATTGCCAATCTCGAGTTCGAGAAGGCCCACATCCCGCAGACGAGCTACGTCGGCTCCTGGCTCGCGTGCTTCAAGGGCTCGCTCTTCGATGGCTCCTCGAACATTCGTCGCACACTTGTTGGCACTGGTACGTCTCCTTCGTCTTTCTTGGTCGTCCACTCGTGTCTTAACTACCTTCTTTCAAAGGTCTCCAGTGCGCACAGCAGTTCACCGGCATCAACTTCATCTTCTACTTCGGCACATCCTTCTTCCAGACGCTCGGCACGATCGACAACCCCTTCCTGATCTCGCTCGTTACCACCCTCGTCAACGTGCTCTCGACCCCGATCTCGTTCTACATCATCGAGCGTTTCGGCCGTCGTCGCATCCTGCTCATCGGTGGCTCCTCCATGGTCGTCTGCCAGTTCATCGTCGCGATCATCGGTACCGCTGCGCCTCACGCCACGGTCCCCGGCGGGAACCCCTCCGCTGTCAAGGCCGAGATCGCCTTCATCTGCCTGAACATCGCGTCGTTCGCCACCACCTGGGGTCCCGCCGCGTGGGTCGTCGTTGGCGAGATGTTCCCATTGCCCATCCGCTCGCGCGGTGTCGGCATGTCGACCGCGTCTAACTGGTGGGTTCCCCCTTCCTTGCTCTCCTCCTTTTTTTAACTGACGACGACGCTCTGTTCTCAGGTTCTGGAACTGCATCATCGGTGTTATCACGCCCTACTTCGTCTCCACCGACAAGCTCGACCTCGGCCCCAAAGTCTTCTTCATCTGGGGCTCGACCGCCATGCTCTCCACCGCGTTCGCGTACTTCTTCGTCTCCGAGACCAAGGGCCTCTCGCTCGAGCAGGTCGACCAGATGCTCGCCGAGACGTCCCCGCGCACGTCGAGCGGGTGGAAGCCGCATACCACCTGGGCCGCCGAGCAGGGCAAGGTTGCGGGCGAGGAGAAGGTCATCGAGGACAAGGAGAGCTCAGGTATTCCGGCTTGATCGTGAGGTTATGTTTGGTTGATATACAGAATACCCTAAAATGCTGCTGTTTTGCTTACAATAAAACCATCTTTTTATCGTCTTTTCCGTTTTTCGCCTTTTATAGTAACTCACCTACTATAAAAGGCAATTTGAAGCCAACGTCTTTGCGAGAAACTGTTGCTACCGCACCCACAGCAAACCTACCGCCGAATGTCAACGCGTCAGCCCTCGCTGACACTTGGTAGCTAGACAGATCCTCTTTCCGTCGCGCGGTGGCGAACATCACGAGCGCCGCCTCCTGAAGTTTTGGGCGATCCAGGGCTCAAATGCCAATAAAGGCTTAGCCTGCTGAGCTCCAAGCAGTGCTAGCGGTTTCTCACCAGCGGCTCCACACGATCATCAGATCACTGCTCCTTAAAAGGCACAGCCTTCCTTGCTTACCCCCATCATCAGCATGGCCCTCGCACTCACATTCGTCGACAGAAAACTACTGGAAACGGCATTGGTCAGTCCAGAAGGCGCCGTCCATTATACCACGACCACCACACACGGCTTTCGAGGTCGTAAAATCACGACCATAGTGGCTGCAAGTGGGCTCAACGGTTTCATCAACTGGCGCGAAAAGGTCTTCGTCATCAATGGCGTACAACAAGACTGGGATAACCTGAAGGAGAGATCGGGTGGAATATTCAGCTCGTGTGTTTTTCTTTGTCTTCCTCTTCGACTCCCGGAAAGCAAATCGATATCTCCGTTAGAGAGCGAGAGTGGAATTGGGGAAATCGGCCATTCAAGCTGAAATATCATCATTCGCACAAGGAGCTTCTGGTACCGTCGTTTTTTTCCTGGTGACATCATAGGAGACGCCGCTCTAACTGGCCGATTAAGGCGACCCCAACGATCGGCAACCCCGGAGACAGCGTGCGGTTCACGACTTATCATCCCCACGTTTTCTCCGACAGCGAACGCGCTACCATCTACTTTCCAAACCAGATGCAAGACGAAATCGAGAAAATGTTTTTGTTGATGGCAATCCTGCAAACTGAGATACACCGACAAGACGTGCGTAAACAAATTTTGCGCGCGGCCTTTTGAACTGATCATGATCACTGTAGGTTGCTCGAGCATCGACCAACGCCGCGGTAGCTGGGGCAGCGACGTCATAGAGAACGACTCAATCCAAGAATGATAATCTATGTATTTCAAGAGTGTACTCAATTTATTCTCTCTTTACCACGTAGACTCGAGCGAGCATCAATTAATCTTCGCATCATTGAAAGGAACTTCCCATTTTGCAGCCTACAGCTCGGTCCTCTGATAACCAACAGGCCAGTTGCAATCATCAAGGAACGCGCTTCAGTTGCGAATGTTACTTTACTTCTGAGCCAGGAACACACTGCCATGATCCGACCGCCCTGGCCTTTTGGGGTCATCCGGCGGCGTATTGACATCACAAAAACGCCGCGGATACTGACGGCGAATGTGCAGATTCGGTGCCAGGTACGGCGTCCTTGCTTCATATTCCACGCAGAATCATTCCTCACAAAAGAATCTTCGCAGGTCCTCTCTGAAACGATCTATCCTCGGTGAACCATCGCAAACCGGAATGGTTGGCTTTCAGAGTCATGAACATCGAGTGAGGATATTGATGTGCTTGGTCCGGCGACTTACTATTTTCCTAACTCTTCAGCGTGCCCCAGGTTCTCCGCCCTCCGCCTTGGAGCCAGTCATTACTCCCAGGGTGCCACGGATCACTTCACACGAGGCTTACTTCCCTGCAGACCAGCGAAAGCATGGAATGTCTGTCTGACAGGACTAAGAACCAAGAAGACGGTAACGCCGTTTAATCAGCACATACCATGGGTGTTTCCGTGCGCAGAATGAATATTCGAGTGGCCTGTGCAATCGTTAGTCGCTTGGTTCGTCCGCGGGAAAGGATCTGCTTTACTGGTACAGCTTAGTCTTCTCCGGGTCTTCGTAGGCAGTGCGAACTCGCCCTCAATCACCACTCGTTCTGGACTCACCTTTGTACTCGTCTCGACGTTTCATTCGCTGGGGAGCTCAATATCGCTGACGCTGCTGCCGTTTCCTGCGGTCCATCAGAGTCATTGGTCGGTCCCTGCTCTGCACCCTTAAGCTTAAGGCTGGCCTGAATTTAATTACCGTCTCTCGCACAACGAGTAGCTTGGATTCCAGCTATATTTCTAGTTAGCCCCATGGGTTCCCAGCTCTCTCAACGGTCATCGTTATCAATAGGATGGTCCGGTACCTCCAGCTTAGGCGACTCCTACAAAGTATCAGTGCATCCTCTGGTTCTATTGGGGTTCAGCGATGAGTTTACAATTGTGCTCGTGTCTCCGAGTCCGCACTCCCTGTCGCCTTTAGCACCTTGCGGGAAAGGCTGCATCCCTCATGACGTAGGACTGTCTCCGACATTGAAAGAATACTTTTCTTAGTCTTCTGCGCAGAACTGCGTCTCGGGGTACCGGAGGCCAAGTTGGGGGTGGCTCTTACCCTGCGATTTCAACGAGCAGGCTGCCGATGAGGGCTTGTCCTCGGAGACTTGAAGAGGAAGAACACCGCTCCAGAAGCTTTTGGGTGGATGGATCGACAGTGCGTGCCTTTCTCTCAGTTACACTCTCGACTGACCACAATTCCGAGGTTTCGCGGACTCGGCGCGTTTCGTAAGACCCCTTCCTGACCCCAGCAATCAATGATTGGCATGAGTTCACTTCTAAATCGAACATGATGGTAATCCAGTCGAAGGCGTGTTGTTTCGTTGCTTCCCCCCGAGCCCGACAGGAAAGGCGGATTTCGAAATTCGAACCAGTACTGAAGAAGAAAATCAGTTCCCGCTCGCGTGTCCGGCTCGGTCCCAGGTATTCTCAAATGAGTGAGAACCCCGAACGCGTCGTATCTGTAGCGTCTGCGCTTGTGCACCTTCCCAATTATCTAACGCTAAGATTCCTTTACTCACCTGATGGCAAGCACAACTTGACGTGGGTCCCAAAACCCAAAAAAAAACTCAACTTCCCTTCATCACTTACGACATGGTTAAGCTCAACCCAAGCTCTTGTGTTTCACGCACAATAGAGCTCGGAACTTTGGAGCCCTTGTACCTGGGCAGGTTCTCATCGTGAGTCGCCAGTTAGCTTGCTCATTCTTCGCCGTTTTCTCATCGTCATTCAGTTACACTTAGGCACTGCTCATTTCGCAGTGGATAATTCTCACCTGAAAAGATTGACTCTGCCTTGCTGCGTCAATTTATTACCTCAGGTATGTGCCGTACAGTACGCATAACCTTTCGCCGATCCTGTTTTCGCATGCCTCGCGCAATAGTTAACTCCGTCACCTGGGTCATAAATACGAAGAACGTTTGAGGCCTCCACTGCAAATCGTCCCCCGGTTTGTTGGCTCTAATATCGACCACACAATCCAATGGTAACAAAAACCGCTTGCGTCATGCAGACTGTACACTCCGCGTCGGACGCCCTTTCTCTTTATACCCCAATGCCCTGGTAATTCGGTCTCCACGTCTTGACCACGGCTCACGCTACCCAGGTCACTCAAGGAAATCCGCGCCGCTATCCCTGCCCGATGCTTCCAGCGAGATACGTGGCGGAGTCTGCTCTACCTTCTCCGAGACTTGTTCATGGCGGCAACATTTTGGGCCTTGGCCTCCGCCATCGATCCATTCTTCTTGGAGCTCAGAGAATACCCTGCCTTTCCGTCCTTCATTCCGACGATTCTACGCTGGTTCGCGTGGTGTCTATAGTGAGTTGAATGAACTCCCTCACCATCTGCACAGACTGAATGTTAGGTCAGCTGGTGGTTTCAAGGTCTTGTTTTCACCGGAGTCTGGGTAATTGGACATGAGGTGCGGCCAATCGTCCTTCGTTGTGAACCGCCTTGAACATTCTTTAGTGTGGACATGGTGCCTTTTCTCCGCACAGAAAACTGAACGATACAATCGGATTTGTACGGTTTCTTTCTATTCTTCCCGACAGCGCATCTGAAAAGTAAACTCCAGATTACGCATTCATTTCTGTGGACACCATACTTCAGGCGAGATTCCTCCATGTGCCTTTCGTCGTCTCCTCATTTGAATACCAGCTGGAAAATCTCGCATCATCGTCATCATATCAGCCATGCGTCGATGGAGAGAGACGAAGTTTACGTCCCAAAAACACGATCGGACCTCGGAATTCCGCCCCCAGGCACTGACTTTGTCTACGAAGACATTTTCGGTGATACTCCGATCTTCACGTTACTTATGCTGCTCAGGCAACAACTTTTGGCTTTTCCGGCGTATCTGTGTTCGTCTAAACTTCCTTCCCGCTTATCTTGGCTAATGCGTGCGAAAACTCCAGTATTCAACTCTTCCGGACAAAAGCACTATCCAAAATGGACGAATCATTTTACTCGTTCGTGTTCATATATTGGGGTGAATTATTCATCGTTTGCTGAACGATCCTTCACAGCGAATTCCATTCTGTTCACGAAAGCCCAACGACGCGCAGTGATTATTTCGAATCTTGGACTACTTGGCATGGTCGTCGCAGTTCGCAAAGCGGTCTTGAAGTACGGCGCAAGTCAAGTGATCAAGTATTATGGGATTCCGTGGCTCGCCGTCACCCACTGGTGTAAGTACTGGTATCTGTCTGCCATATTTCCTATTGATTATTCATCGTTCCCTCTCAGTCATTATGATCACCTACTTGCATCATACCGACCCGGTAGGTCACATCTCTCTTCCGCGTCCTTAAACTTGAACATACCAGGTCATTCCTCACTTTCGAGCCAAAGAGTGGAATTTCCAACGAGGCGCCGCTGCCACGGTCGATAGGTGAGAACGAATTATTTCCATCATTACCACCAGCCCAACCATCTTCGTCCAGGCCTTTCCTCGGGTGGCAAGGCAACTTCTTTTTACATTCCGTAGCGCGATATCATGTCATCCATCATGTACGTCTGTCCCCATTCAACATATTGTCGTTCTCATGATTTTCAGTTCTTTCCCAAGATGCCGTTCTGTAAGTTGTTGTCCTGTTCTTTGCCACTAATCATCAATTTTACCCTAGATCACGGGAAAGAGGCAACTGAAGCGTTGAAGGCATTTATCGGCGAGTACTACGCCTTCTCGGACAAGCCTGTTTTCCGAGCGCTTTGGGATAACTATAATCGGTGTCAGTTCGTGGACGATGAAGGTCAGTGTTGTGTCCTCGACGGAAAATGGTTCTCTTGACGAAACTGGTCTATCAGGGGATATTGTGTTTTATCGCGACAAGAAAGGAGAGTCGGTCGTCAAAACTAGTTTACAGTAAAAACACTTGCACAAATCTACCGTCCGATTTACCGCTCTTTCCATCCACGTCACTCCACCACATCTGTTCCGGTGCTCACATCCTTCCATGTTTCCAATTCCCTCAACTGCTTCTCGTAGAACGCCTTCGCATTTTCGTACGAGTCCTCCCCAAGAACTAGTCGCATTGGGAGGGGGGGCGCCATCGGGTTCCACGGATATGAGTTCGATGATCTTTGCTGCTGCGATAGCGGGGTCACCCTGTTCCTTCCCTGCAGACTTGTTGAACCCCGCAACCCATTCGTGTGAGGCTTGGTACCCGTCAATAGTAGCTGCCGCGATTTTCAAATTTCCCGATTCCGCCACCGACGTCCGGAATGAGCCGAGCTACAAAAGAATATAAGCGCCGAAGCAGACAAATAGGAAAAGAAAGACCTGGACAGAAATGCAGCGAATGTTGAAACCTGCCAGCTCACGCGCCCACGTATCCGAGAGAGCATCTAGCGCTGCCTTGCTGGCGCAGTATATACCGGCGCCGGGGATACACAACATGGCGCCTTGAGAGCTGACATTAACGATTGTTCCTTCCTTCCGTGCCCTCCAGTGTGGCAGAAATGCGTTCGTGACATTGATGACGCCGAAAACGTTTGTGTTGAACTGCGCAAGATTCTCTTCGGGGGTGTTTTCCTCGATAGCTCCCCCTTGCAAAAATCCAGCGTTATTGATGAGACAGTCAACTCGACCGCTGATAGGAGATTTCAGAGATAAAGAAATGCAACAGAGAAAATGAGGACGGACAACAATGATATAGCGTCGGAGGCAAATTGCTTTATTTCTTCGGCTGAAGCCGTCACATCAAGCTTCATCGTTTTTGCGCCTTTCTCTTTCAAAGCCGCTAAAGTCTCTGGACGACGCGCGGTTGCGATTACACGCAACCCCGACGACAGAGCCGCTGCCAAGAGCTTTCAGCTATATGGTCGTAAAATGACATTCCGGAAGCCTCGCCTTGAGCCAGTTCCCGTCCAAAGCCAGTAGAGCATCCGGTTATGAGAATCACAGCAGTTTCCTTGCTCATGTTTTGAGATGGCTTGGAGATGGCAGTTCTCTGGAAGTGGCTTGGAGCAATGACGCAAGACATCAAACCGTCGGCACCGATCAATGACACATGTCCCATTAGGCTGATTCTCGCTTTCCGGGCGTAGCATGCTGGGTCCATTTGAACTCGAATCTCCTGAAAATACTAATTTTAAATAGTTCTCATCGACCAAATTCCTCCTTTGCACTAAAAATATGGAGGAAAGCGGAGTTTCCAGCTTGATTCCGCTGTTGACAGAGAAGACCGGGAGTTGCCGATGGACTTGCAATTCACCGCAAGAAACTACCAGCCAACACAAGATCGGGGTCTTCCAAGCCCGAAAAAAATCCGTGGATAAACCCGGACTTTTTGCGTCAAATCGGTAACGTTTACTTAATATTCCATCCAAAGACCGCACGGACTTTTGGATATCCTGTAGCCTGCAACTTCGGCCATAGACAGCAGTTATTTGAACGCCACCGCAGGCTTTATCTAACCTAATCCACTGCAAGTCCAAATAAATATGTATCATAGGAAGATCAGGATGACGCTCTCTTGGTTCTCGTTTCACGACTGTTCGGCCCCAAACATATGCTTCTCCGGACCCGCGACAATTAATGTTCATTAATGTACTGTAGCTCAAGTATTACAGTCAAGAACGCAGCAGACGCCGCACGCGTATACGAGTAATCACTTCTCAATTGGAAACGGTCCACTAACATCAACGAGCGTGCCCGTTTCCATCTGAAACACCCACGCGTGGAGAAAAACCTTCTGGCCGCGGTTCCATGCGTCTTGCACTGTAGGCAAATTGTAGATGTGGTAAACCTACAACAGCAAGTGGGTCATTAGCATGAAGCCGATGAGCTCCAACCATATGTTTCCCAACGCACCTGCCGCCGTGCATTTTCCTCAGTGAGGATCCTCAGCGCCTTCTCCTTGTCCTCGAGGGGGAGACGGTCCAAGCCTAGTTGCTTGGAGAGGTCGATGAGCGGGACGAGCCATCGTTGGAGCGGTGTGGCTGTTGGGATGGTTGGTTCTCGGGAGGCGAGCCATGCGGCTTCAACGCCACCGCATTTGGTGTGTCCGACCACCACAACTGCAGCGAGATGAGCACTTGAAGGAAGAATGAAGTGTGCGAAGCCACTGACTGTCTTCGACGAGCAGACTATCCACGGCGTACTGGATGACGGCGAGGCCGCAATCTTGGGTCCGGGATACCATGCTATTGATAAAATTGAGCCAGGTTCTCGAATAAGTTGTAGAGAGACCCACTTGGCTATATTCCGGTGCGTGAAGATGTCCCCCAGATTGCAATTGCAGATGGTGGTCTCTGGCACACGAGAATCGGAACAGCCAATCCACAGCACCTACAAAACCAGACCACGCATTAACAACGCGCAGTCTTACTTAAAAGAACTTGGCCTTGCCGACCTTGGGACGCTGCTTCTCCGCCGCAAGCCTCTCGAAAAAAGTGGGATCCTCAGACTTGACTATTTCTGCCCATTTCTCGTTGAGGGGAAGCAAATCCTTTGCGTTGGGGTGTGTTTCGGTACTCATGGTGTTCTTCGGTGTTGTGAGATGCAGAGAACAGTTCTATGTAGTTGAATTTATACCTGCGTTGGAGGCTATGATGGCCGTCTAGGTCCAGGAACAAACCCCGGTTCGTCGACGCTGTCGGCGTCCGGCGTAAGGTGAGGACCGGATAGAATGGGAGGCGTAAATGTTTCGCCTTCGCATTTTGACAGTGAGTTGAATTGCCTTCTGCTACATTAATGCTAGGGAAAGCGGGACGTAGAGCCCTCAGACATTCCGGCTCGAGACTACTTCCAGCGGATTCCCAGATATGCATCCACAACAGACATTCAAAGATAGAACAGCAATAATAGCTCCATTTCTAGGTCTCCACCGAGCCGGTGCTTTCCGTTCTTGCCGGCGCTTTCCGTTCTGGCCATCCGGCGGCCGCGTTTTGTCGGGCGTCGTGTTTGACTCAAGTTAGACCACACTAAAATAGAGATGATTAGTACCATTCTCAGCTGTCATGCCCGACGTCGGCGAGGACCACAACCCGGAATCCAATGCATCGGCGTGGCGTGGACATGATAGAAGACAAAGGAGTAAGCGAAAATAAATAACAAAATAAATAATACTAAACATGCTGCACCCCTAACCCTAACATTCCTTTCCTTTCCACCACCATCACCGTCGCACAGATCATTATCGCGGTCATTTCGTCTTTTCTACCTCAGGCGCTTGTCTCTGCACCCTCAAAATGTCTGCCGCATCTGATTGGGACGAAGCTGTGCCATCTGTGGGTCTCTTGACTGGTTGGGATATCCGGGTGCTTATCGAGTAGAAATAGACTTCCTCACGCCGTGGACCGATACCCAAGACCGTCATACCCGTCTCAGACGACTGGGAGGACGACGACGACGACGAGCCTCAAAATGCGGAGGATAACCAGCGGATATGGGAGAATGCGTGCGTTCTATGAATACACCTTATACCTCTCCTTTCTTGCTCTGACGTTTTTCTCGGGGACCGCAGCAATTCTCGGGCGCCCATGCCAAGTCTAATTGTCTCCAGTTCCACTAATACTGCACCTGCGCCACCGGCCGCCGCATTCCAGCCCAAGATGCGTATCCTCAAGCGGCCCACCAATACCGGGCCCGCGACGCCTCCACTGCCGGTCGTGGCCGGGGAAACGCTGAAGGAGCGGGAGGCGCGATATCAGGCGGCGAGGGATCGGATATTTGGACGAGAGGGCGATGGTACGTCGTCGCCTGGTGATAAAAAGGGCAGACAGCCTTCACCTGCAGGCGTGGGCGTTGTGCGCGATCCGAAGGGGCCTGCTTCCGAGGGCCAAGATATCCCTCCAAAGGGCTTCCGTGCACGAAGTGGGATTCCTCCTCCCAGTCCCAACCCGTTGCACGATTCGGGTGTCGCCGCTCAGCAAAAGCCGTCGTGATACTACTTTTCGCCATGCATACCTTTCTTCCCCCTTCGTCACTATGGTCCTTGCTTTTCATCATAATTGCCATCATCGCGCACGCACGTCGGTTAAATTGAGGAGTGCATCCAGCTCAAAAGATTTGTAGGTTCCGCCTGTCGACGACATTTTCCTCGTCCAGCATCGTCCAGTTTCTCCCAAAATCCACTCTAGCATCCAGTGGCTTCATGCCAGCGATGAAGGTTCAAACGCCGAAAGCTTGCCAAACCCGCCATCATATAGCTCGAACCCTCAATCTGCCGTCCACGACCCACCGAATACGCCACAGTCCACCAGGTTCATGCAAGGGTGCGATCCTCTTACATTCAAGGGTACAGTGACGAGCAAACACCGCCATATGATTCGCGGAATCACCTCTGTGAGAAGATGCGCAAGTTTGAGTGCGAGAATGACTCGCACAGACATGGTTATCTGCAATCCCGGGGCTTCTCCTGTGAACGCAATGACGCTGCGGCTTCTGTCAGTGCGTCATACAACATTTGACGATATCTGAAAGCCCTTCTCCTGACCATGGAATGCTAAAGTCTGCTCATCCGCGTACGCCGGAGTACCAGATCCATCGTGTCGTTTTTCTCCCGGAGTAGACGGAGTGAGTGTTTCGGTGCAAGGGCATGAAGAGTAAGAGAATCAACTTGCATGTCCGATAACAGGCCCAATTTTCACGTAAATCCAAACGAACGGGGACAATCGTTTGGGGCTGGAAACAGTATGCGCGTACGTCCATTTCGCCCGATGGTTTTGAACGCTTCATTAAACGCCTCAAATACAGGGAGCGGCCGCGGCCGATTTACATGGTTGGAGGCGCATCCTGCGGCCGCTCAAACGAATTAATCGGTATGCAGCATCGCCTTCCACCCGCACGGCGCAGTCGATCTACAGATCAGGATTATTGGCTGCCCAGAAGACTCGTTGAACTCAGTCGTCGCTATCAGCGCGTCTGTTCCGGACGCAATCTGCGAAGAGGATGAACCTGGCACATTCGACTGACTGCAACGGGAAGATGCATATAGTATGCTGCGCATGGGCTCTAGGCGAGGATGTTTGACGCGGCAATCCTTCGTGAACAAAGCCAACCAAGTACCTCACTTGAACTCTGAGCCTGATGGATACACGATACGTTCCATTGCCACTCTGGCAGCCACTGCGCAGTTCTATGAATGGATCTTCCGAACGAAGACTCGGTCGCAGGTTCAGGGAGACATAAGCAAACTGCGTTTCTGGGCGGGTAGGTTATCACTCACTCTATGCCGGCTTCGAATAGGACAATAAACTCGGATGAAGGATCCCAGCGCTTTGCGAGGTTTTCGTCTGTGTCTCGAGATGACTGTCTTCACTAAAGCTATGCGGCGTTCAGTTTCAAAATGCTCTGCCATCAGGATTCAACTCACAGCAACTCGGGGCATTTAGACATGTATTCGAGTGAACGTCGTCTGACCGTGGAGTGCGCGCCAAAGCTGTGCATTGACCCTGGCACAACAACATCAGCGAGGTGGTTTCAGGCTACCACATCATTCTGCCCTTGACCCGCTCCCGCACTGCTATAAGCAGAGCACCACCGTGACGTCATCTGTCCACAACATGTCCACCACACTCACATTCGTCGACGAGAACCTATTAGAATCCGCTGTAATTGGGCCCGAGGGGACGGCGCATTACACCACCACCACCACCACAAGCGGCCTCCGAGGTCGCAAAATCACGACAATAACTGCCGCCAATGGGCTCGTTGGATCCGTTAATTGGCGCGAGAAGGTCTTTGTGGTCAACGGCGTCGAGAGGAAATGGGATGACCTGCATTCGCGAAAGAGTGGATTATTAAACCCGTGAATTCTTCTGGCTCACCTTCCTTGTCCGGAAAACCACACTGATAGCTGGTATTAGAACATACGAATGGAACTGGGATGGCAAATCCTACGACTTCAAGTATTCTACAAAGGAGCTTCTGGTACGCTCCAAATGTTTGTGCAACGAAGCCATACGCGTCTCAACTACCCGACCAAGGTGACTCCGACCACGGGGGACACCGCGGATATTGTGCGATTCACAATTTATCATCCGCACCTCTTGCATGACAACGAACGCGCCATCCTCTACTTTCCCAGCCAAATCCAGGATGAGGTTGAGCGGATGTTCCTCCTGATGGCCATCTTGCAAACCGAGATTACTCGGCAAGATGTGCGTTGTTCAATGTGAACTTGGCTCTGTGTTTTTGATCTATTATTACAGATCGCAACTGCGGCTGGGGCGTAAATCTCTACGTGTTCGTTGTGTAAATTTAATCTAGACCCTAACCTCAATCCATGAGTTGAAATTACAGCTATTTCGCTTATCGCATTCAACTTGCAGCAATTCGTTCGGAAGTGGATTTCTTAATATAGTGGTAAAGATCGACTGCGGCAGCCCTATCTCTGGACGATTGCAACATGATCCGTAAGGTAGCGGACTGTCATCGCCCTCGAACTTTGCGATCACACAGCCCACTTGGTGGAACTAAAAATGGTCCACCAATGCTCCGTGCGAAACAAATCATTGTCAGGTCCTATAAAAGTGGGGTGCTCGTTGCCACCCCCATCATTTCTATCGCACCATGGCCACCGCACTCACATTCGTTGACAAGAAGCTGCTGGAAACGCCGGTTGTTGGACCTGAGGGCGCTGTTTATTATACCACCACCACTACAAACGGTCACTTCCGAGGTCGCAAGATCACAACCATAACGGCCGCGAGTGGGCTTGTTGGATTTATCAACTGGCGCGAGAATATCTTCATCATTAACGGCGTACAACGAAAATGGGACGACCTCAAGTCACGTTCGAATGGAATTTTTAGCTCGTGCGTTTGATAACTTTGATTTGCCTGTTGGTACTCTCCAATTAATTGTTTGGGATTCACAAGGGAGCGGGAATGGAATTGGGGAAAGAGACCATTCAAGCTCAAGTATCATGATTCACACAAGGAGCTTTTGGTGCGCTTCCGACTGCGCACAAAATCAATTGTCATGAGAGGCACTGATTGAGCCACCAGGCAACCCCGACTGTTGGCAGCGTCGCGGATACCGTGCGATTTAAACCTTACGAAGCGCATCTCTTGGCGCACAATGAGCCCGCCGCTGTTTATTTCCCAGACCAGATGCAAGATGAGGTCGAGAGGATGTTCCTTTTGATGGCTATTCTACAAACTGAAATACACCGGCAAGATATGGTACGTGTACTGAACTCAAAGTGGTCCATCATATTTAGTTCCTGCAGGCCAAGCAAAGCGATGAAGCCATGCTTGAGGTGGCCACATCGGGGTCGTAGGGAGCGATTCAACCCAATCAGTGATAATATCTGTATTTTCCAAAGTAACTTCTGTATTCAATTCTTTCAACCAGTCAGGGAAGTAGCTCTGTTCAATGCGTTCAGCCCTGGATTTCGAGCACCGCTCAAATACTGTTTTAAGTTCCGATGAGGTGCCAGCCCTGAAATTCCGACCTCCGTGCTGGGTGCGTTCAAACCAGCCAAAGTCTACAGCCAGCGGTTCACGAGCCTCATTCAGGTTTAACGTCATCTTAAAGAGAATATGCTAAGCCTGCTTAATTTAAGTTCTTCTCCGATGCACATTAGCCTCGACGTCTTGGACAGTGCTCTCACGTAACATGTTTCGGTAGCTGCGAGATTCTCAGAAATCCTCGACATTTCAGGCGAATAATCTCGGTCATCTCGGAGAGACATCTGCTAAAATAGCTACCTGGAGGCCGAAATTTAAGCACATGGAGAGAAATCTGATAACGAGTGCTGGCCAATTCGAGTTGCCTTCACACCACCGACTTCCGCACCAACATTATACGTTTTGAAGCTCTCGAAATTACCCTTTACTTCAACGCTCCATATGGCGTAAGGAGCGGTGGCATTCGTGGGGCCTTGAGGGACTGGGGGCGGTACGTCGGTCTCGAGAACAATCGGCCGGCTGATGTTGTCGCGCGTTTGTGCCTCTAGGTACACACGCGTCGGCGCGACGCCGTTGCGAACCTGCGCACACATCCTTGTCAGCTTATCCGCCAAATTAGTTGGTTTTGTCGCAGCACACGCACCGCAATATCCCATCGTCCGCCGTTTCCGTCTGCATCGAAGCACGAGGATGTGGAGAACAGTACGTCGTCCTGTGTTGCAAATCCTACACCGCCTTGGTCCTCGAGTTTGTCGCCTACGGCGAAGCGCATGGTGGTGATGCCCGCCTCTGGGTCGAGGGAGAGAAACGAGACGTCGTCGGCGGGGTTGAAGGTGTACCACGCAGCTGTGTTGCGTCCCCCGCTGGAGGAGGTAACATGTGAGAAGCGGAGCGTCACATTGTTAATACCGCCACTGTGATCGTCCCACAGGAGGCGCACTGTGCGGGCTGGATCGTCGGTCATGTTCCAGAACTATTTGCAAGCATTCAGTGAAACTGCCTAGTTCAAAGGGCACTGTGGTGTTACGCACGCGAACTTGGCCAGAAAATTGCAACCCATTCCCAGCCAGGACAAGGTCCAGACCAGAAGGCTTGACGGACAGCGGAGTAATAACCTCAGTGAGCTGTACACCCTTCGGCACGGTGTCGATCATCCGTGCCATTAATTCCGCACAGGTGGATGAGAAGAGTTTGGGTGACTGGGCGAATCTGGCTACAGGTCAGCGAGGGGTCGCTCAGATGAAAAGGGTAGCACACGAGCGCATGGTGGCGTTGCCATCACTTGCGAAAATACGTTTGTCGGAGTTGGTGGTTTCGTTAAGACCAACGATCAGCGGGTTCTGCGTGGTACCGGAAATATATTCGGTGGCTCTGCGAAAGTGTTGGTAAGACACAGAACTGATTGTCAACAATGGCATCCATGCGTACACTTTGTTGTCGAACTGTACGGAAGTCGAGTCGAAGTGCGCCACCGATTGAGTATTGTTTGGATCGTTCAGCTCTGGCACAATATTGGGGAATGGCGCGTGCTGTACGCCGCCGAATGTGTGTCTAAAAAGGATGAGTGAGCGCCGGCTTTTTTGCGCCACTCAACATACCCACCCACAAGCGACTAGGCCGATCATCTCCGCCTGTGTGAAACCTTGCCGAGCAAAGGAGGCGATGTGCGAATTCAAGTCTTCCTGCGGTTCAGGGACGCCGGGCGCGTTAGGCTCCGTCGCATCTACACGCCCACCACGAAACGGGATTTCGGGTCCCCCGCTTGAAAGAGATTGTCAAGATTGTCAGGTTTGTCAAATGCCACAGAACTTGCCAATTGTCGAACGCAAAGACTGCACCAAGGGCGAGCACATCAGCGACTGCCACAAACCCCATTAGCAAGGGACTCCCAATATCGGAAGCAGGACGAACTAGAAACGTATCGGTTGGACTGGGCCAAGATGGCCAGGAGCGTGTTCTGAAAACCATCACCGGCATTCTTCAAAGTCACTTAGCACTGGAAATCGCAACATATTGTAATACTGCACGCACCTCAGGTCTCGCCTGCTCCTCATCGAATCGAATCGAAGCATCCATCCCCCCAGTTCCATCTGCAACGTTATGTGTCGCCATATCGTGGTATGCCTACACGAAATCAGCTAGGTACTGGATTCCTGAGTGAGAGGCGGCGGCTTACCGTCCGAATCCAGTCGGCTGCGTTGGACCGTCCTGAGCGGGAGTTTGCGCCCTGAGAGTCAAAACTGAACAAGTCGCATGGCTGGACGAAGTCCGCAAAGGCTTGCTCGAAGCGGAGGGACTCGAGTGCGTCGAGCTGCGGGGAAGGCCAAATGTATGCGTTGATCCCAGTCGCAAGAGAGGCGAAAAGGAGGGTGATGAGCATTGTCAATGGGAAGAACAGCGCTGCGCCGAGGATTTATAAGTAAAGAAATGGGCTTGAAAGACATTGGCAGTTCGTTTGCCAGACTGCCGTACGTGCGGTTCCGTGGGTGTTTGACCAATATTCATCGCGTCATCTTCCGAACTGCGGATCTTGAAACAATCTTGCAAGAAGAGCACAAGAAAGCCGTGCGACCGAAAGACAATACAAACCAATATGGTGGTTCCACGGCAAAAGGTTTTGAAGAGCGAAAGGCGAGTGTATTTCGGCGTTCACGGCGTCGGCCCCAGTATCCTGGCGCTGCTAGATTCTCAGGCGGCATGAGGTGGCCGCTGGGTTTCAGAGATGCAGTAATGTTCGCGACGCGCGTCCATGCTGGAGTATCACGCGTAGCCGGAGAGCTCGTGTTACCGGTATCAGTGGGGGTACCCTGAGCACCGAGATATCCGAGAAAGAACCCAAGCAGCGCCAAACTGCAGATGAGCAGGAATCCAATATAAGCCAACTAATTTAGGAAAGCAGAGGAAAGCAGAAGAGCTGGGACATGGTAAATCTTAGTTCAATCAGAAGCATGTCGCTGAGACGAACGCATTAGAGATATGATAGTGTAGGCCATTCAAGCCATCATACCTTCGATCTCCCGATTTCGCTTCTGCGACACAAAATCATCTCCTTGGGTCCATAAATCGGAAAGCCGCCTGACACCAGCCTCCCACTCCCCCCAGTAGTCGACGTACATCCCGATTACGAACCGCATGTCATGTATGTGAGGGGTTTGCTCTAGCTCGAGGACTCCCTGTCATATAACCAGCAGCAGCTGGAGCCGAGGACAATCCACTAGCACGGCGAGTGAGATATGGCGGGGTATAAGGCAGTCCAGACAGGTGCATGAGTGCAAGCTAGTAGCTGCGGAAGATCAGGAAGCACCTGAACCACGCCCTTCGCACCGAACATGTTCAGGTGTGACTGACCGGAATAGCGGGTGATTCACATTGATGGGTTTGATGCCAATAGGTCTCCTGGAGTGATGAAGTTGCCTCGTCCACAGAACATTCTGAATTTCGAAAGCCAGGTGGCGGATAGCTTTGGTAAAGAACTCCGGGGGTTTTGAATCCATCGTGTCCAGCAGCGCGCGGACCATGACTCGACTTTTTTGGTTTAAACGCAAGAACGGTTCAATCCTGGGATCGAGTCAGACAGCAGTCAAAGGACTCGACAAAGAGAAATGGATCAGATAAGACCTCATCGAGCGACGCGCCGTGGAAGGGATCAAACTCGAGCCACCAGGTAGCTCGCAATTTTGCTCTATGTGTTCAACTTGATACAGATCTTGTTCAAGTGCTATAGAGGAGTATTTTGGCTTGAAGGTGAGGGAGCAGCACGTGTAATGTAAACAAACGCGTCTTGATTTTTCGAGTCTTCTTTGTTTCTTCCACTACTTTGCTGCTCCATCATCATGGAAATCGACGTGTTAATTCTAATAGAGCGTATTCGCAGATTTTTAACCGAGATTTTTGTGAACTCTGATTGGCTGCTCCACACCTCTCCACCAAACGGATGCTCAGGAAATCTCGGCCAAAAAACTGTGAATACGCTCTATTGTCTGAGGAACAGGTCAAGCTACATGATTTGATTTTCATTCATTTGTGGACCTACACGACGCAGGGAAAGAATCACCCGCGAACTCGACACGGTGTAGAGGGACGGGTGACATTCAGTGGAACATACGTTTAAAAGTGGAAGAAAGATTAACGCAATACGGGCCGTGCTTGTATTCTCAACTTGGTAATTTGGTTCGGAGAAGTGGCCTAATCCGTTTATTCGACGAAGGTATAATCTAGAGAGGGGGTAGGGACCCCCACTTCAGATTATAATTAATTAAGCTCTGGATGAGGGTCCGAACCAGAAATTCTCAGATCCAAGCCCGATGGGGTCCTGACAGATCCCTCGGCTTCTCGGCAAAATGACTGAAAAATATTCCAGGGAATTTTCTAATGCTTATGGGAAGTCACCCATTACTACATGTTACATCCAGCATCTGCGGGAACCGTCGACTCTTGGGCGGATATCGGAAAAATCTCACTTCGGTAATTTCATCTCAATTTCTTTTGGCCTTCCAGACCCCCGGCATTCGGGAGATATCCTTCGTTTCCGTCGGCGGCGTCTCATAACACCCAAAATTGACCTGATTTTGCATTAAAATGACTTTTTTGACCAGAACAAAGTGGATTGTCTCCAAAGTTAGAGTTTCGGGTGCGCCAGAGACTTCAAGCCTGGGCGCAACGACACGCCAACCTAGCCGAGGGCGGTTAGATCAAATCTCTCACGTGAGCGCGTCCGTGTCGGTAGTCAAACACGGCTCTCTTCCTATCCTCATCCCGCTCAAATCCGCCCTTCAATTCACGTCGCTCTTTCCTCAAACTCACTCCAGATCGTTCTGATCGGCTATCGGATACCCAAGTAAGCCTAGTTCTGCCATCTGTAGACCAGTTTCGGGACTTGTACTTACCTCTTGCTTAAGCTCAGTCTCAGGGCGCGGAACTGCGCGGGCACACTAAGAGGCCGCATAGTCCATCGCTTAGCCATGTTCTGTAGACGTTTAGAATCCTCCACCGGGCCAGCCACGGCCTCGATAACGTATTCGAGACTAGTCACTACACCGCTGTCGATCTGACTGTTTGTGTTTCTATGTCTCGCCCACTTACGTTTAGAGCAGCCCACCTTAAGCATGAACGCCAGTACTTAAACATGTCTCGAGCAGTTCGAGGAGGAGTCGGGGAACAATTTGCACGTCGGCGCATGAATCATAAAGATATGTATAATTTCACCCGTCTTCATTGTCCGTGTCACTGGGCTTAAGTTTCGGGTCTCCATTGGGAGAGCCTACTGGGTGCCGCAGTAAGTGTATCGGCGAGACGTCGATCAGGAATGGTCTTCATGAATATGCTCTTGTTGTAGTTATGGTGTACTTAGCCGTATTTACACAGATCAGCGTGCGCAATTTGAAATGAAAATGGGGGATTAATTCAATCTGCATGTCTAAATACATGGGACTCCGGGAGTCACACCACCGCGTAAGTAGGTGGAGGTTTTGTGGAGTGGAAGACAGATGCGGGGTAAAACAAGGGTAAGCAAACTCTAGCGTGCATCATCCCATCAAAAAGTGCATTCTTTTCTGAAAACGGCTGTAGGTAACCTTAACTAACCTCAGCACAAATTTTATGGAGGAGGAGGAGGAGGATATATTATACTGACACGGTCCTATACAATTGGGGATCGGCTTTTCGTATTGGCGGGCGTCCTGGACGCCCATCAGCGTCTCGAAACACTGCCCAGGATTTTTTTTTGTTCACCTTACGGCAGCATCAGGGTTTCGACATTTTGAGTGCGTCTTATTCCGGCTGGTAGGCTTGACAACGCTAAGCGACATGTTGAAAAGCTCAGACAAGGTCGCAAGTGAAGAATATGACCCCCTTCGAATTGGAGGATCAATATGTATCAATGGATCTCTTCCCCTCTATCCTCAGCACATGTTCCTGCATCAACAACCGTACTTGTAAATACCCGTAGTGTTCGAGAAACACATCATTTTTAGCCGAAAAATCTGAGCTTGTGACATCCGGACATAGCTTTACGACTTTTTGACCTTGCCGGCTTTGCGAGCCTTTTTTATTTATTTTTTATTTTTTTATGGTACAATGTCGGACAGCACAATTAACAATAGGTTAACTCACCGCCCGTATAAGCTTGGGAGAGACATTGACCTCCAGTCTAAAGAGGCGTGTTCCACGCCCAAGGAAATGCATTTAAGCGCATGGGCTTGCCGTACCTAGTGTGGGACTCAGGCGGCGTGTTGAGGCAGCCCCGTTCGCCTCGAGTAAGTATTTCGGGAGGGCTTTTTCCCGCTTGTTTCACCTTGTTCAAGCTCACAAATCAAATGTCAAAAGTCTGATGAGGGGCCACCTGTCGTGTGCATTCTGTATGCGATCCGGGTGCGTTTCGTGTGGAGCCGCTACCGCTACCCCCAATGTGACATGACAATACCCAGGTACAGTCAAGGTACAGTGTCATATTCCGATCTTCTCTGCCTGTCTCCAAAACATAAGACTCGAGATAATCACGCCGAAAGTAAGCACGCCCCACCGACCCAAGAAACCAAGAGCAAAAAACAGGCGGCCGCAACAAACATCATGCAGCACAGCGCGAGCAAGAAGGCCAACGCCGCAGGTAACACGCCAGCGCTGCCGAAGCCTGCCAACGCTGCGGAACAACTGGCGCAAGTCGCGCAGGCCATGGCACAGAAGCTCAACGCCAAGCTGGCATTTCTGAGTGGCGATGCCAAAGAGACCGAGCAGTGCGCCGCAATGATCGCCATAAGGCTCCAACCGTTTCCGTGTATAAACGTTTATACACGGTTTTAACCATTTTCATTTCCATTTAATTTGCCCAGGAGGTCAAACGGTTTACAAATGGTTTATAAATGGTTTAAACAATTGGAAGATCTGAATTACTCACAGGTGTTTTCCTAGCAGGAATTTGACAAAAACCTGATAGCTGCTGGGTCCCTGAAGCTCCTCAGTCTCCAAATTACCAAATATGTGTGCACCGGCAATGTACCACTCAACTATTAGCAGAGCCAATCCAAGTATGGGAATTGTTCTTGTGATTGATGGCTTGAAAGTCGGGATTGATGTGCCGCGTGGCTTACGCTAAATCTTTAGCAGCAACCCAATTTTTCATCATCTCAGTATGCCATTGTTTACGCCTGTTGTCTCTGGTTGCAATTGCTGTCAAATTAAACTGTTCAACTCACCTGAAGTTCCTGCCACCGTGTGTCTACTCCAAGTTCATCCAATGTACATGTTGCAGCTGTGCACTCTTTCTCAACCAAAATTATTTGATGCAGTGACCCACAACGGACGAGAGGGATATGGACGAAATTGAACAGCTGGTGGCCCAATACGTACATTGCTTTTGAATGCCCTTAAAAAAAATACCACTTAAAACGGTTTTAAACGGTTTTAAACAGTTTAGATACCGTTTCCGTTTAATTTGCCCAGGCCCATACACGAAAACTAAATGGTTGGAGCCTTAGATCGCCAGCACCTTCCTTGAACGAGAACCGCTCATTACAGCGCTGCTTGCGGGTGGCGCGTCCGCGGAGCTCAACGCGTCGTTGTACGCCTTCTGCAAAGACGCTGTAGAAGAGGCGGCCAAGGGCGGCCTGAGCGTGGTGGCGAAGGTGCACGACGAGTTGAAAGCCGTCTGCATCGTGATGCCGTACGAATCGGTGCACGGGCCGAGCAAAGCGTTGCCAGGAATGGAGCCGGTGTTCGACGTGCTCGATCGCCTGGGCATCGCATACGACAAGCACTGCGCCGCAAGTGACGGAAACGTGCCTATCGACAAGACTATCGACCTCTCTCTGGCCGCGACGGCCAAAGACTTCCAGGGCAAGAACGCCGCCGAGATGGCGATGTTCTTGGGCGTCATGAAGGCGAAGGCGAAGGGCTTCACCCACTGCATTGCGAAGGTCACCAGCAACTCGGCGGCGCTCCTAGCGAAGAACGGCTTCGAGGTGCTCGCCGAGGTGGACTACAAGGTGTACACCTTCCAGGGCATAAAGCCCTTCGAGAAGATCCCCGACTTCAAGTCGGCGAAGCTCATGTACCGCTCGCTCGCCAACTTCGATGCGCCCAGCTTCAGGCCCCGCACAATGTCGAAACTCTGATTTAACGAGGAGAGAGGAGGAGCGGATACCGAACTGCACACCAGCAGGTGGCGTGATTATATAAAACCCTCTAATTAGAAGGCGACAAAATATGTATAAAACCCTGTAGTTAGAAGGGCCTAATTTTATATGTACTAAAAGGACCGTTTGGGACCAATGAGTCTGACAAAACCATTACATTATACGCTCATCGCTGTGTTGGACCACGAACAGAAATATCTACATTCAGACAACGTCGATCAAAGCCTCTGATGGTCGTCGAGCGCCGACATCAATGAAACATCACTCAAAAAATATGGAAAAATTAGGAGGTGTAGAACGCATCTACAGCGTACATATTGTGAAGTGACCAGGGAACCGGAGAAAATAGACGCTCATGAAATGCATTTTAACACCAAAATACGGCTCAAGCACACGGCCCCTCGTACCGCGCTACACTGCGCGCGCGTAGGCGCTGCACTCGCCGGGGGTGGGTAATGGGCACCCGAGGGCCTGCGCACGTGCCTGAACGCCGAACAGATTCTGCGGCGGAGTTGCATATGCAGCTTAACGGTACCGACCCTCATGACCGAGTTGCGTCCAGCGAAGGTCGGGGCAGGAGCTCGCGCTGCTCTGAAACGGCGCGGGCTCTCGTGCGACATTCAGGGGCGCAGATTCTGCAGTGCCAAGCGGCTCGTGTTCCGTTCCCAGCGGGAGCGCTGAATATGTTCGCAGGACGCGTACGACGAGCACCCCAATCCAGGAACGGTGCAGAGTACCTCTGCAGAGTCCACACTGCGTGGCAGTACTTAGATGCGCAGGCGTTGTGGCGCTATCCCGACCACGGCGACGTCACAGGGTGCCGCATGGAGCGCATGTGAGGGTACCCACTGCATCTGGGATGGTGCCAGTAGCGCAACGCAGACGGGGTGCGTGCACGAGTGACGTGGCATCCGAAAGGTGCTTTTTGCGCCAAAAAAAAACTGAGCCAAATCCGCAAGTGAACATTCCGAAAATTCGAGATACATGTGGGACGCGCGAAGAACCCCGAAAAACTCGATTCCATGGCCATTTGGTGCATGAGATTGTCGAATGCCACCATTCCATCCAAAAAGACAGTATTTCAAGCCCTACATCAGTCCGAGATTCAAAAGGAAGGTGGAAGACCCATCATATAGGTCTTGTGAAGATGCAGACTACTTATAAGAAGGCAGATGGGTCGATGTATTGTGGGTTTGCGAGCCAGGAGATGACGCCAAGCAAAATTAACAGTGGTAGGGCGTGTGTTCCAGTAGAAAGACGCCGAGAGGGAAGAAAACAGAACTACAGCAGTCGAAGATCACGTCCCTACTACAAAGAGGCGGCGAAGAGTCCTGTAGAGAGGTCTGCGCTGAAAGATGGCGGTGAAAACTTAAGAGAGTGTCTGTCACGCCGGGTCACAATGCCGAAAGATGGAAAGGAACAATGATATTCGAGCTAGTGTTGTCGCGGCTCGGCTCGGCTACGGCTAGCCGTTGGAGCCGAGCCAAAAATAAGCCAGCCAAAGCCAGCCGTTTTGGCTCGGCTCGAAACAGCTCCAGCCATGGCTTCAAACGGCTCCCAATCAAAATTGTTTGTGCCCCTGTTCAGCGAGTTCATTGGCCTATTTGCTTCATAACCGAACCCTCAGTCCCCTTTTAGTGCCAAATTGCATGAATTCTTGAAAAACCCATGGAAACCGGCGTTGAGTGATGGCGTAGGTACAGGTCCCACACGCTGTCAAACGCAGGAATGGGTCAACCTCCAGTGAATTTTGAAAATACTTAAAGTTTTTGAACTCTAGGGTGGTTCTGTGGTCATACACTGTCATGAGATGTATAGGATATCCATTTCCTAAATTAGAGGGGTTGTGGCAAGCCACCGGGAGCCACCCGGTGGCTCTGATGGCATGCGGTGCGGAGTGACTACTGCCGGGCTAGTGGCTCCATCGTGCATGTTTTCAGTGTGTTCTGTACATTACTCTCACCTTGTTTCTCATGCAGTGAGCTCTCTTGGAGTCTCAAATACACTTCCTAACTCTGCTCAAAGTCATTTCTGCGCCTTAAGAGGGTGTGTAGGGTCTGTACTTGTCTCTTTCGCTCGTTTAGACCAGGTCTGCACTGGCATAGTTGTTAGATGTATGAAGATGAAGAAAAACAAGTTGTTTGATGTCATACCCTGAGCCACTAGTGGAGCCACTAAATGTAGTAGCCACTCTGCACCGCATGCCATTAGAGCCACTGGGTGGCTCCTGGTGGCTCTGGTGGCTCACCGCAAATTCTCTATTACTGTCCAAAGCCACGGCTGAGCCGTGGCTCGAGCCGAAGCTGTTTGGAGCCAGCCATTTATGTCATTGAGCCGTCAAAAGCCGAGCCGAGCCAGCTGTAGCTGAGCCGTGGCAACACTAACGCTATTCTGACACCTGAACCAGCTAAGAAAGAAAAAGCCCACCCAAAGGCCTACCGTCCTGTGGAACAGTATGCAGAAGTCCTTGCAAAACCACTCGAGTGACTCATGGCTGACCGCTTATCATTCGAAGCAGAGACACGTGGCTTCCTGCATGAGGATCAGTTCAGCAGACGACCCAGGCATAGACTTAGTACCCAACAGGCAGCAAGCGCCTTCATCCACCGCAGGGCGCAAGCAGCTGGATGATGGCATGATCCTCTCCACGATGTTCTTCGACCTTGAAGGCATCTTCAATGGGATCAGCCATCGCGTCGTAGTGGAGGAGCTGGCGGCATGCAGCTTCTCACAGACGACAATCGCATGGGCACTAGCTTTCCTGGATGGGCACTGGGTCGCTATTGTCATCAACGGCAAAAGATCAGTCACCTTCTGTTGCACGGATGTCGGCACCCCGCAGGGTTCCGTACTTTTGGTGATCCTCCTTCTCCTTTGCATTAACTGTCTCCTCCATCATCTGGCCCTGTTGTGTGTGACGGTCAAGGTCGGGGTGCCCTGGCTTGAAAGCTTTGTCGACAACATCACCTTTTCAATGGCGAGCCACTCAATCCTGGAGAACACCAGGCACCTGGAGGCTGCGGGAGTGGAGGCAAAGGTGAATAAGGCAGAGGACGAATCGAAGTTCGAGGAAGAAAGAGTGAACTGATGCACATGTCGCTGGGCCGCATGGACTTCTCAAAGGCCACTGTGTGGTTTGGTGATATTGTGATCCAGCCACCAGAGACAGTGAAGTGGGTGGGACTGTGGCTCAATTGGCGATCGCTCGCTCTAGCACATCAAAATGAGGGCGGCATCTGCAACACGAGCACTCAATACGATGATCGCTATTGTCCACTCCTCCTGGGGTCTCCGTCCCCAGCTCGTACGAGACCTGGTACACTCTGTGATCCTTCCCCGAGCTGATTACGGTGTATCCTACTTTCTCCCCCCTTCCTACAGCCGCCTTCAAGCCGCTAGACCGCCTTAATCGTTCCATCGCCCACTGCATCATGGGCAGTTTTTGCACAGTGTCCTTTGCAGCTCTGGAGAAGAAGGCTGCCACAAACCTCCCCACTCAACTGCGAATCAAGCGCAACGCCCTCAATGCCGTGGCCCAATACCTCACCCTCCCGGCTACACACCGCATGCAAACCCTTCTTGACGAGGCGATCTCCACCGTCTCCCGCAACCCCAAACTTGCGTCAATGCTCCACTACGTTGAGCATATCACTGGGACGCTTTGGCCTGTGACAGTACCAGCTCGGGGCCAACACATTTGTGCACACAGGACTGTGAAGATCGTGGGGCCAGCAGAACTTGCCAAACCCACCTTTGACTCCTCCCTTGGACTGGAACCAATACTCCCCGTGTATGCAGCACCTTGGGTGCCCCCTCTACTGGTCACCACCATCGTTCTCTCAAAAGAGGAGGCCCTCCAGGTGCTACGGATTGCACTCAGTGATGATAGGTGGCAACAAGCAACATAGTTCACGGATGGTTCACTGTTGGAAGGGAAAGTGGGCGGGACAGCGGTATGGTGTGATAAGGACCGCAGTGTTGCTATCAAAAGGTAATGTGTTTCGAAGGCAACTGTGTTTGTCCTCTAGGGGGAAGTAGAGTCGAATGATAGAGAGGAAGGTTGGTGCTTGGATCCGCTTTGGAATTGGTAGGGAAAAGTGAAGAATGGATTGGGGAGACAGATTGTCTCCTTGGTAGTTTGTGTGTGTGACGGCCTGTTGTCAGTCAAAGAAGGATGGAGAATGAAAGAATACTTGTTCAGGCTCCCTGTACTGTGTATGGGAACCTCTTATAACGATGCCCTGTCTGCTTTCCTTGGTGCACTCCTCCCCTTAGAACCAGCGCAGGACATGCGATGTGTATCGCGCTGACAAGGACACCGATGTCGCTCGAACAAGGTGTGAGACGATCTGTCTCCTCGACTGTGAATCGGCAGTTTGGGACTGGTGGCTTCTCCCCGGGCCTGTCTTCAACAGAGCTGAGCTCGTGGAAACAGTGATCCTAATTGAGGAAGCCTGGAATGGTGACACCAGGTCTGGTGTGGAAGGACCCTGTAAAGGGGGTGTGGGAGATAAGACGCCTAAGGTACGGGCGAATATGGGAGAGGTGGCCTGTCTCCGGCTTTGAGAGCGAGGGAGAAGGGTGCACGAGGACAAGGTATGAGTATGGGGGAAGGATGGGGAGTACCCCTTGGATTGAGTGAGACTTGGTACAGTGAGTGGGGAAAATGCCCTGGAAGCTACTGACTATTCTACCTAAGTGCACTCCCTTTTATACTCTTTTGACAACTTCACACGTTTCCAGGTGCGCCATGCAGCTGCAAAGCGTTTCCAGGGCACAGAAGTTGTCACAGCGAGTTCTGGGGTGCATACTTGGCAGGAGATGAGACGTCCCCAACGGGAGACCGATTGTCTCTGGTGGGATGTGAGGTGCAGTGAGGCCAAACGACCTTGGGAGTGGTTTGGAGCATCCAGCAGATACTGGTTCAGCGGAGACGAGTGGTCTCCCTCAGTTAGTGGGTGCACTGTGTGAAATGCAAGCATGGTCATGGCTCGGATAGCCCACCTCTCATCTGTCTGCTCAGCCTCGTGCACGCAGGTAAGATCTGGGGCTGGAGGACTTGTCTTCTCATTGTGTAGAGGACGAGCAGAAGGCATGGGGCTGAAGGGCGAGGAGGTCCCACAGTGAGAGGAGAGATATCCATGTGTGTGGGTTGTCTTGGTGCAGAACAGCTAGGAACAAAGCTTCTGGTGCTGCTGAAGAAGGTGCAGAGGGTCCGTTCAGTGGGGAGACCATCGTTCTTGTTGCGAGACTAGTTCCGGTAATGTGGTTTCCCAATTTGGGGGGTGCTTGTCTCAGACTCTGGTTGTGATTGCCATATTCGAGAGCCGCTTGGAGGGGCCATGAGACGATGAGCAGTGCGTAGCATGCTCGGAGACCTCACAACGGGTGGAAAGGTTGGTCGAAATGGAGAGGATCATGGTGCCGTTAGGAGAGGGTCAAGTATGCAAAGGCAAGATGGAGGGTTTGTTGAGGGCAATGAGAAAGGCACTTGATGATGTGTAGGATAACATCCTATACATAGTAGACTCCAGGCCACTCTGTGAGGGATTTTCCTGACCCCACCTCGCTCCGGGCAGTACCACATGGTCCACTACAACCCATGATCTGCCAAGCGCTCCACTCTCATCCACACCTTGCGATACTCAACCTCTGGACATCAGTGCACATCAGGACTAATGGGAACAAGCTGGCTGACGCCACAGCAAAAGAGGCGACAAAGCATGATCCCGACCCATCAACCTTCATCTCCCTCACGTTGGTCCAACGCTGCATCCTCCTCCAGACCCTCAAAGACTGGGGGGCCACTTGGAATTGTTCAAAGACAGGTGGTGAGCTCCGACGGATCAACAGGTCTCCACCATTGCTTAACCCGATTCCTTGCCAATTCCCCTATACAAGTATATACAAGATTTGTGGGAGTGGGACTCGTCGAATCCCACTAACCATCACCAGTTGCACTTTTTTGGACCAAACAGTGGGACTGATGTTGAAGAGTGGGACTCAGGTGGCTCCTGCCACCTGATGGCCTTGATGGTATCAATTCTGGTTGATAGTTGAGGCCCAGAGTGCCGAAGAGATGGGTGTATCATTCCCGATGGTACAGATGTACTTAGCTCACCATGGGAGTCTTACACAAGGAGGATAACCTAATAACTGATGGTCAACCATTGAAAAGATATGGACAAAGTATTTACAATGACTTTTGTGTCTCTAAGCAGGGAACATCTTGAAAGAACTTTCTTAATCAAGAATACTGAACTTTTCCATTCAATTCAACAGTCAAGCATCACGCACCCCCTTGTCGATGTCGAATAATGGTCGAGGTCACGTATCATGCAGACCTTTGTTGAGGCCCAAAACTGTCACGAAGCCCCCCCCCTCCCAGTGACAAAAAATGAGAAATTTTCCATGACACTGTCAAAAATTTGGCAGGTGTCACGCGAAAATTTGACAGCTGTCAAAATGTTGAATCAGTATTTTCAGTCACGCATCACACTCCCTGTCAATTTGAACAGAAAAGTCTAGTATCTGTATAGTATGTCTTGCATATTCACCCGATTAAAAGAATTCCATGAATAACTCTTTGATGTTTCAATGGCAGACATGCAAAAGTCATTGTAAATATTTTCTCTGTATCTTTTCAATGTTTTGCCATCAGTTATTGGGTTATCCTCCTTGTGTTATGTACAAAGTACAAAGTCTGCAATTGCTCACGCGGCCATGAACCAAATAAGTTGGACACGATCACATGATCATCGTGCGTTGAGGAGCCTTCAATGTTGTGCTTCAAGCAGGAATGATCAGTCAATGAACATTGATATATCATGTCATAACATTCATCAAACTAGGGTAGGCATAAGGATAGACACGGGTCGTGGATACACCCGCAGGTTTGTACCCACGGGTGAGGGCGGGTACAGGTATGGGTCGTAATTTCAGACCCGTGCTCAACCCACGTTCCCGACCCGTGTACCCGCAGGTTTTGCGCACCTACAATTTGTCCCTCAGTATGTGGCAGTAATATCATAGTCAAAGTACTGTCTTACAGCAAGGAAATTCGGCAAAAATCGACCAAGTATCAACTACTATCACGAGGAATCTATCGTCACATGTTCACCCCATAGCCATGGATGATACTTCAAGTGAGCGGCCTCTAATGCGCTAGAAGTTTCCATTCTCGGAATCCACTACTGCGAGAAGCTTATTGCAAGCCAACTGGTGTCTGGAGCTTCCCAAGGACATGGAGGTACCGGGTGGGCAGCCTTGATTGCAGTGTAAATTTCCTTGCCCTGCGTCTTGAGATCCCATCATAGCGGCAGGTGTGATGACAACACTTAAGGTGATATCTGGAAACTTACTCTGGAAGCCTTATCCAACCATTGTTTGAGAAGTCTATAGTTTATTTCGTCCGTTCGGGCAAGAAAGGTATTTTTGATCAATACCCGCAGCCTCGCTACTATTTGAGACCAGGTACTTGGCCACCTAAGCATTAGTGCCTCATCCATTATTGTTGCAGACAGTCATTCCAGTCCCAACTGTATCAGAATGAAGGCATGCTTCCTAGGAAGGATTGAAGACCCTAAGTTCCCAAATATCTTAAAATTTGAGATCGCAGTGAATTTATTTTGCGCGGCAGTACAACATGGCCAAATAACAGGGTAGTTGGCCACCCCACTAAATAATGGCCTGAGCTCTGAAATGGCAGCAACTTGCACTCGAAATCATAGAGGGAGACTAGTGACTGCATCACATAGTTTTGGTGTATACATGAGGCATACAAAGGGTCAGAAAATCTGGTTTCGACCAATGTGAGAACCCAAAATCGGGGTTGTGAAATGAACAAGTGTCCTACAAGTGAAAGAAACACCTAGATGGGCCAAATTAATATCTAAGTTGCTTAATGGGAAGTATTGGGACATACCTGAGCACCCAACTCCATTCCATGATGCTGGTAGCTCCTCCAAAAAATCCCACTATTAACAAGACCAAAATTGGGTAGTTTGAGATAAGGGCCTGTAGAGCTATCAGAGGTCAATGGATAAAATCTCGAAATACCTCTCAGAATGAAGAATTGGATAGTAAAAAGTACTGTGTAAGATTTCAGACCGATAGCATGGCGGTATCGTGCACCACGACAGTGGCCAGCATGGCTGACCCAAAAAAGCAGCTGTGCTTCCCTGAGTGTGTAAAGGAGAGTAGTGGAAGCCATTCCTATCCAGTAGGATCTCAGACAGAGGCCCAGCATCGGGGGATCAGAACGAGCCCCAAAAGTCACAAATCGATGAAGAAACAGCGGAGAAATGGCCACGGCAAGTGAGGCGAGTGGTCCGACGGTAAGAAATTGATGTCCCCACGCCTCGGATTCCGATCCGCAATGCCGTAACTTTCGATCAACCCATCACTTTCGGCTGAAATTTGGTCTGAACCTTCGTTGGAGGTTGTACTCTGCTCATATATCATACCCAGTCATACTTATCAAGACCTGGCCTTCTAGCTCTCAAGTGGCCAACTAGGTAGGGTGGCCAAGTACCTGGTCCGAAATAGTAATAATTCTGTGGAAGCCGGTGCTTGAGTAAGGTTCATACACCACTGATGCACAAAACTCCAGTGGGGTTCAAGTCTGTGGTAGTAATAGATATTCAATTCCCCTGCTTTAATATCAGGAAATATTTCAGCTTTCATATGTGCATGTATTTCCGCATTCCTGGAAAGTGGCGGACACATGAATCAGAACATCGAAATGGTTGTCTCTCAAGCATCCGCCTCATCTGCACATGAGGAGCCGTATAGATATTTCTGCTGCTACGTGTCGTATCCAAATTGAGGGTTCACCCCAAGAAATGTTGTGATTCTCTTGCCGGAGTGTAGAGCGGGGTCATTGCCCCAGAGTTCTTGGAAGACACTTCCTAGCAAGGACCATATGTTGAATCCAAAAACATGGTGTTTTACACCCCGCCCTTGTAAAATTGGGAGACTGCATGGGTTGGATCGAATAACATAGCCAACAAGGTCTTCCAGGTGTCGTCCAGATCACCACTGAGTGCGATTGGCACAACATGCTACAGGAGTTAGTATTTGTAAGAATGTAGGATCCAAATGAGTGGGGGGGGAAGCAAGAAAGTATATGTATTCATGCTCTTTCAAGCCCTTATATACCCTGGAGAACAATGTACCTAAATAAATACAAATATATGATGTAGAACAATGGTATCCAAGAAGTAGAGTCTCAGACCAGCTGAAACTATGCAACACCATATCAACGGGCTGTGCGTCTCCACATACAATGTGTCCATGTACATGTCTGCATACGTGTCGGCTTGTTTATCCAACAGTATTACGCTGGCTGATCATTCGTGCATGTACAACCAACCACTCACGGTGAATCTGAAGTAGTTCAAAAAGTTGATGATCCGAAGAAGCCTGCAGGTCCCCTCCTCCACGTCGGCACAGACCACATTTACAGCCATTGCAGAACTTAGGGCGCAGCCTGTTTTTTAAATTTTTTTTTGCATGATTTCACGAGATCAGCTCTCTAGAGCTCAATTCTCAACCTATTTCATTGAGAGTATGCTCATTTTTTTCACGTTGTGAATCCAAAGGGCATGGTGTCCTACAATTTTTCATTGGCACTGCAAGATGATCTGCTAAGCCAAAATCAGCTGTTTTTCAGTTTGGGCGGACAGAACCTGTCGCATCTGTGGTCAGATTTACCTGAAATTTTGATACACCATTCTTATGATATGCCTGAGGGCTAGAAACACCGGTATTCTTCATGTGCACTCTGCTTCAAACCTATTTCACATTCTGACAGTCATGGATCTTCCGTAAGGAAATGTACCTTAAACATAGGGAATACAGATCATATAAAAAATACCGGCATTTATAGCCCTCCATAATACGGCTAAAAACAGCATCTCAAATCTCTAGATCAAGCTAGCATGCGAACCGTCCTGTACACAAAGACCAAAAAACAACAGAATCAGAGCCAGTGGAAAATCTTACTGGGATAATGGAATAACATAAGATGCCATGCCCTCTAGTTTCAAAATACCTGTTGAATGAGCCTATTCACAAGGTAAATGGAGTAGAAACGGGTCCACAATTGCTGTTCTGCTGATCAAAAACCGAAAAAAATTGGGCCACGCCCTAAGTTCCACAAATGGATTATGGCTGTGATCCCCAGAACACCCAATGCTTTGGCACGGCGACTTCAACAAACATGACGCACTTTGGGTGGGCACTAACCTGCCGGCATCGGTCCCACTATAGCCTTACTCAAATTGCTTGCTGATTTCGATCTCGACCTAGCTCTACGCAGGGTACCCTGCCCCACGAGTCTGCAGCATACAAAACTTGGGACACCCTGGACCTGGTCTTCGTATCTTCAAACATCTCGGATGCTATCATCCGATGCGACGCTCTGCCCGAACTTCGGCTGCCTGGTGCAGACCACCTTGACTACAAGTTACTTTGTGTTCCAGATTCCCCTAGGCCTAACTTTCGAGTGGTCAACTGGGACGAGTTTGACGGTGCAATTTCAGCGTACCTATTGGCTCACCCAATCCCCACGGATATCAACTCAATGGCCAACTATGACGCGACTTATCTAGCTCTTGAAAAAATGCTGTGGATAGTCATCACCTCTCATGTCCCTCTTCTCTTAAGGTCGCCATATGCAAAGCGCTGGTGGACCCGAGAGCTCTCGGACCTACTTCAAGCGGCATGCAAAGCGGAGCGTGAGAACTGGAAGCATCCTTCTGAGGACACTAAGGCAGCCAAACTAGCTGCTGATAAAGTGTTCTGCACTATGGTCAAGTCCACACAGAAAAAGCACTGGCAGGATTGGCTGGAAGAAGCCGACGAGAAGAGCATCTGGCTGGCATCCCGTTACGCTAACAGACCCTTCACAGATGGCAGTCGCCGAATGCATTCCTGCATTGAAACGTTCTGACAGCAGTCTAGCCACAGATGTACAGGAAAAATGCGACATTCTCTTCGAAACATTCTTCCCCCTGCTCCTCCTGCTGACTCCTTAGACATTCCCGACCCGTACCCATGCCAGATTTCACTCACAACATGTACAGCAATGTGAGCCACAAAGCGAAATCTTACTCGGCCTGGGGACAGATGGTGTCCCATTCATCGTCCTTCAGAAGTCCTATCACACCATCGGCAACATTCTCTGCGCCTTGCTTCAGGCTACACATCGCCTCAAGTATGAAACACTGGTACTAAAAGAATTATTTACAGTGGTTCTACGCAAACCTGGTCGCTCTGACTATGCCCTCGCCAAATCCGTTCGTCCAATCGCCCTTCATTGTACAGTACAATGCTTTCATTTGTCACAGAAAAGCACCAACTCATCCCCACGACTCACATGGGGGGCTGCCCGGGACGCACTACCACTGATGTAATCCACCTTTTGACATCCTGCATCAAGGATGAATTCCGCCAAGGTAATGTCGTGACACTACTTAGTCTTGACATCCGTGCTGCATTCCCAAATGCTGTACAACCCCACCTCCTGAATAACATGCGAGGGCGCTGGGTTCCTACCGAGCTGGTTGACTTCTACAATCACCATCTAGAGGAGGTATAAAAGGGAGCGCATTTAGTAGGAAGTAGTCAGTAGCTTCTGGGGTGTTTTCCCCATTCACTGTACAAGTCTCACTCAATCTAAGGGGTACTCCCAGCCTTCCCCAAACTCGTACCTTGACTCATGCACCCTTCCCCCTTGCTCCCACAGCTGGAGACAGGCCACACTTATCCATATTTGCCCACTCAAAGGCATCTTACCTCCCATACCTGCTTTGCAGGGTCCCTCCTCACCAGACCCAGAATCACATATCCAGGCTTCCTTGATCAGGATCACCATTCTCGCAAGCATTGCTCTGTTGAAGACAGGCCCAGAGAGAAGCCACCACTCCCAAATTGCCATCTGTACCTAATGAGACCAGTCACCTCACTCACCGTCTGACTGACATCAGTGTCATCATCTGCACGACATCCATCACACATCCAGCACTGGTTCTAAGAGGAAGAGCGCACTAAGGAAAGCAGATGGGGCAGCATATTTAGGGCTCTGGTACACAAGTACAGGGAACCAGGTCTGGTATCTTCACACTCTCTACCTAATTTGGCTGACAGCAGGTCCGCCACACTTGCACATACCCAGGAAACGAATGATCTCCACAAATTATCGTTCACATACACCACTCACACAAAGCAGATTCACGCACTGACCTTCCTCCCTATCATTCAACTATACCTTCCCCTCTAGAGGACAAACACAGTCGCATTCGAATCACATTACCTTCCAAAAGCAACACTGCGGTCCTTATCACAGCGCATGGTGGTCCATCAGTGGAACACCTATTTAAAAGGTCCATACAAAATGTATACTGTACTATTATGACCAAAGGTTCAGGTGACGGTGACATCCGGATTTTTTTGATGTGTGGAAAAATCACTACAATTCAAAGAAGTTTTTTCGGTCATCTCTTCCCCCAGCCCTGTTCCTTGCGATCGCCAGAAATTTGGAGTGTGGTGAGTTCTGTATGAAAAAATATGATTCATATATCGCCAGGGAGCCCTGAATGAGGCGATTCAGATGTGCTAAAGAGTTTGGGCCACCTAGTCAAAAATAGGGATCAGTGGAAGAATGTACTCAAATTCTCAGAAAAAGTGCAAATTATGCAATGTTACCTTGCAGAATGATAAAAAGGGATCCAATCAACTAGAAAATTTAGGAACGTAGATCCCTGATGTAGGCAACCCACGGACGTGAATTCAAAAGGCATGTCACACCATGGGAAAATGGTTTTTTTTTTTTTTTTGGAAATAGTTGAAACTATTTTGCATTTTGGACTTGTCCAGAACGCCGTTTCTGTTGATTGGGGAAGTTTTAATCAATGGGAGGGGCATATGGGGGTGATTGGTGGTAGGGGAAGGGGTTTCGGGTCATAAGTCAAGGTAGGCAGGCACCCATCAAAAAATTAAGTTACAGTTATTTTGAAAACAATGGACATTTTTCATTTTCGAGCACCAAATTTAGACATTTGGCACCACAAAGCAACGAACCGTCGTGCGCACGCAGTACACCAACTAAGACAAATAGCAGTTGTGGAGCTCAGGGATGCCGGCCTGAACTCTGCTTGAGAATGAAAAATGTCTATCGTTTTCAAAATAACTGTAAATGATATCAGAATTTTCGGCGGCAATAAAATCCCAATGTCTTAACGCACTCCTTTTTTTGGGGGCCACACACACTAGGTTTGATAAGCGCTCGGCACGCGCTTAGCTGATGCACTGCCACCCAAATCCAACCAGACGTCCACGGTCAATCATGTACTCGCGGTACTCAACATTATTCACGCTCGCACCGATCGCCAACATTGAGGTCTATGTTTGCAGCCTCAGGCGACTCAGTTTGGTACCTTGGGAGTTTTTCCACGGTTGTCCTGACTCCCGATACTGTACCAAGTTGTAGGGGAGCAACGGTCACGGTCACTTGCCGCCCGTTGCGTTGCTTTTCTTGCGGCGGGTCACGGCCACCGTGAGGTCGGTTGCTTGAAAAAATCGTGACATGATGTGAAAAAAAAATCTGAAAAACCTCCCAGGGCTCTGTCATTGGCCAAAACCACTGGGAAGCCAGTAGTTTCACTAGTCTAACAGAAGAGAAACATTTCAACTTTGTGAAGATAACCTGAACCTCTTCATAAGGCAAGAAAAAAAATCCTACAGTTGCCTTCTCTTGCAACTGTCACGATCACGGTGCGGACCGTTGCCTGAAAAAGAGGCAACGGCCTTGTCACGGTCCTCGGGCGTTGCTCACCTACAACTTGGCAAGTTGGCACAGTATGCACTACTGGCATACCAAGTGTGAAGTAGGTGGCGCAGGGTGCACCAGTCACATTTTTGGATTCTCTGGCTTCTTTCCCATCTAACGCCTCCATTGCGACCTATTGCCACTTTGCCACTCCATGAATGGCGTGGGATCGTGATTCACATCGTGTTGTAGTGCATGTGCATTGGGAACTTCCTGCAAATGGACCCTGCGTAACGATACCTGCCTATCACGGAACGTTCTGTCAATAAGTATTCGATTCCTACTGCCGAACAAAGAAGCTGATGGTGGTTACACAGTGACACGAGCCATGATCGAGGACGTTGATCATCCACTCGCACGCAGTTACGATCTTCCTCAGGATTCCGGTGCACCTATTGGCCGCTGTACCAAGCCTGAGCCTATTTCTTTCGGGCGGAAGTTCCTTTAGAAGTTGCTGAACGGCCAAGATGCAAGTTCCCACCGAAATGGCGGGTTTTCCGAAGGCCGTTTATAGGAATTGAAAATAAAGATGGCCGCCTCTCGGAGAGCGAGAATCCTAAAAGTAGTCGCAATGATGAGATGTTCAACAGGAAGCTACGCAACACCCCAGCTGACAGATGCGAGATATGCTGCTATGTAAGGAGCGGTTGTAAACTCGTCGCTTCTTTGGCGTTTCGTATCTGTTGCTGAGAGCCCAGCCGTGGGTTTCTGCATTGCGTGACCGTATATAAGTGAACGTGGGCAGCTGAGTCCTCCCCACCCTTGGATCAGGGCTCTTCGTTGTCTTCTCCTCCGCTTCAAGGCCGGTTTTGTAAACATCCTTTTTGACTCACCTGTTCTCGACTTCACCCTTGGATTTGGGTTGTCTTTGTTGGCCCATCTCCTCTTCATTCCTTCCTATTTCCACTTTAACTATGTCTGAAGTTGACCTCCGGTGCGTACTCTTTGTTTTATTTGTCTCCTTGCTCCGTGATCTAAATGTTCTCAGTTTCGGTCCCATGTTGATCGGTGAGTTTAATACACGGGGTCTGCCGCCGTCTGAATCTTATCTGACGGATAGGCGTCCTGCTGAACATGATGTTGTACGGGGTGGGTGTGCTTTTCTTCATAGTATTGCTACTAATGCAACGGGACTCCAGGTTGTAGTTACACAGGTTATTTTATATCGAACGTTCTGCTAAGCTCTTCGAAAAAAAAATTTTTTCTCCAGATGTTCACATATTATCAACGTTATACGAAGTGCGTTCGTTGTATGCCTAGTCGCAGAATCATCCAAGCTGATGTATTGTCAAGCGATTCTGCCTGGATTCGATACTTGGTTCGTATCTTCCTTGCCTCCATACCAGCCTGATTCGATCCCATGCAGATGCTATACCTACTCATCGTCGAAACCGCCAATGTCGTTAATCAGTGTGGCATCATCTTCGAGCCTTTGATTATTCGATATGGTCAGTGCGCGGAAATCGTGGCTGGCGCAGGCTCTGCTAACTGTATACCAAATTCCAGGAACACCGACTGCAATCAACAAAATTCCAAAGCGTGAGTTGTTTAAATTTGACTCTGATAATTGACCCTAAACTGCGATGCTAGTTCTCCCCGCAGGTAAGCCCCCCTATCGCAGTGTCCCTTCCCAAAATATGGGGAATAAATTTACCGTGACCGTGCAGATACGATCCTCATAGTTCGTTGTTCATCTTCTAGCATCGCCAAACACCTGACTTTTAACAGTCGATTGTATCCGCACCGATCCAATTATTCGCTGCATGGAGAATCCGTGGTACGCAAGCGCTTCTAAACCCGGGCGTTTGTCTCAACGCTGCTAACCCCGTAGTCATTACCCGGGCGTTTATCCTGCCCGGCCTCGTAGCCTTACTTTCACTGGGCGCTTTCGGTACGTATTTCAGGGCAACCGGTTGAGGCTCCCTCTGACGCCATGTTCCATGGGCAGGGTGCGGAGTCAACATGTCCATCAAGGTATACCTGGCCTCGGAATTCCGCAACTTTGGGACCTTGGCGGAGCAAGCTATTGTCTGGCTGGCATTGAGTGCGGCGTGTGATGTGGTCATTGCCGTTGGACTGACGCATGCTCTGGTCTGTTTTCCGTAACCCGTTTATTTATATGCTCTCTCTGCTGAACATGCGATGGAATAGTACACGCGCAAGACCGGATTCAGTGTCGTCGATGGGCAGATTAATCGAATCATACGGCGTAAGCACACCTAACTCTGCAGCTCTTGTGCGTAACAATGTGCGGCCAGTGACTCTCGAAACTGGCGCCTTCACCGCTCTAGACGCCCTTGGGAATGTGATGCTTTTCCTGGTGTTACCTGTGAGTCAGATCTTTCCATCGTGAGGAAAAAGCACTTGACTCTTTCGCAGGAGACGAACGTGAATTTCATTGCGGCTTTTCCGCTCTCGGCTCTGTATACGTGTTCGATCCTTGCGATGTAAGTTAGGTTCACCGTGGTATGTTATGACTGCGTTGCACATTTCTCATTATGTCCTCTTTTTTCCCAAGGATGAACTCCCGCGAGCGGAGAAAGACCCCGGATGTAGAGAAAGCAACGCACACGAAGCCACAGGGAAACCACGCTCAAACCTCAATCGTCGTTTCAAAGTTCGAAGCAGGTGTATGTTGTCAGTAGAATTTATCCTCTCAAGTGCTGAGACTCACAATCTACGATGGTCGCAGGCGATAATTAATGTCTCGTCGCATACTCAGACTGATTGATACGGACCCTAAAAAATTGCTACTGGAATTTTGACAAGCTAATTTTCCTTTTGGTGAATCGTTCCATCGTCTTTTTGAGGTCGAGACAATCGAACTCTCTTGTTCGTTCCCTCATTCTGTAGCTCCTTTGCCTGGCAGTAGAATTGGAAATCGGTTGTAGTAGCTAACAGAAGTACTACTAGTGTCCGCTTGGCTGTCGCCAAATATTTTGAACCGACGATATGAGACTTCAACCACCACTACCACGCTCAGAACATCATAAGTAGGTGCATATTGAATCAGGTCCATTGTAACTTTATCCAAGCGGAATCCCGAATTAGGAGTTGAACGAAATTCAACTAAACTTTGTCAGCGCGTCGGCGTTTACCACTAATTCAACACCAGCAACTTCAAGATTGTAATGCGCACAGCTACAGACCTTTCACCAAACAAAGTTGTATTAAATGATCTCGTAGAGGTCGGGCGTACCTATCACCCTTTGTAACGCACGCCGGATACCCGCTTTTCCCCTGCTTTCTCAATTCCCCGTCGACGTACCCTTGACGATACCCCGGGTTCGTTCTCATCTGATACGTGTGATAATCATCACGGCGAGAGAACATCATCTCACCATCAGGAGATTACAGCTCTCGACAAAGTGTATCTTTTTACAAATGTAAAACGGAAGACCCTCTCACAAATGTGTGCTTCCTTACCGAGCTTGCCATGGGTTGAATTGAAGTTTGAACAGGTTTAGTGGGATGTTTACGTACAGGCGCTACGGGAGCGCAAATCCGGGGTTTGACGCGATGAAGGCTGGGCTGGTCATCGGACATGTTACTCGGGTCACCGAACTGTAAGTATCGAAATCCAGAAACTCCAGGATGAACTACATGTGAAAGGATAAGCATAAAAGTCATCACCCATGGCAGCCCAAACTCTGACTCACAATGTACTCAAAGCCATGTCCCCAGGTCCGGCGTCCGTAGGAACTGTCTTCACTTAAATTCATCCTGGAACGATGGTTCACATCTATCCACCCGAAGTCCAGGCGGGATATCGTGCTAAAATTGGTCACTTAAAGCCAAACTGGAGTTCCTTTTATACGTAGACCTCGTTCGGCGGGACATATTGGAGAATATTTCAAATTGAACCGGTTAAAGACGTTCTTTCACACCAGGGGAAAAGGCAAAGGCACTTGATAGGCGAGTGTGTTACAGGCACTTGGTCCACACTTGGACCCCACCTGGTGACGACGAGTCTTTCACACATTTACCTTTTTTGTTAACAAAGTAGGACTTAAAATTTACTTACAGAGTCGAAACCCGGATCCGAAAAAAGGAATGTTTGCTCGTATTTTCAACGGCAATGTCCACTCTTGTACTTGAGAGTTGGTGGATGTGATACTATTACTTTGTCGTCCATGTACAAATATTTTCGGATTTTTTTGGCTCGTGGTCATATTTAGAGCGTGAGCTCATCTCTTTTGTGACCTCTTTTGGTGGCGGACCCCGATCCGAAAAATCGGATGCTCAAATCTTTCCTGTATGCACGCCCTTTCAAAGAAACTGACAAAATGTGTGCTATTGACACAATTCAAACTATACAAAAATTAATCGGCCAATCCACCGTTTGTAACTCGTCGCCAACTGTGTTTGCATTTCGTCCAATCGGTGCCATGGACAAATTGGGTGAGATCCAATTTTGTCGTCCCACGAGAACGTATGACAAGTGAGTTCCAGGGCAGCATCAGGGAAACCCCCCCTAGATAATTTCGCATATTTTCATGTAAAATGTTCGAAAATATGTTTAATTTCTTAAATGACCAAAAATGACCAAAAATATGTCTTCGGCCCCAAAATTCATCAAATTTATGAAAATTTACAACATTTTGAGCAATATTTCTGCAGGTTTCTGTTCAGTTTGCGGGGCTTTCACAAATGTAACGAACTCGGCATGCAAATGGAAGATGAAACTCATTGTATTCCAATCGAAAACTATCTAATACACGTCTTGTAAAAATAGTCTAATCGTAGCTATGAGCGTTGATATCGTCGCCATCCAAGCGCATAGTAACACGACCCTGTAAATAAGTCAGTGATAGGACGAGGTGAGGAAGAGAGAAGCGAGCACAACCTGTGCCAGTGCGGGTTCAATCTGGTGCGGCAGTCGGACATGAAGTACTGAAGGTAAGATGCATTAATGACAGATTCAAGATGCGGAGAAAAGGGTACTCACTACATAACATACGAACCAGACCTGCCGTAGATACCTTGAGGACGGACGGGGAGTGTGAGGGCAGCAACGCCGGCGGTGTTGCCTGACATCGAAAATGGGAGCCGTACATAATATGCAGATGAGTGACGACACAATGACAGCCGGCGGTGTTGTCTGACATCGAAAATGTGAAGACGTACATAACATGCAGATGGGTGACGACACATGAGGCAGAAGTGGAAGTCCAAAGTCAGGTACTACATTTGCAGATTGAGGAACGAAACGTGGAGAATAAATAAGGGACCTGCCGGTGAATTTCTAAGGCGGCAAGCGGATTGGCGCTTGGAACCGGAATACTGAGCTCAGGATTGGGCTAGACTTCGGGGGCATTCGTACGATGGTTCAGCCGATGATTGGTCTACAAAGGGGGAGTTAGCGGGGTCAAAGTGGAGATGCTCGATGCAGGCACGCCTTCCTTTAATCTTTGGATGAATGGTCTAGAGAAACAGAGGTGAGGAGGGGTAAGGAGAAAGGAAAAGGAGATACAGGGACTCACCCTTGAGTCCATAGCTCATCGTCGTCGTCGTCCCTGAGGCCAGCCCTGTGAGAGAGTTGGGTAGGGTTCGGACCATGGGCGAGCAGCTGGGGCCCTTTTGAGTCGATGAGCAGGTTCACCCGTTATTTTAAGATTTCGAAGAGACAGATCCTTGGAGGATTAACCTCCCCGAGTCAGCAAATTACCAGGTGGGATAAACATTCTGACATAAAGCGCATCAAAAAAAACTGAACCGCGGCATAGCAAGCAGCCAGAAAGGAAAACGAAGTTCACGTTCGTTGAGCACTCTCGCTCACGTTTCGAGAATTCTGAAGAGGGAGATGCCTTTAAAATGCTATACAGAATTTTGTGGCATGCATTAATCTGGCAATATACGTTGTCAAAATTACTGAAACTGTTTCAAAGAGGAAAGTGGAAAGGAACACAATCTTTGTCCTCCGTGAGCAGCCTCACGAACTTCCCAAATATTCTGATGGAATGGGTCTTTTTGGAATGTCTCTCAGAACATTGTGGAATGCACCTCCTGGGCAATATACCAGGTTTGACGCTGATACCCTCGAGATCTTTAAACTGGTTGGCGGCAGGCAATTGGAAAGGAACACCGTACTTCATGTTGCTTGTGAACCCGAATTCTGAAGCGAGAGAAGTTACCAGAATGTTGTTCCCCACTCTGCAGACTGCACCAGTGAAGGAACACGTCAAATGGTCAAGTGTTACGACTGTGAATACCGACGCAGCTCGGTCTCCCGGAAAGGAACTCTAGTAGTTCGCGTTACTTCGGCGCCCTTGCTCACTTTCTCCTATTTTAAGGGCCGAGAAATTTTATAGTGATCCTCCAGTCTCTGACGTGCGCGAGTCGAGTTCAGGTAGTGCTGTTCAAACTGCAACAGCCGTGCATGAGCAGCTAAGTACGCGGAAAGGAACAAGTTCAAGTATGAATTGCGTCCGGTTTTCTCTGACTCGAGGACTCCCTGTCATATAACCAGCAACAGCTGGAGCCGGGGACAATCCACTAGCACGGCGAGCGAGATATAGTAGGGTATAAGGCAGTCCAGACAGGTGCATGAGTGCAATTAGCTGCGGAAGGTCAGGCAGCACCTGAACCACGCCCTTCGCGCCGATCATGTTCAGGTATGTGACTGACCGGAATAGCGGGCGATTCAGATCGATGGGTTTGATGCCAATAGGTTTCCTGGAGTGATGAAGAGCCGCCGAATGCGCCGCGAAGTTATGATGTTGACGATGCCGGTGCAGTCTCAGAAGCCGCCTCGCCTCGTCCACAGAACATTCTGAATCTTCGAAAGCCAGGTGGCGGATAGCTTTGCTAAGGAACTCCAGGGGTTTTGAATCCATCAAACCGCAAAACGTAAAATTCTAACCGGCGGATAACGTTGTAGAAAGTGGTCTGACGCACTTTCAGCCCAGCAGAATGTGAAAACCAATGCTTCCTGCAACGTTATCTGCCGATTAGAATCTTTATGTTTTGCGGTGTGCATCGTGTCCAGCAGCGCGCGGACCATGACCCGATTTTTCTGGATTAAACGAAAGAACGGTTCAATCCTGGAGTCGAGCCAGACAGCAGTCAAAGGACTCGACAGAGAAATGGACCAGATAAGAACTCATCGAGCGACGCGCCGTAGAAGGGATTAGGCAGGTTGCGCAACAGCCACTCGAGCGACCAGGTAGCTCGCAATTTTGCTCTATGTGTCCAACTTGATGCAAGTTTTGTTCCAAATGCTATAGAGGGCCACTATACTGTGGTATTTCGACCGTAAGTTCAGTAACGGGTCACAGAACTCCATGAACTGAACCTATTTTTCAAAGTTCACAGGTCACTGGGGGCCATGAACATCTATGACTGTTGAAAAAAAAAGCGACTTTTTGAGAGCGAAAAAAAAATGCATTTCTTCGCTCCCCGAGCCAAATCATAATAGTGTCGCCGGTGTTCGGTTCCAAACCGATTCTGAACCCAAACCGCACGTGAGCCGAAATAGAATCTTATAAGTAAGATCGGCATCGTGTGCGTAAGATAGCAAAAAGAGCGACCCAGTCCACGATTTCGTCTAGAAACATCTCTGAGGCCTCTGCAAGAAGAATGAGGTCGTGGGTCTGGTCGGCATTGAGAATTCGTGGACGCCCCCGTAAAGGATTGGCGGGAGGAATGACACTCCCGTAGTTCTGCTGATTAGCCTTCCAGCGGTACAAGCTTCGTGCTGAGACGCCTAGAAGCTCCCAGACCTCATCTGCGATGTAGCCTAGCTCCAGTAGATACAGCGCTCGAGCTTTCAAGTCTTCACTGATAGCTCTGTAGATCATAGGACGTTGGGGAGGCGTTGCCGTCCGTGCCAAATTGGGTTATTTTTCCGCGGACCGTCGGCCCCGAACCCAAATACAGTAATCCTTGGCATTCGATCAAAAGTTGGAAAGCGCGTAAAAAACCACGGACAAGCTTTTCGGAAACAGCTGTAATACACTGCGCTCACATCGTCGCTACGAGGATACCTCTCAATCTATCTCAATCACGACGGCGGAATGCTGGGAACCTCGCTATGATTTGTACGTACAACACCAAACCTTTATTTTCTAATTGCTACAATTGTCAACCTCCGAGTTCTCCCACACCTCGCGTTTACAGCCTGTCAAAAGAAAGCTTGATCTTCTTCGCGGTCGTGTCGACGTCGGCGGCAGCCGGGGCCGTTGCGGGGGGCAGCGGGGAGCTATGCTGCGCATGCAGTGAGGATGTCGCTTGTGATGGAGGAGATGTTCTCGTCAGCGACGGAGACCTGGCCGTCCTGGAAGTCGAGCGGCACAGTGTTGAACGCGTCCGAAACCGACTGGATCTTGCCCGCGACGGTCGTGAGGTCGCCTGCGCCGAGCGCGGTCTTGGCGTCCGCGAGGTCGGAGATGATCCCCGGGAGGACCTTCTTACCCTGGTCGAAGAACACGAAGCTACGAGAGGTAGGATGAGCACCGCGAGGGTGAGAGATGCGGGATTGAAACGCACTTGTCCTGGTTGAAGGCACCCGCGCTCGCTTGGATGTCGTTGGCGAACTCAATCAAGTTGTCGATGGCCGGCGTGAGCGAGGCGGAGTCGCAGGTGTTCACAGGGGACACGTCATTCGCGGCACCACCGTCGGTCGAAGTGATACGCGCGCGGAGCGGGGCTGGCGGGGCGTCAATCTGCAGCTCAAAGAGGTAAGAAACGAGCGGACCAGCAGCAGCGCTGTACACGATCGCGGCGACGACAAACGCGGACTTGTTGAAGAACATGATGAAGGCAAGTCAAAAAGGGGGGAAAAGGTTTGTAAAAAAATAAGGGGTGGCTAGCGAAGACGAAGAGGTGACACCAGGTGAAGAATCCAAGCCCCAACGCTCGCCCTTTTATTGCCTTCTGATTCGCCCACAACAATGGATGGTGGCTGTTCGACAGCAATGAAGATCACTCGCGTGTTTATCGTTACCAGATCTGCGCCCAGCGGCCTCCGTCAAGGACCCCGGAATACCCCTTTGGAGGCTAGGTCCCAACTGACCCAAATTGCCCAGTTTTTGTCCGGACAGGACCTAGCCTGTCGAGCCTCAACCCCCCATTTCTGTCCGGTCAGGACCTAGGTTCCTGGGTCAAAATGACCAAAATTTGCCCGGCACGGGATCTAGCCTCCAAAGGGGTATTCCGGGGTCCTCTCTGTCGCTACCAATTGAATCAGTTGAACGATGATCTGGAGAACAGTTGGCGGTCTGACTTGGCATTCCCTTGTATACTGGCGTAAAACTCTGAGCAATTGAGCAACCGCGAAGGACAATTTCGGGACTGTGAGATGCTACGCCTGATCGAAGGCAGGGTTGGCGCGTGGCCGTCTCAGTGTTGCATTGCTGTTAAGGTTCCTGTCGAGCTGTTACTGCGAGATGCTGATCGTAACTAGCCGCTACGCCTCACCACGCCAACACGGTGAACAGACCAACGGTTGTGCAGTTGAATTCATGGCCCGGCCAAATTCGCCGCCCAGCTGGACGTTTTTTGTCCGCAACTCAAACTTATTCCGAGTGCACCATCCGTTTAGCCCTTCAGGCGAGATCCGGATGGGCTAGGTTAAACCTCACATGAGGTACTGCTGAGCACGTATGAATACTGTTCCAACTCAAAGGTAAACTGTACGGTTAAACCCAGTGCCTGACGCTCCGATTCTCTCGCGGAATTTTCCCAATACCATCGCCTGTGCGCTCCCAAATCGTTTCGTGGAGGGGGTAGTCCCCGGAACATCATGCTCTGCCAGGTGCTTTCTCTGGCTCAACTAGTACAAGTCTCGATGATACATGCACGTTTTGTGCGGCAGGTTTTGCCAGGATTTCCGATTGCACTGAGATAGTCTTATGTTGGGCGACTTCTTATAAGCTTCAAAACACCTTCCATTACTTTTGACGTCTCGACCCAGATAGCTAGTACCTAAACTGTTTTGTTGTTCTGGCTGCACAAAGTCACGAAGTACCGCAGCCGGCTAACGCACCGGCACCGCACGCCAGACAAATTTAACACGACACGCAGCTACACGAGGTGTGCGCATGGGACAATGCGTTAAGCACCATGTACTGACTGAAGTCCGCGCTCCATTGCTTGTTGCCTTCCACCATGACACAGGCTGACATTGCACCTTTTCTCGACGACTGGAATGCACCGACATTCACCGCCCACGCAGACGAAGACGTGCGCCTGTGGATCCGCTACATGCACGATGGGCTTGAACACCGGAACGTTCCACACACGTATTGGGTCCCGGTGGCATTCCATTTTCTGGGCGACGAAATAACGACGGTCTTGAACAAAGTAAAGCAGATGATGGACGAACTACAGTCAACGGAGGGGCACTGCCACTGGGAATGGAACTGGGACAACTTTACGCACGCACTGACTCATATTCACGGTGAGTGTTCTGAGATCTCGAAGGCATGTCCAGTTTGACGGTTCCTAACTGCAATGCTCAGATGGAATTAAGACGGAAGCTGCACAGAAGGGTACGTCAGCTTTCCGTCTAGATCAAGTAAACATGCTCACAGTAGAGATAGCATCCAATTTGAAAAGAGTCGCTGCTGCTACAACCATCGGACTCATCACCGTGAGCGGAATCACCGTTGGGCCTGCTATCCTCGCGGGAATCCTGCATTTTCTTGGAATCGGTGCCTCAGGTGCTGTCGGCGGTGAGCTCTTAATCTCTAGTTAATTTCCCTGAACCTGAACGAATAATCCTCCGCAGGCTCCATCGTGGCCGGAATCCACTCTATTTTACACGGAGGGTATTTTGCCGGTGCATCCGCATTCGCGCTGACAAAGTCCGCCGCTGTGAGTGGGGCCGTCGTGGCGTCGGTCAAAGCTAAGGCTATGATCGTGGGTGGGATGGCGGTCGCTGGGTTCGGGCTCGGACGTCCTCGAAACCGTCCCGCGAATAACACGTAATTGCACGATGGCCTCGGCACGAAGCCTCGATCCCGCTCCAGGATGAGCGGGAGCAGAGGAAGAACAATCTTCGTCTTCAAGTTCTTCTAAAGTCTTGATGTTCAGTATTCAGGTCGAGATTACACGGGCTAGATTGATCAAGGTTCGACAACGTTGATGGCGTCTGATTTGCGTGCTTTCTCAACGTTGCACAAGGCCATCGGATATTCTGAAGATTCGGATTCCTGGCAGGTCGCTTTGGGTGCATCAAAGCAGGCGGAAAAAACTATTAATCATGAATGTATACCGTGTACAAGAAGAGGGGATCGTAGAGAATTAAATAGTTGCATGCGTCCTGTCGAATTTATTCCAATATCGATTCCGAGCGTTAGACAGGGGTATACTCTCATGAGAAAAACAGATTGACAATAATAATCTACAAATGAACTTCCAAAATTCCAACTAAGCATACGTAGACTTGTGGCCCTTTATTTATCGATAATAGTGGTGAACTCTGCCGGGAAGAAATGCATGTCCTCCCTCGTCGTGATGTGCTCCAGCGCCCCGGCCAACAACTTGCGGTACCCCGGGTCGGTGAGTGTCTGTCCAGTGCAACCATAAATTCAACAGACCGCTCAACCAGAATGGGAATCAGCGCACCTCGTGGATCTTCTCGTGCGATGCGGCCTCCACGAGGATCATCGCGGAGAACTCCGTCTCCCGCAGCCCCAGCTCGCTCGCCAGCGTCCCAGAAGGGCGCTCGGTTTTGAACGACTGCCAGAACGACAAATCCATTATTTAGTTGGTCGATCCAATATTGGCATTGAGACGGGGGAGGCGTTACTCACCACCTCGTACTTGAGGAGGTTCTCCTGCATAATCGGGAGCGCCTTGACGCTCTCGATCATCTTCTCGGCGCGCGCGTGGATGTCGTCGTCGGAGAGCTCGGTGCGGGCTTTGAAGACCGCGATGGCGCGGACGCGGTCTTTGCGGATGGCCATCTTTCTTTTTTTCGTGGGGAAGGGAAAGGAAGGGCGACGAATGGATGGGTCCTTGGGGTCGGCGTATCGCGAGTATTTAAGTATCGTTCCTGCGTGGCGCCGCGGGACCCAATACGTACATGCGAGCGCAAGGAAAACCGAGTGAATGGACGGGTGCCCAGCTTAGAGGGAGATTTGCATGATGGTCGTAGACGGCGGGGTACGGTGGCGCCGGCGGCACCAGGCTGCTGCGGTCCATCCATCAGATGGTCGCGTCCGCCCCTTTAGCCAAATACAACCGAGGGGAGGTCCCATAAAGATACCAGGGAGGTTCGAAGGAAGGGAGTGTGGTAAAGGGGGGAGATCCATCTGACGGTTGTAGCGGCAGAATTATCCAGAAACGCCGCGCCCCATCAGAGGAACGGGACGGACACGGATGTTGGAGATGTAGACATCGGCGGGATCAGATCTATGATATCGATAGTGGGGTAAGATACCTATTTTGAATTCAGTATATATGATTCGTATGAGAACGGCGGAGAAGACTGGATGGACAGGTTGAATGGAATCGAAAAGAGAACAATGTTCGTGTTTCAAGGAAGAGCTTGCCGCGACAAGTCATTGGCCACGAGAGTCAGCCTTGAACCCGACGAAGCTGGCTTAGAGATGAGATGTAAGAAACGGCAGAGGCGTAGGAGTACCAGAACAACGGAGGGAAGATACATGCGGGCAAGCAAGTTCGAGCAAGGACGTGTACATGAAAGTCCGCTGGATCTTCTGCTGAATCTCCATCGGCGAGCACGGATGGACGGGAGTGTTGATCGCGTTACAACTGAATTAGACAGGACATAGCGGAAGAGGGATTGCAGTCTTTGAAAGAACGACGTGTATTGAGCGCTACGGCAGCTTTTACTGTTATAATTACTGTACAGCACAGTCCGCGGCCTACATTAAATTAGAGGGGCTCATCCAGCTAGAATATCCATAGGCACGACGATACCTGTCGGCGCGTATATCAAGTCAACGTCCGCATCCGCATCCACATCCACATCAATCCAAGTATGATGGCGGTTGGTCCTTCACCGCCTTCCCATCGAGCGTCAACCCGTCCTTCTCGTTCGTGTACAGAGTCGCCGCCGCCGCCGCCCCGCCGCTCCCGCGTGCCTCCAGGCGCGCGAGCCGCTCCCGCAGCATGGAGACCTCGCGCTCCAGCGCCTCGCAGCGCCGTAACACGTCGGATGCGCCCTCCACTGGCGGGGCGGGCGTGTTCCGCGTGCGGAGGCGGAGGCAGAAGAGTACGCCCGCGAGGACGACGAGGGATGCGGCGATGCTGCCGCCCACGGCGGCACCGATGATGGGGCCCCTGGAGAAGTCTGTGGATCCAGACACAGACATGGGCGCTGCGCCCGACGAGGGGAAGGCTGTGGCGGCGGCTTCGGATCCTGCGGGGGGAAAGAAAGAGGTCGGGGTTGAGGGAAAGAATCCAGTGAGGAATGAGGCGGTTGGTGGGAACTGAGAGTGAATAGTTTAGACACGTCTGTCTCGAGGGTTTCTGGATGGTACGCACCGCAAACGAGCTCAACGGGGCAGGAGATCCGGCCGCCGATGGACGAATGCTGGAGAAGAAGGATGTCACGGAATTGCTTGGGAAAGGGGGCTCTTCAGGCGCGGACGAAATGAAGTCGGGGTCATCTTCTTCATCGGCCTATTGCTTGGATAAGAGCCAGGAACCATTCACCACATAACACACGCACCTGAGCCGCAACCAGGGCGAATGCGACGCTCAACGCCCAGACGGCCAGGGGGATTTGCATGCTTTTGGGTGGGCGGGGGGATGGAGAGCTCGCAGCATCAACGAGTCCCGCTTATGTGACGGTAAGAGAACAGATGCTGACAGATTTCGGCATCTCAAGCAGTGCGGCGATGATGCTTGGCAACGGGATTTTGCGCGCTCGACGAGGAAGAGGAGGGCGCCTTCGAAGGGGACGATGGCCAGGACGACTCTGTGGACGTCAACGACGTGGAGGATGACAGGGCGCGGACGACGTGCTGCGCAAGCACTGCGGTTCGGATGGCGGTCCGGAACAATTTTTGACAGCGTGGAAGCGGCGCGGCCAATCAAGACCGCCGAGAGAATCTTAGAGCGGCATCTCACGAACCCGTGAGTTAGGTCTTCAAATAATCAACCGATGGCATTTACGAACTCTGAGATCACCCTAATTTAAATAATGAACCCAGCTGCCGCAAAAATTGAACCACATATTCCAAAATGTAGAAGCACCTTTGGGTGCCAGACCGGAGTCAGAGCATGCGTGCGTCTAAACGGACCCGTTGCAATACTACTTAAGCTCGGGATCTGAATCTCGAACTCTACAACATACGAGGCACGAGTGAAATTTATCGTAGCGTCTGTGTATGGACTATTCTCGAACAAAATTTCACACAAACTTCTGGCTGAGGATGGTTATGGAGTGCAAGGGCGCATCTGGGTATCAGGGCCCGGGATTATTATTCTTGACCCGTCCAAAGGGTTCAAGCCACCGTGGCCCAGACTCGAGTCGAACGAGCTAACCAACCTTATTCTGCAACCTCAAGCCCTTTTGCATGACGTAGATGCCACTACGCGCCCCGTAAGCTCAAAGTTCAAACATGCACGCAAAAGACAAAAAAAGGGGATACTGAGATACCCTAGGCTCAGGTGAAATGGGGCCTCCTGTTCTACTTTGCGCCGGGCAGAAATTGAACCGCGCGTACCGGATTGCAACACAAAAAGGATACTGGATTGCGGAAAAAAGCAAAGTCAACGAAAGGCCAACATCGCCCAGGTTCGAGTCGAACGAGCCATCCCACTTCATTTCCTTGACGGTGATCCATGAATGTGGGTGCGCATCCCGCGCCTCGGGGCTTATCTTCAATTAAACACGCTATGTATAAGATCAAACAGATGCTTATTGAATGCAATAATAAAAGCAACATCAGCTACACGCTCGAACAGGCCCAGGCACGAATCGAACGAGCACTCCGCTTTATACTAATTCTCCTCCTACCGTCCAACAATATGTGGGCGTGCACCCCGCGCCTCTGGGCCTTGTATAAATTTAAATCGGCTGCGATACATTTATGAGTGACGAGAAGTTACGCCGCCAATAGAAACTTGGACGAAAGACGCTATAGCCCAGGCCGGCGTCAAATGAGCTCTCATCGCTTTATTCCCTTCACACTTTTACTTCCATATAGCGCAGTGCACACCCCGCGCCTGCACGCTATTATGCTATCAAAACCCCACTCACCTCGGACATAAGTTCAAACCACTTGAACTCATGCATGTAAAGAAAAAGAGGGGATGGACCTACACTGAAATAGGTCAGATTCGCATCGAACGAGCTCCGCCGTCCTAATATCTTGAACGGGCGTACCGAATTTCAACACGAAAAGGACACCAGACTGCGCGAGAAGAAGAAAGTGAAGCAACCAGCGAAACCCTGACATGAGCCAGGCTTAGATCGAACGAGCTATCATATAAATGTGTCTATTTTACAGCGTAATTGCATGTCGGTGTACATCCCGCGCCTCTGAGCCTTCGTTTGATATTTATTGACCTAGACAAGTACCAAGTACTCGACTTGAATGGAGTTCGACAATTTACAAAAGATGTGGTTGTGCCAAACAAACGTCCTAGGCTCGAGTCGAACAAGCTCTCCGTTGTATTCCTATCATATTTTTTCATTGCATACAAGCAGTGGATGGGACAAGGTCACGCACCCTGCATTTCTCAACTGCATTACCGCCCCTGTGCTCCAGTCCCTCTATATCGTCGGCCCCGTGGAGGATGTCCTCCCATTCTTGCAGCGTTCTGGCCGTGCATCGCAGCTGGCTGAGTTGACACTCAAGAGGTGTACTGCCCCTGCACCAGACATTATAGGTCTCCTGCAGCAGACACCCGGACTCACATCATTATCTCTTAATTTGCGCTGCCAGCCTGCCGAGGTCGTCGCGGCACTCACACCTCCTAATCAGATTTGCCCCACCCTGCGCTCGCTCTCGTGGGCTGACTTTGATGATGCGCTCAACCGTGATACATTTGCTGATATGGTTTTATCGCGATGTGAAGGCGCATCTCGTGCTGGTGCCACACCACTGCAGTTTGTCGCGGTCTACTCTGGGCAGCGCCGCTTGAAGAGAGCAGGATTGCGTATCCATGGGATGAGAGGTCTGGAAGTGGTATTTTTAAACGGAAAGAAGGGTAAGCTTGCAGCAGCGAGGTGGAGGGGATATTGATTGTTGTGTGATGCCGCGCATGTGGGTCTCGCGCTCTCTGAGTGGCCGGAGGTCTAATCAAAATTCATAGTCTGAACTGAAAAGTTTTCCTAGTACAATTCAGCTCAATATATAATCTAGAGGGATTGTCAAGCCGATTGCCGAAAATTTGAACATGAACTGTTGTGTGGTCGTATTTCACTGATGGCGACGCGTTAGTTATGCACGTGATGGCGGTCTTCCCTTCATCCCACTTGTCAATCGTGCAGCCGAGCAGCCCAGGAATCCAGGATCTAAGAATCAATGTCAACTCCCGAGAAGAACTATGGCTGCTGCAGACTCTAGTGGACTTCGGACTCGGAGGCTCTAACTCTTACTCTGACTTGAAGTGCTGCCCGAGTTGAACGATATACTGTCCTATTTCGACCAAGTGTTCATCAACTTTGGATTTTTCGATGTCCGAGAAAACCAAAAATTTCCTTTTGAATTATGGCGATTTTTGCAGACATCAAACAAAGTTGGATGTTACGCGTTACTGAACACTTGGTCGAAATAGTACAATACCGGACCTCAGCACAGCGAAATTGAGCACACTGGACATTGAAGAACCATCCATTCAATCGCCTCTCAAAAAGCGGTAGATCTTCGGTGCAAGCCTGGGTTTCTCGATTAATCTTTCCCGCTCACTTCCTGAAGTGGCCCAAAACCAGAATAAAAACAGTAAATTGCCCAATCTCATCTGTTGCGCCCCTCATTCAAATATTCAGGTAGAGTCCTTGTGAGATCCGCCAATAATTTGGAGGTAAAAACCCCACAAGAGTTCACACCGAAGCGAGTGGGTGAGGTGTTGGATTCCAGAAAACTGGAGAACTACGCACAGGCTATCTAAATAGCATTTCCACTGTCCTTGTAATTAGAGTGTCCTTGTTCTAAATACTGATCTACCTTGTACCATAAGTAAACATTCGTTTGTCGAAGCTGAAAAGGGAACACGCGCCGCAGCCATGTTTGTGCCCAGTGTTATCTACCACCTGTTCCGCAGACTAAGGACTGATTTGGTCTTGCATCATGAGTGGAGGTTTCGTTGTATTCGAATGGCCCCTGAAAACTGTTCGTCCCTCTTTCAGAGTCGATGTTGAGCGCGCACATTGTGTATCAGGCTCTACTAATTGGCTAGTGCACTTCTCGAGATCTCCCTAATCTAGACATGTCTTGTTATGATTCATCTTTGCGACCCCGTTTGCCCGCCAACTTTGTTTTCACCATCCCCGCGACACGAAGGTTCTCATCTGTTGGATGTGCCACCTGCTCCAGGAGTGTTTCAAGCTCGGGGTGATTGCGATACAGCCAAATGGCGTGGAGGATCCCGGTTCCATTGAGAGGCAGATCGTCATCTTCGTTTTGGCCTCCTAATGATGCCAAGGCAAGTATCGTTAATATCAGGGATGCCGCGAGACCGGCTGAAACCTGAAATCCATGAGCTTGATCTATAGGGGGGTGTCTTGTCGATTACATACCGCGATTATGTTGAGCTATTGCAGACACTCAGTTCCGGAGTGCAGGTGAAGTGGTTAATCCATACCTCGACTCGGGGTTCAGCAAAGGGTTCCGTTACTTCGCCATTGCCCGAGAGCAGAATGGGAGGTGTCGGAATGGCAGAAAGGGAAGGTGAGATGGTCCCATTACTATAAATTGTAATCGCTTCATGGAGAGGCGATCTGTGTGTTGCGGGGATATGTCCTACTTCTATCAAGTCAGACATAAAGTTGATAGCTATCGGATGGGCTCACATGTCCAAAACATGGAGGCAACAAGAGTCGATAGAGCATTTTCGAGATCATGGAGTGTTACATTTTGTGTGTCACTATGAAGGGCAGCCGGTAAATTCAGTTTTTGGATCAGATATCTGGCGAAGAGGGGGAAAGCAACGAGGTCAACCAGCTGTCTTTATATCCATATACACTGATGTGCTGGACTTACACGTCTGCCACTGTGGCTGTGTGTTAGCGGTATTATCTTATCTCACTTACGTTCATTACATATATCCGTTTCATCCCCGTTATTCCGAATCATTCCGCTCCTTTATAGTTTACGACACTCGCTTATTAGCCTCAGTTACTTCTTCGTAACTGAGGCGTACGTCCATTCTTTGCATTACTTTATTTCATTTCTAATCATCCTGTAGGCTACGCTAACAGGTAGTTAATATTAATGTAGTTACTTCTTCGTAACTGAGGCGCTACGCTAACAGGTTATTGGCTCCCGTACCGGAAAATGGCCTCAGACCTGACGATGACCGGTAAAGTCGTGTCCACGATCCCGAAACTCAGCGAGGGCGGCATGAACTGGGTCTCATACAAGGAGCGCATGACCGCGCATCTGCTTGGCCAACTGGGCTTCCGAAAGCACCTGATGGGTCGGGCCAAAGAGCCCGAAGCACCCGAGAAACTGGCGGAGAACGCGTCAAAGGCAGAGATGGAAGCGCACGAGGCAAAAATGGATGCTTACGAGGACCTCATGGACGAATACCTGCAGAAGCAGGCTGCCATTACCAACATCCTCATCACTTCGTGACCGGAAGAAATCCACCAATGTCTGATCGGCGTCAGACCCGCTTCCGCATTGTGGAACGCCCTGTGCGAACGCTTCGAAAATCAGGGCGTACTCGCTAAGACCGACCTACTACTGGAACTCACCGAGACGCGCTGCACCAGCGAGGACCCCGAGGACGCGCTCAAGACCATCGAACGTCTAATTAAAAAGCGCAACGAATATATTCTGGCCGGCAGAACACTCACCGATGATGTCTACGCCGCGATCCTCACAAAGGCCATGCCGAAGAAGCAACGCCCCGTGGTACAGACGGCGATTACCACGGCAATGGCGACCGGCAAGGAACTCGACTTCGTGTTGGTCCACCGCACACTGGAACAATCCATCAAATTCGACCTGGCCGACGATCGCCGTGAACGCGAAGAAGCGATGGCGATGTCTGCGAAATTCCAGCGTCAGCAGCAGTCAAAGGGGAAGAGATTTTGCACGAACTGCAAGATGGACGGACACATAAAGGAGACGTGTTGGCACCCGGGAGGTGGCGCCAAGGGACAGGGACCGAAGGGGATGAAAGGCGGTGGCGGAAAGAAGGAAAAGGGCGAGGCAGCGGCAGCGCAGGGAAGCGCAACGGGGAAGACGGAGCATGCGGCAGAGGACCATGCTTACCTGACGGCCGCACTCCCAGCATACGCGCTCCATGCAGCGGCGGCGGAACACAAAACCCTCCGACTCCTCGACACCGGCGCGTCGCAGCACTACGACGGTGACCTTGCGAACTTTGTCGACATTGCGCCATGCGAGCCCTATGGCATCCAGACCGCGTCCGGACTCCAGTACGCAACCCAGATTGGCACGGTGCGATTCGCCTGCCATCAGAACGGCGTCAAGACTTTTACCCTCAAGAATACATATCACTTACCATCATGTCCGACGCCCCTTATCTCCCTCGCGAAGCTACGAAAACACGGGCTTATATTCAGTAATGCCGAAGACGGATACGGCATACTTACCAACATGAAAACCGGGAAAGAAATCCTCCGTGTCGCAGAGCGCGATGGCGTCTACCCCTTGACGACCTGGAGACCCGAGGCGGGCACCGCTGCAGGCGCCGAACACGCAGCGGGGAAGCCGCTTACACGTACCGAAGCCCACGAGAGGCTCGGACATATGGCGCATAGCACCATCGAGACGCTGGCGCGCAATGGCGCCGCGCTCAATTTCGACGTTGACCTATCCACGCCTATAGTGGAATGTGAGGTCTGTACCCGCGCGAAGACGCAAGGCGTACCGATTGCACAGCAGCATCGGGACCTGCGAGAGAAGGGCGCGGGGGAGCGCACGACCGGCGACCTGAGGGGCCCACCATCAGCGACAGCTCAGGGCGGTTACAAGTACTACAAGACGCACCTTGACGTGAAGACGAACGTCGCGTGGTTATGGCTCCAGAAGACAAAGGAGCCGGGGGAGTCCCTCCGCCAGTCGCACAAATTTGCGACGACAATGAAGGCGCATGGCGCCAACATTGAGATCCAGGGCAGCGGCACGGCGACGCGCCTAAACAAGGCCATCGGTGGCCACGCCCGAGCGATGCTGCTGGCCAGTGGAATGCCGCAGTCGTTCTGGGCGCTCGCCGTTTTGTACGCAGTGTGGCTGCGAAACCGTGCGCCGACGAAGCAAACCGGGCCACGATCACCGTACGAGGTCATGACGGGCAAGAGACCCGACCTGAAGCGTGCACGGAGATTTGGGAGCAAGGTTTGGGTGCGCGAGAGCGAAGGCGTATGGGTAGGGCCGAGCGACGCCATCCCCGACAGCCACAAGGTGTATTGGCCGGGGGCGAAGACCACGACGGTCGAGCGCAGCGTCCGCTTCGAGGACGAGATGCCATTCGGGGGAGAAATGAGGGACGAGACCCTCGTCGCCACGTTACCAGCGGCTACAAGCTCGAATCAGCAAAATCCGGCACCGAGCGACAATACACGCACCAGAACGCCGCCCAGCACACCCAGGACCTCCTACCGATCCACGAGCACACCATCATCACCGAAAGAATCGCCCACCACGGCGGAAACCGAGCCCGCATGCGAAGCAAGCGCGGGAATTGAAGTATCCACCGCTGGGGTGGAAGATGTTGCCGCCGACGACAAACGCGACGCCTCAGCAGCACCCGCGAACATTAGCGAAGTGGGGGAGGACTTGGGGCCTCGCATACGGAAGCCGTTGGCGTATGTCCGCCAATTGCAGAGCGGGGAAGGCGTGACGAGCGGGTTTGGTGGCCAATACCGGAAATATGCACGGGGACTACAAGTCCCGGATGCTGACCGGCACGAGCGAGTGCAGAAAGCCTATGCCGTGTCGATCTTCCACCGAGGGGATCGCCAGAGTGAGGGGGAGAGCGCCGAGCCGGACCTGAAGGTGGTGGGAGAGGAAGAGAAGGAAGATGCACAGCATCGTTCCCACGTGAACGTCAAGGCCCGAACCTTCCGAACGAGCAGTGCGGCCGAGCTCGAATGGCGCATACGACGCGCATCGACTTCGCAAGTCCACCCGCAAGTCGTCGATAGACGCGGTACAGGCGTACTTCCATTTCCGGAAGCTTTTCGCCGAGGACGCCGTCGCCGTTCGAACACAAAATAATCACATCACTCACCTTTATCGCCTCCGACGCCAACGACGCCGACAACTCCACCAAGAATTTACTCAAGGTCTCGGTATAACGGTCTGAGGGGGAGTGTTAGCGGTATTATCTTATCTCACTTACGTTCATTACATATATCCGTTTCATCCCGTTATTCCGAATCATTCCGCTCCTTTATAGTTTACGACACTCGCTTATTAGCCTCAGTTACTTCTTCGTAACTGAGGCGTACGTCCATTCTTTGCATTACTTTATTTCATTTCTAATCATCCTGTAGGCTACGCTAACAGGTAGTTAATATTAATGTAGTTACTTCTTCGTAACTGAGGCGCTACGCTAACACTGTGGCAGTTTCAGAGCCACTATAATCGAGCATAAAGTCCGAGCTCGGCATTGCACCGTACCAAAGTGCCCACTGCAGTACGTACGTTTATCAATAAAGCGCAGAAGTTGTAATTCGGTCACAAACGGTGTCTATGAATACATTTCCATCCGCGGTCACATTGGAGTGGGGTGCGGCGTACGGCAGCCATGTTGAGGTGTTTTTTTTAAAACTCGGCTCTATTGTTTGGATTTTGTGGGATTGAGCATCCACGGTTGCCAGTTGCCTCACCAGTGTCAAAGAGCACTGGAGCAGTTGGATTGAGGAAACTGAAGTATTCATAGGCGGAATAACATCAACCCAGGATCCGGATTTCCCGCTGGAATCGACAATAGGAATGGTGCTGTAGAGGACGACAGAATCCGAGTCGGTAGGCGGCATTGCGGAAATTATTCCCACTTCTGAGTAGGGATTAGGAATGGTATTTTGATCCGGATAAATTGCCTTACGAGTCGAGTAGATTATTTGGTTCGAATTTTGCCACCAAACGCCGTCGCGGTATACCAATGGCGATCTATCCTCCTCTGGAACAGAACCGCAGGTGATGTTGAAGCCCGATGCGTCCACAGTCGCATTACCAGACAGTGCATCGCTGTCCAGCATGTCGTACAATGACCCGTCCTGTAGTCCTAGGCTTGTTGTACTATCGAGAACGGACGGCAGGAAGTAGAGCGAGTCGGCCACGTATACTAGCATCTCATCCCTTTGAGATGGCATGCGTGAATTGGTGACCGTGAAGGCAGGGTTAAAAGCCGGTAAACCAATGGTTGCAGATAAGAAGGACCGGGATGAGTTGAATGTCACCAACGAGAAAAGTGAGGATATGGTGATGTGAAGTCCCGAAATGGTCATTAGATATAACACTGCGGTCAAGGTCCGGCCGAGTGATGCACGAACTGCCTTTTGATACCAGAGGTGCAAAAGGGCTGCCCCGATTCCTGCCCATGCAGCGGCGTTGTCGTGAGTGGCTGTCAAAACTTGATCCTTTTGTAGGCTCCGTCTTCTTGAAAGCGCCTGTGTCACGAACACTAGTATCGCAGAATATATCTGAATATGAGTCAATCAATCGTCCACCAGTCTTTGAAGAGGAATAATAAACAGTACACACGGTTCCAAATGCAGTCGAAGTTGCTGTGATTAAAAAAGAGGCAACCTTTTCGTTTTCGAGAGCGACGGTGAATCGATGTTCTAATCCTCTCGACCAGATTCCGACGAGAGCCAAATGTATGACCACCAGGGCCGAGTGAAAGACCAGCGACGAGAGGCGTAAGACGTTTGGTGTGGTAAACCATGATCTCTTCAAACCTGCAGCACCATTATAATCACAATGTTATATGAATGTTTTGCCACCAACCTTTGTGTGGCATTTGGAGCAAAGAGATAGCGGAATCCAGGAGTGTGTCTGTGCTGACTTCTTCGTATGGAGAGATATCGTCACTGTAGCGAGAATGTAAGTCGGAACTGTGCATTGAGGCTGAGAGGGGAAGGAAGTAGACGATGGATGGTCCGACCATGCATGGCTTTTATCATGCGGGAGCTATGCAAGGATATGGCTTCTCGCACACTGCCGTACTATCCGTTGTGGTGGAACCGAGATCAGAGTTGGACTCCCGCGTCCTAGATGTGTTAAAAACGGCAGATAAGCCAGTGCGCCTCCTCCAGCATCAGACTTTTGACAGATATCTTGTGAGCTTGTACAAGCCCAAACAAGCCCGAAAAAGGCCGAGAAAGGCCGAGAAAGCTCGCAAGCTCACAAGGCCACAACCCATGTCTAAATTTCGACAAGCTTCAATATAATTTGCCGGAAACAAGCTCACAAGCTGGCAAGGTTAACAAAAAATATTATTTTGGAGAGGGGGAGCGTATTTAATGCGTATTTAATGGCTAAATATACGATTTTGGACCCGAATCCACAGTCGGGTTTTTTTTTGGAGGAAGGAGAGGCAAGTAAACGAGTCTGTTAAAATGATAAGAAATTTGCGAGAATGAAGAAAAGCACCGCCGTACTCACTTTAGTTAGGGCTGCTGGGGATGTACATGTTCTCGCGGACACCGTCAAGATTGACGGAGTCGGAGGCTACGGGATCGGCAGTGAGTTGCATGACGCCGCCGCCGCAGCTCTCGATAATACTCTCCCATCGAGAGGTACGGAACTTCTTGATACTCATGATGAATCCGGCGACGGCGGTTCCATAATTGGCTGACGAGAACTCCGGGACCTTGGTGACACGTACGCCGGTGATGTGATTCTTGTACGCACGCTCCGTCTGTTGGTATAATTAATTGCCATTGATTCCCCGTTGCAGAATAGGCTTACCGCTGCCGCCGCCATGCCGAGTAATCCCGTAGGGAGTTCCGAAAAGTCGAGCACTTCTCCATCGGCGGTCTCCGTGACGAAAACACCGAACTCCTCGTCCTTGATGAACTGTTTAACTGTGTCGGCGATGACGCTGCTCTCGAGGTAGCCGGTGGGCTTCTTGAAGAATGTCACTCAAAGGCTCAAAGCGAAAGGTAATACACGTACAATGTAGGTGGGATCCATCGGGTCGAGGTTGGACAGATGCGCGGGGGTCGGATATTTAAAGAAGGCGGGACCGTTGGCTCGGAGGGCGTCGCGCACATCAGCGGCGATCTTATCGGGGTCGGGAACGCGCGAGCCGGGGATTGGCGATTCGAGGGGTTTGTAAAAATCTGGCCCTTTGTATTTCTCGTCGACGAGCTGGGTAGGGAACCTGGCGATAGCCGACCGACGCTCGCCGATGCGGCTGACAACCTATTGAAGGTTAGCGAGGACATCATGATGGTGGAAGTGGAATACGGCACCTTCGAGCAGATAGAATCCCCCCATTGCAATACCCACGTATTTCCCGGGTAAGTTTCGTCCAACACCTTTTGAAGTATCGCCACAGTGTCCTTGGGATTCTTACCAAAAACCCCAAGCCCCATGGGCTCGTGGGAGCGGTAGAGAGCACGGTAGCATGCAGGGAGGAAGATCCCCCCCCATGTCCCCGCAATGAACGCCGGCATTCCGTTGACATCCGCCGAAGAGGCAGGGGTAAAGGAGCTGCTGGAAGACGATTCGCTCTTGACGATGGTCGGTGTCTTACTCACGAAAGACAGTGCTGGAAGTCTTGTGGCCGGCTTGTTCTTGATGGGATGCTCATGGGGCGCGATGGACTTGCGTTTGCCTTCAGCGGGTCGGCTAGGGGTTTCCTCGTCGGAACTAACGACAATGGTGACCATCTCCTCCAGGATCAACACGCCGTAAGTTCCGAGAAAGACCAACTCACATTGTTCTTCCGTGGGACTCGAGGCTCAGCCGCAAAATTAGGGCGCTCAGCACTCGCATCAGCGTGGCTCAGACCACCATCGAAGGTATTGAGTCCATCGGGCTCTGCCGGAAGTGTCTTGGAGCCCGAGCGAGCTTGGGTCCATCTCTTGGAAATGCCGGCCTTACTTGACGCAGCAGCAGCATCGCTGGAAGGAAGGTGGTGGAGGCAAGTGAGCTTCACATGCGGAGTCCGAATCAGGCGGATTCTTACCTATTCTGGACACCCTTCTTCTTGACAGCAGGCCCCGCATTAACGCCCCTGCTCTTGCCAGCAACGACGACCTTCGTGGCTGCATCGATGGCCGCCCGTGTCTCTCCCTTCGCAGGCTTTTTTCATTCTTTTGACTGGCGCAGCCTTACGCGCTGTCAGTACTCATGCTTCGGGGCATTGATCCACCTACCTTGGGTTTGTCGCTGTACTCCGGCGCCGAAAGGTAAGCTTCGTCGTTCTCAGCGCGAGCAAAGTCTTCCTCGGTAACATTGAGAATAGCTTCATCTTCGTTGTGCGCCGCTTGGGGATCATCAACGTCCATGTCGCCAAATGGCACGTCATCCAAACCTAAAGGTACTCGTCGTCAGATACTGCATCCTAGGAGAATATTGAATTCAGACCATAGATAGTGTTCTCGCGCTCCTCTGCATCAGCAGCATCCTGCTCTGCATTAAGTTTGGCAATTTCTGCCAGGGCCTTCTCGCGTCGACGCTGACGATCCTCAAGGGCGGCTGCTCTCTGGGCATCATCAGCCTGTTTCTCCAGGTGCGTACGCTTGGCCCTTGGAGCGTCAGGATCCCCGGGATGGTCAGGCTTAGTCGCACGCTCAGGAAGTTGTCGGGGTTCTGGGATGGGGACCGCCTTTTTTCGTTTTGGTGCAGGAGGAGTCTCGAAGTCGGCCTCAGGGTCATCTGCCGACCGTTTGGCACGAGCAGGTGGTTTAGCTCTCGCACCGGTGCCTCGTGTGGCGGCGCCGCCGCGGCCTCGCTTGTTGGTCATGGATTGGGAGAGTACGAGGGTTCGCCACTTTTTTTGGGCGGGCTTACGTGGGCTAGTGAGTAGCACGTGTGCTTTTCCCAACCTCTCGCTAGTCTCTAAGTCCACTTCCCCCTGTAGCGATGGTCCACGGCATTTCCTACACCTGTCCCGAATGCCAGAAGGGAGTGTGGGAGTCCCAGCGGCTTGACGCGCCATCGGCGAGCCAAGCACCGCCAGTTCACACCTGCACCCGAAGGCGAAGACGAGAACTCCTTCCAGCGCCGCTTCCACCCTACTTTAAATGGTTAATCCCCTTGCATTGGCTTCGTTTCTGTACTAATTCTTATTCCAGCACTTCCTTGCGATGCAGCCGGCCAATATCTCCCCCCATTTGCACCTCCAGCTCCCCTGCCAGCGCCGCCCGCTGATGGCCAAGACCCCGCAGCTTGGGCACCATTTGGCTCGCGGCTCGAATTTGACTTCGCCCAGTATCATTTTGTCGAGCTCCAAACATCTGAGCGCTACATAAACACCGCTCTGGACCTCTGGGCGGCTTCTGTGATGAAATCGGGCGACACCGTGCCATGGAAAAATGCCGCCGAGCTGTACGCAACAATCGACGAAATACAGCAGGGGCACATGTCGTGGAAGACTTATGAAATGCGCTACACCGGTCCTTTACCCGCCGGTACGCCGCCCAAATGGATGACGCAGACATACGAGGTCTGTACTCCGGAACCTTCGGGACTTGCTGCACCACCAGCTCGAGAGCAACAGCTTCAAGGACCATGTCGACATGATCCCCTACCAGCAATTTAATCACGACGGCCATCGTGTCTGGTCAAATCTCATGTCCGGCGACTGGGCATGGAAACAAGCTGTACGTCAATTTCCACTTACCTCCCCTTCTGTAATAAACTTTTCTTAGGATCTCATCGCAACAAATGAGGACAATCACGGCTGCACGTTTGTCCCAGTCGTTGCGGGGAGCGACAAGACAACTGTTTCAGTCGCCACAGGACATCAAGAATATCATCCAGTGTACGCATCACCCGGAATTTTGACAGGGCCTGCGCGCCGGGCACATGGTAACGGCGTTCTTCCAGTTGCATTTCTTGCAATTCCCAAAAGTACGGAACCTGTTTGCCCTCATCCGGGTCTTCACTGATTACCGTCATTTAGCTAGCAAAAAACATCGGTCGAAGCCGGAGTATCAACGATTCTGCCGGCAGATGTATCACGCAAGCCTCGCACTGATCTATCGGCCGCTGAAGCCTTACATGGAAGCCCCCGACATCGTTCGATGTCCTGATGGACACTTACGCCGTGTGATCTACGGCATCGGCCCATACATCGCGGATTATCCAGAGCAGGTCTGGCTCGCTGCTGTTGTCCAAAACTGGTGTCCAAAGTGAGTTCCACTCTTTCCCCATCGTCTATGGCCGGTTTACAGTCTTTCTGCAGATGCGACGCCCGTCCAGATCACCTTGATACCGACAGCGCTCGCCTACGTACTCGCACTAAGACCGAAGCACTGATAGAGTGCTTCGATCCTGGTATCCTCTGGGATGACTACGGTGTACGTGCTGACATCGTCGTACGTGGGTTTATATCTGTTTTTTTAACACCACTAATCAATTTGTGCAGCCGTTTACAAATGACTTTCCCCGCGCCGATATACATGAACTTCTTTCTGCGGATCTGCTGCATCAAGTCATCAAGGGTACATTCAAGGATCATCTAGTTTCATGGGTCAATGAGTACCTGCATCTCGAGCACGGGGAGAAGCGTGCGCTCGAAATAATTCAAGACATCGATCGCAGGTAATGTGTCCATGCTCTTTCCAAATATAGTAATTTCGCTAATGTGGCAGTGCAGACTCTCTGCCGTCCCTGAGTTTCCCGGTCTCCGTAGATTTCCCGATGGACGCGACTTTAATCAATGGACGGGTGACGACTCGAAAGCCCTCATGAAGGTAATTTCCCTCTTTTATCTGGTTCGCCGCGATATTGATACATTTCCGGCTGCAAAGATTTATCTTGCTGCCATCGCCGGCTACCTTCCTTCAAACATGGTGAAATGCCTCTCCGCCTTCATGGACTTCTGTTATCTGGTCCGCCGCAACGCCATCGCTACCCCTGACCTCACCCGGATCCAAGATGCCCTTGACCGCTTCCACAACTACCGCACAATCTTTATTGAATGTGGGGTCCGGGTCGACATCTCCCTCCCGCGGCAGCATTCTCTCCTTCACTACATTCGTTCCATCCAGCTCTTTGGGTCACCCAATGGCCTTTGCTCGTCAATTACAGAGTCGAAGCATATCAAAGCTGTCAAGGAACCCTGGCGTCGGTCCAGTCGCTTCAATGCGCTATCGCAGATGCTGGTGACGCTTACACGGCTCGACAAGCTGGCGGCGCTTAAATCGTTGTTTACGGTGCGCGGTATGATGACGGGGACAACGTCGTCATATACGGCTAGAGTCTTGGCGGGGGAACAACCTCAAATCAATGCCGCTGAAGCTGTGGCAGCACTTGACGACGAGAACGACGATGATGGGACAGTGCATGGTCCAAAGTCCCTGTCGTCCATTGAGTTAGCGCCAACGGCTCGTAAGCATTTATTCTGTCCATCAGTCTGCAGCGACTGATATATATGATAGAACGACGCTATCCCAAGGGCCTCGAGGCTCTGGCGGCATACATTCACCAGCCACGCTTCCCCGACCTCTTCCGGCGCTTCCTATACGAGGAATTGAATGGGCCGCCCGAGGAGAATACCCCGCCCATCCCGATCGACGCGTGCCCCGTGTTCGCCGGTCAAATCACTGTTCACCACTCTGCCATTGCTCGTTTCTACGCCCCCAGTGACCTTGGCGGTGCCGGCGGGATGTATTGCGAGCGTATCCGCTCCAATCCAAATTGGCATGGTCATGCCCGCCGTGACACCGTCCTTGTCAACGTAGCAGCCCCTGTCATGCACGGTATTGTCGTGGGTCGAGTGCAGCTATTTTTCTCCTTCACCTTCCGAGACCAAATTCACGAGTGCGCCCTCGTTAACTGGCTGGTTCCCGTTGGAGATGCACCTGACCCTGACACGGGTATGTGGGTTGTTGGGGTGGAGCGTGAGCGCGGGGCACCAACTCTGGCAATTATCAATGTCAATGCCATTGCTCGCGCGTCTCATCTTATAGGTGTCTATGGGGTCAAACCCCTTCCCGAGGATTTCCACTTTTCGGACTCACTCGACGCCTTTGATACTTATTTTGTAAACCCGTACGCTGATCATCATATGCACGAGTTCCTGACCTAGTGCAGTCTACAATTTAGTGACCATGTATCTATTACAATATATTTTATTTTTCAAGCTTGCGCACTTGCGGGCTTGTGTGAACTTGCAAGCTTGTCGACAAGCTGACAAGCTCAAACAAGCCACAAGTTATTTGTCAAAACACTGATGAGTGTTCAAGTTTTCCCTGACAAATTAACACCGCTGGATACATTTAAGTCCAAGGCGCGAGTTGCAGTGCATTTGTGCATTGCTAGCTCGATGCTAGGCTCGTGACCAACCGCGTTCGCCAAGCACGTGGCTGCGCTTATCGGTTGGTTTTCACAGCACTGATCTTCTTGCCCCCGTAATCAGTGCTGGAAACGAACTGGTCGCGAGTTGCATCAGACTTTTGACATTATCTTGTGACCTTGTACATATGGCGGTCTAAGTGCACATTTATTCCTGTGCAATATAGATCGGTGATTTCTGACATTCCGCCCCAAATTTAGATCTTTTGGCGCCATCCGCGCTAAAGAGATAATGATAACCATCGGATTAAATTGCGGGGAAATCGGTGATTCCCGCGCAAGATTGACAGATGGCGCCCACGCAACTTTTGAAGTCCCGCGCAACTTTTTGAAGTCACGCGCAACTTTTTGAACTCCTCCGCAACGTTTGTTTGTGAATTCAAGTTCCCGCAATACAAGGCAAGGGGTTGCACGTATGATTTGTGAGGGGTGTTGTTTGAGGAGGAACTGGATTGGAGTTGATCACTGGCAGAGGCAGCATTGGGGGATTAGTTGGAAGGATATTTTATTTATGATTAGCTCAATTCGGGGCGGAGTGTCCAAAATCACCGATCTATATTGCGCGGGAATAAATGTGCACTTAGACCGCCATATGTACAAGCCCGGAAAGGGACGGAAAAGATCGCAAGATCACAACTTCAAGGACGCAAGCCAGTCGCAAGCCTATGTCCGGATATCACAAGCTTCAAAAATAAATTAGGTTTCTGCCTTGTGCCACTGAGTTCGTGTGCTGGGGAAGGGTCAACCAGTACAATGATCGTCTCCCTTTCCCAAGATCAATCCTTGATTTTAGATGCAGGGTTTCTTTGACTTTTTGGCTTGTGAACTTGTTGACCAGCGTTAGACTAAGCCAAAAAGCCGAGGTAGGTAGGTAGTAGGTAGTATTACACGGCACGGTCCCGCTTAGGAACGCCGAGAAAAGGCGCAATCAAAATGTCAAATCACTGATGCAGTGCGTTTTGTTTTGTCATGACAGATGCGAGATGGTTGTCTTCAACTTTTACTCATCTGGGCGACTTTCAGTTCGGTAGTCATTACGAGAGAGGGATGGCTACAGCGCTTGCATAATGCCATGACCATGCAATTTTTTTTTCGCGCCATCACGTGGTGATCAGAGACTCCCAAGGCTCAAATATACAGGTCACAAGGGTTGGTCTAGGGGAATACTGAGCAAGAATACTGAGCAGGAATACTGAAGGAAGGATCCCAAATAATATTCATAAAATTCCGACAGTCTCCAGTCAAGGTCTGAAGCTTCGAAGTTCGGCGAACTCGGTATATGCAGGCGAAGGAGCGAAAAAAGCTTTGTCTGTTTGTGAGCTCAGGTACGAGAGCCTGCGAGGGAGCCTCAGCAGGAGGCAAGGAAGAGTAGATTGTGTAGGCTTGTATCAATTTCCAGAATCAATGCTACACAATAAAATTGAGCTGTTAAACTGTAAGGGATTATAACTCCATCATATAAAAATCCTACCCTTATCAATCCTTTCTTCCGGTGCAATCGTCGTCCATATTTTCTCCTGCGCGCTGCCAGCGAGCCTGACTGGTACGTGTGACCGAAGTTCTCGTTCTGACTCTGCTCCTTCTCTATCTTCCGCATTCTCTACAGCATCAAAACGCACTTCTGTGATAGTCGAAGTCGTGGTGCCTCTCCTGCCATCATCCCACGTCGACGTCGGCTCCAACAACGCCAACACCTGACCTCAAAGGCATTCGACGGAGCCGTTGAGGAACTTGCAGGACGTCCGCCGCCTAAGGGCACGGCATCCGAGACGCCGACCTCCGCGAATACTGTAATTCGCAACGCCCAAACAGCACTGATGGTTTGCCACCGATCGCGTCCGAAAAGACCGCTGCACCTGGGTTGCAGTTCAATCCCGGGTCCGAGGAAGGCACCAGGCCTCGTGATACGCCGACGGCGCCAACAAACGCGCATACCTTATTCCCTGTTTTGCACACTTACCCTGGCATCACCCAACTTTCCTGAGACGCCCCCGCCCCCTTACACATTGCCTCCCTACTCCCAGCCTCTGCCCACCATACCATCAACGTAGAAACTTTCGTAGAGGGAAGAGCAGAGAGGCTTGGAGTTTATTACCCCCAAATACTGCTCTCTACTTCCGAATCGCATACAAGAACCCATCGTATCCCTTCTCTCCGACCGTCGCAATCGTCGTAGCGTCAACCTCTGCGTCTCCTTCAATGGCCTGCAGTAGCGCCCGGACACCCTCCACGCTCGCGTCGGTGTATTCCGGATTGGAGACCTTGCCGTCGCGTACGACGTTATCCACAATCTAGAAATCGATTGAAATATTAGAAGTGCGACTCAGTGGACCCAAAGAAGTTGACTCGCGATAACACCGCCCTTGCACACGAGCCGCTTTGCCTCAGTAAAATACTTCATATTCGACTGTTTATCCGCGTCGATGAAAACGAGGTCGAATGGGATATCGGGATGTAGCTGGAGCATCGATTCGTGCCCGAGTCCGACGATGATCTTGATTTTGGAGCTCAGTTCGGCACGGGCGATGTTCTCTTGGGCAACCTAGTGCGGGGTTTCAGATTACTGATATTAAGGGAGATTCCTCAGCTACCTTAGCGTGCTTCTCGTTACATTCCAACGTGATAAGCTCTCCGTCGGCAGGTAGCGCGCGCGCGAGCCAGATTGCGGAATACCTTGGGTTCAAATTGAGTTGGAATGGCCTCAAGCAGTCCACGTAGAAGGAAAGAGATGAATGAAGGAACACACCCCCCGAGCGTTCCCACTTCAAGAATCCTCTTCGCCCCAATGGACGAAGCTAAAAGACGCAAAAATTTTCCCTGCGCAGCGCTGACAGCCGCTTCTGGCAAGCCATTGGCGGTGCTATTCTTTAGCGCAGCGTCAAGAATCGCGTCGTCTTCAAGGAGGAAAGAGTTATGGTACTGGTCTGAGCGGGCCCAGTCTTCCGGTGTTGTGAGTTGAGACATGTGGTCGAGTGCAGGACTCGTGAACCGTATCGGGTAGCGATTAGCGCCTTTATATCAGAGGGAAGAAATGACTCATAACTTAGGGGATAAGGATCAGACAAGGATCTCGCAGACGACAAAATCAAATGCTAGCAATAGCCTTCTTGAGGTCCACCATCTGAGACGTCGCTTCAAGAATGATTTACAGGCACTGATTCATGACTGACTCAAACATAAACTCTCGTGAAGTCATCCGTAGAGAAGGGGTTGTACTCACCTACAATATTGTCCATACGCCTTCGAGGCTTCTACTTCCGAATAGCATACAAAAAATCCGTCGTATCCCTTATCGCCAACGGTGGCAATCGTCGTCGCGTCAACCTCTGTGTCTCCCTTGATGGCCTTGAGTAGGTCTCGGACACCCTCCACATTCGGGGAAGTGTACTCTGGATCTGCCACGCGGGCATAACGCACGACATTGTCCACGATCTAATTATTTAGAATATCAGCGGTCTGTCCTCTCGGGAAGCCTACAACGCACGATAACGCCGCCCTTCCGAACCAGACGCTTAGCCTCAGTGAAATATTTCACATTCGACGGCTTATCTGCGTCAATGAAAACGAGGTCGAACGGGATATCGGGATGGAGCTGGAGCAGAGAGTCGTGCCCAAGTCCGACCATAATTTTGACCTTGCTGCTAAGGCCGGCACGCTCGATGTTCTCTTGGGCGACCTACATGAGGGAAATTTCAAGTCATTGGACTGGTAAGAAGGGAGACTCTTCGTACCTTCGCGTGTTTCTCGCTATATTCCAGCGTAATCAGCTCACCATCAGCAGGGAGCGCGCGCGCAAGCCAGATCGTCGAGTACCTTGGTTTGAATCGGTTAGCGGTACAAGGCGAGAGAATCAACACACCCTCCCAGAGTTCCTACTTCGAGGATCTTCTTCGCCCCAATGGAGGATGCCAAAAGACTGAGGAACTTCCCCTGAGCAGCGCTGACGGCAATATCCGGCAACCCATTGGCGCTACTGTTCTCGAGAACAGCGTCGAGAATCTGGTCTTCTGCGAGCAGGAAAGAGTTGTGGTACTGGTCCGAGCGGGTCCAGTCTTCGGGTGTGGTGGGTTTGGGTGTCTGGCGGGACATGATGGTGCGTATCAAGTGGGTTTATGGCGACATGTTCGGTTATTCAAAGTTTGATTGCCGTTCTCCGTCTCTTGTCTCCGACCATCATCGGCCGAATCTTCAGCATCCTCATTCTGGATGAGAGCAATCCTTGGTGGATGGCTTCTCTCAAGCACTCTACATATACCCTGCCAGGATCCTTCCGGAAAACAAGATGGACATCTTCCAACCTCAATGTTGACTGTTCTACATAATTAGCTCCTGGCCAGGAAATATATTCAGATAGCGGGAAGATTCCATGGCAATCGAATGATCCTTGACCTCAAATTGTGTAGCTGGACGGCAAAAAAGCAACGTTCTTCAGCTCAACACTTCTACGGCACCCGTTTCTTTGGGAAACGGGACATCTGTCATTCTCACAGCGCGCCATGTATCATGATACTACGACTTATACTTAGCTTTTAGACGATCTTCTCCCATGGTTCCTGACTTCTGATAGGGAGCTATTCCCTTTTCCTGCCGGACGCCCGTAGATACCTTTCAGACTGACACCACTGTCTCCGTCCACTCTTTTTATGCGACCTCCGCTCATTTTGTTTGCTCAACTCGCTCTTTCGAATGCCAGGCTCTCGAAGCAAACTCGGGCTAAAGATGCCCCTGGGAGCTCTATGTCCCGTTTATCGCCTGCGTCTCCTGCAGAGATCACTCTGTCGCCAGTACTCAGTACGCCAGTGGTATGTGTCCGATCGATCGGTCTGACCAACACTCACGCTTCGTCAGTCCATGTATGCATGCACCGTAGATGCTGCCCATCCAACAGGCGGACTCCTGGAATGTCCCATATTGGCGGACGTCCCAGCCGATATCGTACCGCCTACACTCATCCCTACTGGGCTCGCTACGGGGTGAGCACTCAGAGATTATTATTTATGATTTGTATTCGAAATGGACGATTCAGGTTTTCAGGATTCAATTTTCTGACTTCTTTGTTCACGACCGATTCCCCTCCGCCTCCACCGCCTCCCCCCCCCTCCGCCTCCGCCCCCTCCGCCTCCACCGCCTCCGCCCCCTCCGCCTCCGCCCCCCTCCGCCGACGCCACCGCCGGCTCCGCCTCCACGTCCCCCCACCCGCCCCCGCCTCCCGGACCTCCCACTGACCCTACCCCTGGTCCAGGTTCTGGCGCTGCATCCCCAGTCTCGATAGCCTCGCCCTCCACAAACTCGTTCAATGAAGCTAGCACTCTGAAAGCGTCACAGGCAGCGAGCACCTTATCTTCCACGCACAGCTCGAGCTCGAGCTTCACAGTTCCCCAAACAAGTGTTACCGCCCCCCATCGAGAGTTTCAGCTCGAGCCAACTGACTCCTCCTGTGACGGCGTACACAGAAAGCACATTGGCAGCTTCCTCCTCGACATCATTTTCAGGATTTCAACACACCTCCGTGCTAGTGGGAGTCCTCGTACCTCTCCTTATCATCGCGCTCGTCATTGCGATTCTCATCTACCGCTGCCAACGTCGGGGTCGACGCCGGCGCCCCAGGGTATTCGACGGGGATTGGAAGGACCCTATCCCGGATCCGCCATCTAAGGTTCCGATTCCCGAGACGCTGCCGGATGGAGTATGCGAGAAAGATTCACAAGGATGGACCAACTCTGATTCTATTTCTCGGCGAGTCATCTCGTTTCTACACAGGCCGATGAGGCAACGTCTGACGCCAAGTACAGGTCCAACGATATAATCTTGGCATCATCCAGCAATGGTGCCACGCTGTCCCGAACCCCGACCTTTGCTTCGTCGAACTGGCCTGACACACCTCTACCTCGGTACGCGCGACCACTCCCTCCGGTGCCGCTGAGTCCGGTGCCGCCGCTGCCTCAAGTGCTGCTACCGCAGGAATCCTCGACATAGCGAATGAGTGCGTCCAGCTCTTGCAATGCCGTTCTTTTTCGCTAAACGATACCAAGGCTTGTTAAGCGCCAACTATATATGTAACAATGTACCGGTTGTCCGCTAATTCTGCTTCACAATGAACACCGTGACCTGTTCGCGCGCTCATTTCTATTTTTCCACTCGATTTATTCTGTACTTTTTATGGCTGAGTTCACACATGCACTTTCACATCACGTTGTGTTGTCATGTTTCGCACAAATAAACACAGCACGCGTGTTGCGCTTTGCAGTGTAGGGGCGCTCAATTCTTAGTTCAGCTCAGTTCAGTTCAAATTTTCATAAAATATTATTAATACCAGTGATGAGATCTCGGCGGGAGAAAGTGTGCAACTTGTTCGCCTCATTTTTTCTTTTCTTTTTGGAATCTATCGCTTTTGGGCTCCTCCATCTATAAATGTCAGTTTTTCCACTCATTTCTGCACCCTCAGAAAGCCTCAGAAGAGGTCATGGTGCCGTACAAATGCCGTAAGAAAACAACGGCAAAAATCCCCTTAAGCTTAGTACAGCCGTCATTTGCCAACCACTACCTTCCAATATATTCTGCACCCCTGAGAATCTCCTCTACATATTTTTGCTCCTCCGCCACCTTCAACAGACCCTGTCGTACATCTGCGGTTTTCGCCCGGTCGGTCGCCCTAAGGCTTTAGTAGATTGGCAGGTGGATTTCAAGGGGCCTTGGATGGACAGGAGCCGCCCAGACGAACAGGCTAATTGAGACGAAATACCAAGTGAGGAGCCTTTGCGGCTTCTGGATGAGCAAGAAAGTCGGGATAGCGTTGCGAAATGGGTCTGCGGTTGCCCTACCGATCAAATTAATCGATTTTACTCTGAAAGCGTTTGGTCCGAGAAGCGAACACGACACGCGGGGTGCCGAAGAACTTGACGGCGGGCTCAATGACTCGGATGCAGATGACGAGAGCAACGCCGGGGGCCGCGTATGTACCGTCCGGAAATCCATCACTGTTTGAAACTCACGATTCTTAGGTTCGTTTTACGGATGCCCGAATACCGCATATGAAGGAATGTTTCGACGAAATCATTGCGCAGATGGAAAACCTCCGCGGTGTTCAGCCGAAAATGGCAAAGATACCAGAGAGAGAGGCCAACACTGAGATGAGAATGTTGAAGAGGATATCAATAGAAGCAGATGTCGGCGGAATAACCCGCGCACTTGGAAAGATAGCAACGCGAACACAATTTATGAGGTGAAAGTACACCTGTCCTGCAGGGGTGCGGTTGCGATAATACCGGCTGTCTCGGTAGGCTAGCTGTTCTTGGTTACAATCCGGGACGATCCGGGATCATGATTGACATCAGACATTGAAAGATAGTGCAGGATTTGTCGCCCGAACCCCCACAACTTATAAGCGCGCGGGCTATAATCGTGACATTTGGCAAGGCTGAGCCGGCTGACCGGGCTCCACGCGAACTGTGGCCAGATGGATCAATTTTAATTAGTAGGGGTTATCCGCTGATCGCGTTGAACCTTTTGACGTTTCGAATTCCTGCTACATGGAGTGCTTGTAGGAGGAATGAAAACGCACTGACAGCTTTAAAAAGAGCGTTAGAAGGAAGGGATATTCCCCTCCTATTCCCCTCCTATTCCCCTTTCCGCGTCACAACACGATGGCACCGACAGCGCCTCTCGACACATTGAATAAGGTCATCGGGTAAGTACCAACGCTATGCCTTTCAAATTTCCCCGCTCATCCAGGAGACCTAGGGCTTTGCTCCTCGGTGCTTTTGTCAATTCGATGCTCTACATGCTCGAGGTCCTCGAAGTCATCAAATACTTCCGACGCTTTCCCAATGACACTAAGCTGCTCAAATGCTCCATCGTCACCCTCGTTCTTCTCGACTCGACATGCACGTTTGCGCAATGGGCATGCCTATATCTCTACGGCGTCCTTCACTGGGGAGACTTGGACTACTTGGGCTATCAGAATCTCGTCATTCCCATATACATCTACACGAGGTCCGTCGCTTTCGTTTTCTGTCTGTCGGGTGCGGCATTAATTCAGTGGCACAGCGGGATCATCGGGTTCATCGTCCAGAATTTCCTGATTTCGCGGTACTTCAAGTTAACGAGGCGGCGGGTTGTGTGCGCTGGACTTATCCTCATGACGGTTGCTGCAGTGCGTCTATCTTGAATCATTTCATAGCTTGAAGCTGAGTAGATTTGACAGTTCGTCGGCGCGGTATGGAGTGCCACACTGCTCACCATTGTGACCGACTACTCCCATCGAAACGTCGCCGTCAAATCCGCCATACTTTGGCTTGCGAGCAGCGCCGCTACCGACACTGCCAGTGAGTTCTAGTTTCACTGATAATTCAACTCATATTGACTGTGCTGGTAGTTGCCTCGGCATTGGTCATCCAACTCCGCTCCGTTACTTCTGTGTACCGTGAAACCAGATCCCTCGTCCGGCGCCTCATCTTCCATACCATACAAACGGGAAGCGTTACGTCCACAATGTAAGTCAGCCATCCCGTCAAGAAAATACATAGTCAATAAATTCATTCGAATTCCTAGTGCAATCTGCGTCCTGGTAACCTACCTGAACGACACCAACGCCAACGTCTGCGTTGGTTTCGGTTTCACGCTCGGGCGACTGTATACGCTGACTATGCTCTTTGCTCTGAACAATCGCCATGCGTTCAAGGAGGTAGACAACCTGGACCACACGCCGAGCAATGAGATTACATTGCATGGAATCAGTACGTCGATTTAGCTCGCCGACATTCGATGCTGGGCTAAAAAAAAAGAATGAATCTCCTCAGCCGTTCACCGAACTGCTATCGTGCACATGGATGAGGAGCAAGCCGCGAGCCGCCACGAGATGGAAGACAAGCGTACACGGAAATACGGGCCCTTTGACGGCGTATGTGGCTTTCACTTTTCATTCCAGAATTACAACTCTTTGTGTGTATAGTATGACAGGTCAACCAGTGAGGTCAACAGCTCCGCGAACTAACCAGGTCCGGGTCTTGTTAATGTGTACTGAACATGAAAGGATGGATGGCCTGCTTGGTTTTATCCACTAGTAATTAATTACCTGCCGTCGCGGAAGAAAACGGTATATAATATCACAAATTTAGTGACCGCTCCTTTGTGCATTTGTTTTCCTGGTCTGAACAAAATCTGTTTGGTGTGATAGAATCCAGGACCACTTTGGGTAGTGTCAGTGCTCGCTCAATTTCACCGGCCAGGAACCGTCGCCTAAGACGTGCTTCAATAGCGCAGAAGTTCAATGAGAAGTAACGCAGCTCAATAAGTCAAAAAAGGTGGCATGAAATAAAATTAGTGTATGGCGTTGGCACGACTCGACGGAACATCTGATTTATAACCTTACTTACTTGGTTAGATATGTGAATCATCCGATGACATCGGGATGGTGTTCAACATGAAGAAATCTTTCAACAAGGTGGAACCGATTCCCGAAGTCGCAACTCGGCCTTGAGGCTTACGGCCTGAGGCCGAGTTGGTTTCCGATCAACTATGCAGCACGCGCTTCCTGCACAGAAACTAGTTGATGTTTATATATATATTTCATTATGGTCTTCCTGGACGCGAACATCTGCTTGCGCTCACGCCAGATTTAAGGTACTTATCCGTGAAAATGGCTTTGAATTTCTTCTGGGCTCTGCGCTGGGTTCTTGGGCGATTTGAAAGTTCAAACAAAACTTAAGGTTCAAATGAGCTTCATCGCAGCTTCCGGTCAGATTTACCATTTTAGCCCCTGAAGTGTCCACGCACCCTGAAGTGGAATTTTTCCTGATCCCGCTGGCATTTCTAGCCCGTTCTCTGGGGAAAAATCCAGGAATGCGCTTATATACCATAGCTATAGTTGGGCCGAATTTCGGCCCAATTGAAGTTATACAGCGCACAAAAGAGATGAAAAGGAGGATTTTTGCCACATTTTCCCACACGGCAAAATGCCTGCCAAAACCACTTCTGGCAACGGAAGGTTCGTATCTTCTGCAATTCCAGACCAGAAAATCTGAAAATACTTGAAGTTATAGAAAAGACATAAAAATACTCAAGTCCGGGTGCCGAGAGCAGTCGGGGTCAAAGGCACAAAATTATGACGCGAGATCATTGTCGTGGACACATGGGAGGCTAAAATAGTATACCAAGTGGACAAAATGATTGACCAATTGACCGATCGGTTTTTTGATCGGCTCGGCTTGCAGAGCCAATATTGCCCCAGGGTCACTTGGTATAAAATGTGCCCCAGGAGTCTTAGTTTATGTGTATAAAATATCTAAGCTGCTAGAGCACAGTGGCCTGAGGGATGGTGCTTGCGAGCGAGAAAATGCCTTTTTTTGGAGTATGGCACCAACACTCCGACGCTAAAAGCGATTCACGCAGCATGTAAAATCAGGAAAGGTACAAAACAAGCTAGTAGTGTGTGTTTTCCCCCTTCCACTCGTCAGATTTGCAAGCCCGTCTGCACATTGATCTGTATCATTTGGCAATAAAATCCACATCCATCTGCGCCCACTCCTACTGCAAAGCACGTAACAAATCTTGTTCACTTGAGGGCAGCTGGTGCCGAGTGCACACCATGTTGGATCCATGTGGTCAAGAGGTCCCATACATGGTTGATGATGTCCATGTCTGGGCTGGAAGTCGCCCAAGCCACCTCCATTCCTATCAAAAAACCGATCGGTCAATCATTTTGTCCACTTAGTGTAACGGCGTAATCACTGCGTTGAAACCCCTCCTAGACTGAGGCGCCTGGCCAGCGTCTAGCGTCAATGGCCATGTAGCCGAGTGGAGCCGGCTAGCCATACTGTGCCGAGACGTCTCGGCACGTCTCAACAAAGTGATGCGGAGAACCACGGGCCACGGGTTGTTAAGCCGATAGCCTCTCTCTGTGGACTGATCCGCTTAAACTCTCACAGACTAGCGAGTCGTCACGGAGATCAGCGCGCCTCGACTCCGGCGCGTCTAGGCAACTAGAATTAGCTGAGCCTGGGTAAAATTACAACGCAGTGAGTCAAGCCGCTTCTCCGCACTTACGCTTTGTCACTCCGTTTGTATGGCGGTCAAAATGCACATTTATTCTGCCGCAACTTTTTTTTGAAAATTGACCTCTTTTGTGTTTTTTTCGGTGATTTGACGTCCGTGCCGCAAGTTTTGAGTTTTTTGGGTCTTCTGAAAAAAGTTGCGGTAGACGTCAACTTGCCGCAACTTTTTTTTCAAGGTGCCGCAACTTTTTTTTTGGGTCAAATAGATTGTTTTTCTGCTCTATTCCATGTACCATGGTTTGATAAGCCTGGAGGAGTGTCCATTTGTAAGAACCTCGAATCACATCAATCCCGGCTCCAACTGCTAGTTTCCAAATATGGAAAGTCATCTGCCGACTCTCAAACTGTTACTGGAACTTAGGTCAGACATGTTCGGAAAGGCGCCGTGTCAATTCAGGAACCAGCGGGTAATGACTGACTGCCCAGGGATTTGAAATATTTAACTGGAGCTCAAGACTCGGAGGATTTTTGTATAAATAAGTTTCATGGACGGTAAATTCTCCTCCGTTATGATGTGCATATCGAAGCGGTATGTATTCGTGCCCGACTTCTCTGGAACTGAATGATGTGGGAAAATCGACTGCTTAATGGAGAGCTTGGCAAGGTCCCGGGTAGGAACTGCGTCTGAAACTATGTGATATGGGGAAATCGACTCCTCAATGGAAAGCTTGGCAAGACCCCGGGTAGAAACTGCGGTGTGGTGTCTCCCATGTTGATTTGGCAAGTTGTATTATGAGTGAGGTAACTTTTTCCGTGTGGTAGCTCCCTCTCAATCACTAAAATTTAGCTTGCCCCGGGCCGAAGCCATGTCTCCATCCAGAGTTGTTTTTGGCGTCATGATCCCCTTCCATGCCATGGTCGGAGGCTGGTGGGTAGGTAGGTAGGTAGACTACATGGCGCTGTTCCACTCAGGAATGCCGGTCCCGGGGAGTAACTGACGGTGCCGGGACACTACTGTACTCTATGGTCGGACGGCTCTTGGACTTCTCTATCGAGCCGAGCCCACGGCCGCAAACTTCCGATCCGCTGTGGTAGAACCAAAGGATACGAAGAAAAGCAGTTAGTGGAAAATGAGGACCTCCGGATAAGCTTGAGGACATAAAACAGGGGCTGAGTAGAATATTTCAAGGACATCATGCGTGAATTTAGCTACGAGTGCTATCGTAGGTTGGAATAAATAGATTATAAGCCCTAGAAACTCCGTATCAGTGAGTTGGACTATGAGGTTCTGCAGGTATGTTGCAACGTGGAATAATCATGCCAGAAATGAGCTGCGTAGCTCAACCAGTGCTTTAGATGATTAACCGTTCCATTTGGATTATGTGCCTAATAATTCCCCATTTCGCTCTCGCTACTCTGGCCCTTGCAATCTGTCGCTTTTTTTCACTCGGCTTTCTCATCCAAACTCTCCCTTCTCGCACGGTCTCCGTAGATCCGTTGCCCAGAAGTTGATCTCGCTTGACTGAATGGTGCGCAGTTGAACAGCACTTCAAAAGCTGTAGAAAACTTCCTTATTTAGTTGATAGAATCACGTTGGAATAATGATCTCAAATATAAACCCGAAGAGGCTGAAGAGGCCGTGTAATACAACCAGGAAAATTGTTAGAAATGGCGGTGACGGTGGAGGCAAAGCCCCGGAAAAGATGCCATGAATATTTCCCCATAGGCTCGTGACTAGCCTGCCTGTGAGTGGCAACAATGTGGCATGCATGTTGCTGCATGCAGGCTGGTACTTCTAGGGCTAAGGGAAAGGCCTGAGAGAGAAGTTTGAAAAAATTCCTTTTCCTTCATTCTGGGCTCAGTTCAAGTCGATTATGGATATTACACTGGGGGCAAGATCTGAGGCACTTGGAACTCAAGTGCCTTAAATGCACCTGTTTCGCACTTGTTCCGCAGCTGGTCATGCACCTGGATCTGTGATTGACAAAGATGTCATTCAGCATTGTGGCACCTTTGTTTTTTGGGGCAAGTCAAAGCCGAAAACAAAGGTGCCAAAGGAATGATTGACACCTTTGTCAATCACAAATCTAGGTTCACAACTGGGTGCATAACAAGTGCGGAACAGGTGCGTTTAAGGCACTTGAGTTCCAAGTGCCTCGGACCTTGCCCCTGGTGTTAGAGATGTTGCACAAAGCTGTTCTGTCAGCTTTTTTAAATCTTTCTCAATACTACCTATGTACCCTAGCGTGGCCGGGACCCGCCAGCTTCAATTTTCGATGGCATCAAGGCGCCATCAGTGGTTCCCTGGTGATGCCATCAATATGTCCCGGCCCATTGTACTCCAACTGCCTCCACCTCATCCCGCAAACCGGGTAGGAGCATATTCCTGGTTATAAGACCTCCTAGGCCTCTCAGAGATAGTCTGGCTAAGGTCACAGATCCCTCTTCATTTTCTAACAGTCAGATGCCACCAAAGTCACAAATGTCACAGCGGTCACTCCGCGGTCAAGTTTGCACTCAACTTGTCCTCAATGCATAACACATTCAATGGCCGTAAAAGCCTTTCTAGCCACATCCTCTTGACCTGGAATTCTCCAGGATTTTTTTCTGGGCCTTTGCTTCAGTTTTTCTACTATTTAATTAACATCTGCGCCATGCAGATATATTTTGAACTATGTTCAGTTTTTCGACTCCCACGGCCACAATATTGACCCAAATTCCTGGTATTTTTGCCCTGAAGGCCTTTCCATGAGTTTCTCTCATACTTTACCGTGAAAACACGCGAGCGACGCGTGAAGAGACGTGCGAGACACGAACAGTCACAAATGTGACAATGTCACATTTCAGTGGCAAAGCCCGAAAAAACCTGTTGAATTGAAAGTAAATGGTGTTGCCCCTGTTGCATAGTTGCAATTATGGGAAATACTGCAGGTATACTGCACCTATTCCCCCAAAAGAGAGGGATGTGAGAGGTTTCTCACAACAATGGGCCAGTGGCCGGCCGGATTCTTGATGAAGTGATGGCCAGCTTGCTTAGCAAGGCTAAGCGAAGCTGGCGGGTAACAGCCACCGTAGTACCCTGAACATGGTATTTAATGCTTGAAATGTGTGTTCTGTGATGTGCTCAGGTGTTGATGGTAAGAACTGAAAGCAAGGAATAAAAATGTGGGAAAGCTGCGGTTGACGGCATCAACTGTTGTCCTTGTCTTTTATACCACGCCACTCGAGTTTTTTTGGGATGGCTCACAAGAAAAAATGCTCCAAGAAGCATAGTATGCAGGCCAGTAAAAAAAAATAGTATTTTTCTGTGTGGCTTTGCAAAAGATTCAAGTAGTGTGGTGTAAAGGAGAAAGATGGCAGTTGATGCTGTCAACATGCGGAATTCCCACACTTGCTAGCTAGTGCATCGTAGAATACACATTTTGGGTATTAAATATCGTCTTTATGGTACATGGGTAGTATTGGCAAAAGCTTTTAAAAAGCCGACACAGCAGCTTTGCACAATGCATAAAAGCTGCATGCAGCCCATGCGGCTTTTGCACAACGTCTCTATTCCAAACGTGACATCTAATCCACTTTGCATCATCTCAAAGTCTGTCTCTTCAGAATTTCTACTAAGTGCATCACAGGTGCATGTTAAAAGGTCAAATTTGAGTGAAGATTGCTGGCATAGCACAGCCACCTGTGACCGGTGATCGGTGCCTGTCAAAATCTCAAAACTCCGTAGCCCGAGAACTTTTAGGCCGCTTCCATGGGCATCAAACTCACACAGCCACTGATGGTGACAAAGAAAACTCTGTAGAAATTGAACCATGTCGAAATAAAACATTCTGTTCCGTAAATTTCTTCTAAGTGTACAAAGCAATATGCAGTCCAAATTCCAGGGTAATGTGTCTTGAATTGAGGGACTATATAGCTTTTTGGTCATTCTGATGCAGCAAAATGCAAGAAAAACACTGATCAGGACACCAAAAAGTTATCTAGTCCTTCAATTCTTACTCAAATTAGAGACCTTGCAGGAGCCGCTGGGAGCCACCTGGTGGGTGATCAGGCATGCGGTAGCCAGTGGCTGTGGTTAGCTGGTGGCTGGTGCACTGATTTCATATGTGATGTTGGAACAGACCACCACTCTATGGTTCCTATTTATCGTGGGTAAAATCATCCTGGTGTCCAGACTGCACTTTACTGCCTAAATCAAGCCACTTTGTGATGAATGGAAGGAAACTTAACTGGGCTGCCTTCTTCATGCAGGCATATTGCAAATTGGTTTGAGATGCAGTGATAAAGGAACATAAATGGACTTAAGTGCCATCCTGCAATGTGCTAGATTCAGCCACTGCAGGAGCCACAGCCACCAGCTACTGCATGCCTGATCAGCCACCGGGTGGCTCACGGTGGCTCCCGCAAGGTCTCTATTGTCCCAAACTTGCACTGTATATGCCTTGATATGATTAGAATAGATTTACAGCACAGAACATTTTAATTCTTCTTGGTTCAATTGTGACAGTTTTTTTTCTTGACATCAGTGGCTGTGTGAGCTTGATGCCCATGGATGTGGTATCTTACCAAGAAGTACCAGTTTGCCTGCGGTAAAGTGCTCACCACATTTTTTGCCATTCGCAGGCTGGTGACAAGTCTAATTTCCTAAATGGGATACACGAATAATATACGACTACTTAGCCTGCTGTTAGGTAGGTTTTACTCCTGCAAGAAAACCCACCTAATAGGTCCCGTACGTAATGGGGAGGCGAGTCCCCTAAGTGTCGTGATGTGCCAGTTCAGCGGCAGTGCATACACACCCTCAAAGGCACTGGGTCCAAAATTTTCAGGGTATGTAGCATGTAGTCTGAACCTGGAGGCTGGTGGACGACTCGAAACCGCAGAACGCATTGAAGTACTCCTAAACCGGCAATGATCCAATCTTAAATTCATACCAAGGAGGAAATAAAATCGGAAGATGCCAAGAGCTACCGACCCGATTCCAGGAAAAAAGGCTCCCCAGGATCCCATTCAATACATACATATATTCTACATCATACCTATCATTACTGACCATACGCCGGAGGACACTGGCTCCAACGAAGCTCTCCAAATAGCGTAGCCGTTCCTCCACCTCAGGGTCCCGGCTGCTAGCATGTGCAGGCTGTGGACTTGAATTTAGATCCCCTGCCAAAATCACCGGATCTGCGGCGGATGGTAGCTGTATGGACTGGTCTTCGTTGGGCCGGTGCTGGATTTGCGACGGCGCAGAAAAACAAGGATGGCACCGACGATGGCTACTGCGTCTACGACGCCAGCCACGGAGTCCACGATCGGCCCTGTTTTGGACTTGTGCGGTGTCGGAGGAGACGTGCTGGAATCGAATCTCAGCGGATATTAGGTCAAAAAGCCGGACAGATCAGATCTAGAGTTTCTGAAGCAAGCAATGGCCAAGAGATTTGTTCAGAAAAGGTGGGACGCATGGTGGACTTGGCGATACGCCGGAGGATGCGGGTCCCGGAAGAGAACTGGTGGCGATTGCCGGAGCACTGCTGGTGATGTCTGGCTGGTCAACGGTGACCAGCGCGTAGTCGAACAACGCAGACCCTCCATCAACGGAACTGGCCTTGAGGACCCACGTCACGGTGTGCTGAACATTCGCGTCGAGATCGGTAGCTTCGAACAGCGCGTGATACACAATGCCGCCGCGTGTATCAAAATAGTGGAAGCTCTTCCTCGCCGGGTCATCCATGGTAAAAGAGAGGTTCGCGGGGTTGATCACCTCGACTCCATAGATTGAGATCGCGGAACCTAGTCTCGCAAGGAAAAGTTAGAGTCCGACGCACGCGATGAAATGTACATGTATTTTTTCGGCGAAACCTTGAAACCTGCACGAACCAAAGCTAAGGTGGCCGTCGTGCCAGGTCGCATCCTTCACTTGTGCTGGACCGACCCTGCGCACGCAGCTAGTGGCGTTACAGGGCGTCGTGGGCGTTCTCCCATGCCAACTTGAATCGATATCGTCCGGAGTGGTCTCCCACGTCCAGAATGTGCTGTTGGTGTCGTCAATCGCTATGGTAGTGAGGGCTGTGTATACTTTTATGCGCGCGGGGAGGAGGCTAGAAATGCGTGTGTAACAAGTGCGATAGTACCAGAGAAGAGGGTCATCGTGGTTCCGGGAAAGTCCAAATCCGTTCAACTCCACATTTGATTTCTTTACTCCCGCGCTGGAGATGGCGGATAAGTTCGAGCCAAAAGATTGGACGGGGTTCCCGACCGATCGGCAAGCAGTGGGAAGGAAAATGACAAGAACACCCGCGAGATCAAGGACTCACTCAGGTTCCTACCCAGCCGCGGTTTTGAGACTCACAATATCTGCAGCGTACTGTGTCGGTTGAATTCACTGAATTGATTATAAGGTCTGAATTGAATCGAAACTGTCTGTTGCGTTCCTGGTTGATCGAACCTCGAAAAATGAACTTACGACCTAGAAACGGAAAAAACGGATATGGCGAATCGATCATGGCCCAGGCTCGGATCCAACGAGCTATCCCACGGATGTCGACTCCCCTAATTAATGATTCTGATGATCCATTGAGTGTGGGTGCGCACCCTGTGCCTCTGGGCCATAATATTTTTTGTACCCATGGGCCCATTAAGTTGGTGGAATTTCAGCATAATAAGGAACGAGGTCAGAGTCGCATTGAACCAGCGTCCTACCTCTGAGTTTGAATCCGTCCTACACATATATTTTGATGAATTGCTGTGATGGGCACGTTAACACGGAAAAGAATAGAAGGAAAGACATGAGAAAAAGTGAAAAGTGGCTGAGATCAATGGCCCAGGCTCAAGTCAAATGAGTTCCCCTACAAATTTGTAATTGCGTAATGTAAATGCATTGAAAGTGGGCGCGCACCTCACGCCTCTGATCTCCGTTTGAGGGTACTCAACCAAATCAAGTAGATGCATCGGTTGAATTCCAAGGATGATTCATGAGGGAGGACAGAGTTCAGTTCAACCAACTCCCGAGCTTTGCATTCGAGATAAATCGAACCCGGATTTGATTGAAAAAAACAGCTGGGCAGCTAAACGAAGGAAAAAGACAATTATTCCAGCATCATGGCCCAGGCTCGAGTTAAACGAGCTCTCATTCTAATTTATAAGGCTAGCCTACGATTATATTGGATGTGGGTGCGTGCCACCCGCATTTGGGCCGCATCTGTGCTAATCATAGGCTCCAGTAAGTAGGAATGTTGGCTGAATGAAATTTGACATTCGAGTATTAGGAACGAGGTCTGAGTTGCGTCAACCCCGCTTGTTTGGTATGGCATATTCGAGCTAAACACAACCTGAATGGATACTTCAGGTACACAGCGGTCGCGGCGGCGGGAAACAGATACAGGATTCAACCAACATGCCCCAGGTTCGAACACTGGAACCGGTGGATATTCATTGAATGCAGTGTGTTTGTATGTAGGCAACGGCCAGAGAAAAGGAAAATCAAAGAACTCAGAAATGGCCTTTTATTGAATGCGTATGCGCGCACCTGTGCCGCTGGGCCTTCGTTTAATATTCGTTAACACAGTTAAGTAGTATGTCGTAGACGTCCTGGGACGAAAATGAAGGAATATATTCCATGCAACAAAAAATTGCGGAGCGCAAGTTCGGTGCAACGTCCCGCGCTTGATTCAAACGAGCTCCCGGCTTTCATCCAATTCAAGAGCTACCTCACGCAACATAGGTGCCACCCCTGGTCTCTGGACCTTGTTTGGATGTATCCAAGCACCTTAAAACACTAGCGAATCGAGACTTGACGTTGGACCCCAACTTTTCGCAAGCCTTTATCAAGTCCAGAAAATCGAACATGAACTATTGTGTGGCCGTGTTTTGCCGATGGTGACGCGTGAATTGAGCACGTGGTTTTGATCTCCCTTCCTCCACGATGCGAATCGCGATGAAACTCCGGAGCAAAATCCGTTACCAACGCTGGGAGGCCATCGTACGACCGAACACTTGTCCGGACGGTTGACTCAGCTGCTTGACTGCATGCTCGCCTCGGACGGTGAGCTCAGTTTGTGTACGAGGCAAGCATTCGTGGTGCCAAGACGCGAGAATCATTGCTCGTCCTCGCCTCCGTCGACACATCGCAAGAAGGGAGAGAGGGAGTTGAGAATGGGGGTACGATGTTTGACTTCATGGTGAGCGGTCCTCAGCGTAAACCACCGCCACATCGCCGCGAGGAGGAGCAGCTCCGGCGCATGCCCGCAAATCCTATCGACGTGAGCACGGAGATCGTTGGCGCCGGCGGCAAGAAGGCGTACCGCGTCAATCGCCAGCTCGCGGGCAGGCCGTTGCAGCGAGGAGACTACAGCATTAGCAAGAAATTGGGTCGTCTCGTTTCCGTGCGGCACCCGTAGCCTAGGCCCAGTTCCGGCAGCACGGCGGTTCCGCATACCGTCCCTCCCCTTCTCGTCCCTCCTTTCCCCTCTGTGCTGTTGCCCATCGTGCTCTGCCTCGCAAGCATCTCATTCTCCGCTTGTGCTCCCTCCTCGCCTACAGCATGCTCTCCATGCCTAGCCTCAACATTCAATCTCCGATTCTCAGGCTTTCTTTTTCCCCTTCCCATCACACTCCTTCTCCCCTTCCCTTCGATTTCTTCCTGGTGTTCCACCCTCCCGCTTTCCCTTGCTGCGTTCTCCCCTCTCTCTGCCACATCACGCCTTCGCTAGATTCGTCCTGGTTATAATCTCTTTTCGTGACCCCTTCGCCTCGATGGTTCCGGCATGTCCGTCTCTCCCTGCTCATTCCTCCTCCCCCTCCATCTCTTCTCCCCGGATCTGCGTGTCATGTTGCCGGATGGAGCCGACACCACGCAAGCCATCTCGCGCGAAGCGCACCGTACGAGCCCCCTGTCCGCGGCCCGGTACGCAGCCTTCGTGCGCCCGTCAGATTCTGCGTTCCGGCCGCTCGGGGTATTCCAGCGGTCGCCTCTGTCGGCGTACGTACGCGATCCGCGCGCGAAGGGGAGCAAAAAGGCGGGTGCACTTCTCTCCCTACCACCTCGCTGGCTTTCCTGTCAGCGCACGCACGGGCAGGTCTGTCGTCACGCCACGATGAATCCAGCACGGTGCCGAGTCCGCGCGGCCTCTGTTGTGCCGTATCTCTTTCCCCGGTCCGAGGCATATCGAGGCGGGACAGGACCCGCACGCCTGGCGTGTTGCAGTTGATGTGACGGCGCGGTGGGGAGGTGGCTTGCTTGCCTATGTCGGGACGCGAAGCCTAGGGCAGGGTGTCTTACGCCTGCTTGCGCTATCCGCCTGCGAGTCACTCGTCGCTTCGAGTTGGACCTCGGTCGACAGGGGTGCTGGAACCTGCAGACGCTCATGGACCGGGGTATGCAGCGCCTGCGACCCGGAGCGGCGTGCGTATGTAGCCGTCCAGAATTCATTTACATTTTCCCCTTCTTTTTTTCATCTCGAAGATATGCACTGCCGTTTTAGCAGCTTTCCAGGAAATGAATTGCGGAGAGTGTGGAGGCCATGTGGGTTCGCGTGGTGGCTTGTCCCGCCGACTTGAATACTGTTTCGTCCTTTGATCAGATTCATTCCCCATGTTTCCGCCGCTGGTGTTGTTTCGGTTGGGTTTGTATTGTAATATCACTTTGCTATTATTCTTTCAGTTTTCATCGGTCATCTCGAAGACGTGCACTGCAATTTCAATCTTAACTGCCTCGTGGGATACTACAGCACACACCACGTCTCTTTCTCCTCCCCCTTGCCTCCTCTTACTGCTGCCTAGCTCTCTGGTCATGCAACATCTTTTCGAGAATGCGTCGCACCCGCTATTCTAGTGGTCTTGAAGCCGACTGAGGTGAGCTTTCAACTCCAGGACATTTCTTAAGCTGCTTGCTCATGAACAATTGTCTTAGCCATTCAGAACGCCAAGTCGAATAAGAAGGGATGCAAGCACATCGCAAAGTGCTCTAAACGATTTGTACAGGATATTTGGAGTTAAACAAAGGACTTCAATGTTGCACTAACACCAGAGATGGGGGACAGTGTTGTTCAGATCGAAAGTATGTGCCTGCTCTGTCCACTTACAGTTTTGAATATCAACCTCTTGACCTCACTACGGCTGTGGTTGGGCATATATTGCTACTTGGGGTCAACTCGTTCTAAGAAATTTTCTACAGCCATTGGGGGGGGATATATTATACTCGCGTGGTCCAAGTGCCTGAACTGCGAGTTTACGGAAGACAAATAAGTAGTACTGCAGAGGTGGCTATCTCTACATATAGCTACAAAAAGTCAGTGCGGTTCAACTGCGATCAAGTGGTATCTGTTTCGGATCCGACGGATCTACGGAGACTGTGGGAGCCATCTCATTAGTGGGCTTGCAATGGAATTTTGATGGGAAGAAGAGCAGTGGGATTCAAGGACCAGAGCACAGAGAGCGAAATTGAGTAGGATTGAAGAGGATAAAACAAAACAATATCCAACGAATTGGGCACATAATGTTAATAGAATGGTTAATATTACGAGCCGAATGGTCAGGAAATCTCTCTTTGATACAGAATGTCACTCTCGAGCAGCCAATCTCAGGTGGATCGCAGTAGGGGGTGGGGAAACGACCTGGTTTTGGAGATCCGGCGGAGGCATCTCAGTCAACGGCTGCCCACGCTCGTCCACGACCTGAATGTCATACAAAGACACCATCAAGGCGACAAGCAGGTAGGCCTCGAAGGTCGCGAACTAAAAAACATAAGTGTCGTCGGTGAGGCAGCTGATTGGTCGGAGACCGATGCTAACCTTTTGTCCAAGGCACGGATGTCTCCCCAAACCCCAGCCTGCAAACGCCATCGGCGTCTTCTTGTCCTCCGCGCGCTCCGGGCTGAAACGTTCAGGGTCCCACACGAACGGTTCCGGGAAGATTTTCTCGTCGTGATGGACAAAACTGGTGTGGAACGTCGCGATTGTTCCCCGCGGCACGATCACCCTGCCCATCTTAACATCCTTCTCGGTGTTGTTAAGCCGATGCAGGGGCGTCCCGACGCGCAGGCGGATCGTCTCCTTCAGGCAGCGTTCCAGGATTGGGAGACAACCGGGCTTAGTCCAGTCGTCGTATGCGATCGACTGAATGCGCGCCTGAAGCGGTAGGGACATGTCGGAGTTAAACGACGAGATGAAAGTTTCCAGCTCGTCTCGGACTTGAGATAAGTAGCTGGGATGCATGGCGAGGTCACATAGAAGAGTCGGGGCTACGACTGCCGTGTTCGCATTGCCTGTAAAGAGCACAGCAATTGCAAACTGAGCGGAAAAGGTCAAAAAGAAGGTTGTCAGGAGATCCTTTGTTAAATCACAAGGGCTGTAACACGAACTTGCGTAATCTCCATGGTGGAAAGCCCTTGGTCGATGAGGAACTGCATCGCGTCGTCTTCATTCCGGCCCTCTTTTTTCCGTTCGGCGATGGTATCGAGCATAACGTTGTAGAACTGCTTCATCAAGTAGAAGCGCCGCATCCTATCTGGACCAAAGAACCACGGGAAGAGAACTGTTACGGGGGTGGCAGCCTTTTCGAGGCCGATGAATATTTGTAGGAGCGCATTGCAGGCGGCCTGGTTTGCGGCGATGTTCGATGACGTGACAATGCTGACAGTGAGGCGGAAGATAATTTCGGGAAAGCTCTCGAAGGGATCCGTTGTAGCTCCGAAACCACTGATGTGATTGTATGCGTATGCATATAGGGTGGGCATTTCTTTTGGTAGTGAGCATTAGCCATAGCGACTGTCTGGGGGAGAAAACTCACTGGCGATGACGCGCTCTTTGCGAATCAGTGCTGTCAAGAACTTGTACGAGCGGCCGCCTAACGTGATGTCGATGCCCACCGTCTTCGTGAAATCCTTGCTCAAGTTCGGAGTGCCAGCTAACATGATAGCATACCCGAGGGTAGGATCTGTCAGCCAGTCGCTGAAAAAGGCCTGTCGAGCATCGGAAGAAAGAGCGATGCAGCTCTGATTAAAAAGGTGGAAGGAAACACTTCCTTTCTCGGTCGCCGTCCGTAGAAAATTCCAGGGGTCAGAGAAATATTGGAGGGATCCGAGTATGGGATACGTGAGGTGGGTGTAGGGAGGAACAGCGGTTGAAAAATGAAGAGCGGGCTGGATCTTGCCACATCGCAAGATTGCCAGTGCGATAAATGTGAGAATCGCGACAAGCATTGTCGAGAGCAAAACCGTTGAATTCTGGGAGAGGAATAAGTTAGCGGTGTGGCTATCGAGAGGACCAGGAATCAAGGTGCTGGTATGGTTCTTCATCTTTGAATCGGGTGTTCCAAAGGTGGCAGAACAGACTCTGTCGACACTGCTTTTGATTTGGCAGAGTGTACTGGACACCTTATGTACCAAAGAGACTTCAGCAGCCGAAAAGAGATAAGGAGCCGTATTATTTTCGAATCAATTCAATCGGGTGCTCCAAAGGTGGCAGAACAGACTCTGTTGACGCTACTTCTGATTTGGCAGAGTGTACTGGACACCTTATGTACCAAAGGGACCTCAGCCGAGAAGAGATAAGGATCCGTATTATTTTCGAATCCATTCAATCAGGTACTCCAAAGGTGGCAGAACAGACTCTGTCGACACTGTTTCCGGTTTGGCAGAGTATACTGGACACCTTATGTACAAAGGGACTTCAGCAGCCGAAAAGAGATAAGGATCCGTATTATTTTCGAATCCATTCAATCAGGTGGCAGAACAGACTCTGTCGACGCTGTTTCTGGTTTGGCAGAGTACACTGGACACCTTATGTACCAAAGGGACTTCAGCAGCCGAAAAGAGATAAGGATCCGTACTATTTTTGGATCCATTCTCTTCCAGGGCTTCACAGGCGTTCCCTTCGTATCCACAGAATAAGTTCAAGTCTGGTACTCTTCCGTCGGAATCCCGCTCTTCACGGAATGCTGGATCAATGTAACATCCGTCCTCAAAGCATCCTTGTCACTTGCACGGCTGGACTGATTCATGCACACTATAATTCAATCACGTAGTGGCGCTATTGTTCTTCTTATGCCGCTTCTATATTCTTTGTAAATGTTCGAAGGCTAAATGGCCTTCAGACACCATTCGGTCTCGCAAGAACCCAACCCTAGTACTGGCCAAAATATGAATACAAAAAAAAATATTTTGAATATATTCGAATACATACAAAACGGTACGGCCGCCTTGGCTATATCTGAATATGAATACAACACTATAAATGTAATAAAATACGAGGGTTGCCACATTCAAACAAATTTAGATACAGTGGCCAATTGAAAGTCGGGTTTGACCATCATACGCCCTTCTTTGAAAGTTAAAAGACATAAATGTATGGCTTTATAAATGTGTCACCAATGACGAGGGGCCAGAATATGAAAATGAGATTGTTCAGTATGTGGACTAAGCTGAAGTCACCGTTCCAAACACGGTTTCTCTGAGAGCTCACGGGAAGTAAAGATAACTACAAGGTTGTCGTAAATTTTTCCATCGCACCTGACTATTACTCACTGGGCGTAGCGTCCCCCTGAACAGATCAGTGAGGAGTGGCGATGGAAACCATGACTCAGACTAGCCTCTTTTTGGCCAAGCCGAATTGAATTCGTTGGAATATTAGATAGGATGCGCAAAGCCGCACAGAAAAACAAGCATTTGGGGCAGGCACACTACATATTTCAATAGTATACATGTAATATCAGTGTATGGCAGCCTCTGGTTTACCTTTAAGATTCGGAGCAAGATTCGGAGGCAACAAGACGGAGCATCAATATACCACCTCATATTTGATGTCATCGCACTTTGTCTAAGTGTGGCTTTCCTACGCTTTCCTGCAGACGGAATTGAACAATACCAATGATGCGCATGTTTCAGACATTGGATTCAAGTTTGGATGCACGATCATGGTATTAAGTGATAATTAACAAAAGATTCAATGCGGTCTTGCGCAAGTGTCAAAAGCCGCATGCGGCTCGTGCGCATCCTATCTAATGGTCCCCGCACGTTCGCCTCTGCCTGCTCGTCCATCCTCTCATACATCTCCTCTCCCCGGATCTGCGTGTCATGTTGCTAGATAGAGCCGATGCCACGCGAGTCATCTCGCACGAAGCGCGCCGTACGAGCCCTGTCCGCGGCCCGATACGCAGCCTTTGTGCGCCCGTCGGGTTCTGCGCTCCGCCCGTTCGGCGCGTTCCGGCCCTCCCTCTGTCGGCCTACGTACGCGATCGCGCGCGAAGGGGGGGAAATGAGTGTTTCAATGTCTCACAGCGCACGCGGCTCCTGAAACTCAACCACTATTTCCGCAATTACGCCATTTTGCATGTGCCTCACTCCTCAATTTTAGGGCTGATTTCTTCAAGGCGTTCCTCATCTCGCGGATGGGGCGTTTTCATCCTCTTCGGGCCCCATTTTCACTTGAATTTGTCACATATTCGAGGATAGCGACCGCATGAAAAGATACGAGATGCACAAGATATTGCGAGACGCTGCGGGCGAGAGCGACAGGCTGATGTACTCATTCGATGGAGGTCCGTTGTCTGCGTGGTATGTACGGTCCTGTCCTGTCATTCAATCTGAAGGGACTTCACCACCCAGGTCTGATGCATGCATGGATGGAAACCTCAACATCTCGCTCGGCGACGGGCGGCCAGCTGATCGTTCTACGGCCCTCAATTTCATGCCGGAAACTCACGGTTTGGATTTCTGCTCACCGTTTTCCCACATAGCATGGCGCGTGGGTTTGAAGTGACGGTCGCGCCGCTCTCGGGCCTAGCTGTACATCGGCAAGAGATTTGGCGAAGTAGGACGGACGAGAGTAACGGCGAACTCCGAGATTGAGACTTTGAAAACGTGTCTTTCTCTAAGCTTTCGCTTTTCTCTGTCCCACTAAATTTTCGGTAGCCAAGAATCAATTCTCCTTGCTTTGAAGACCATCACACTAGAGGCATGGTCGTGTCAACGGTTTTTAAAGATTTGGGTGAATTAATGATGCTGGTAATTGAACTTAATAGCGGAAATGGTATCTGCAGCGGGGAAGTGGCCGGTGATATATCTAATCGTAACGCGTATTGGCGTTGCCGGAATGCAATCAGTTTCTGCTGCATGGCAACCCGGAAGGATTTCAGGCCAACTAAAATTTGAAGTTTTGTCCTGCATTTCGGATAACTCTATTTGACACCCCGGGATTTGTCATGATGTTTCTGTGATAACGGGAAAGGGCGGGATGAGCAGGAGGTGTTCGGAAGGGTGAATAACCATAATCCCGCACAGGTATCCCTGATTGGGCGGGCATGGTATATTTTTTGCGCTGCTACTACGCCAATTTCTCGGAATCTGGGGTGCTCAAGGACAAACATCTTGAAGGCGGCTTGAGCTTGACCGAAAAAATGTGAAGTTGCCAAAACTAACAGAGCATCCACTTTGGTTCCTTTGCGGCTGTCCATCCTCCGGACTGGACAGAACCATTTTCGCATTTAGGGGTTGAAAACGGCGCAGTACAACACAAAAAAAGACGAAATGGTGAAGGTACACACACAGAATCAAATACGCCATTCGGAGCGGATGATTCTATTTGGCACCCCAAGGTGTCACGAGCACCCGGGTGTTACTATTTGACACCCCGGGAATTTTCGTGTTGTTTTTGTGATAGCGGGAAGGGCGGGATGAGCGGGATGAGCGGGAGGTGCTCAGAAGGACGAATACCACCCAAGGAAGTACTACAATCTCGCACGAAATATCTCCGATTGGGTAGGCACGGTATATTTTTTTTGCGCCGCTACTGCGCCATTTTCTCTGAAATTGGGTTCTCGTCGACAAACATCTTGGAGACGGTTAGGGGTTGACCGAAAAAATGTGAGTTGGGCAAAACTAGCAGTGTCTCCACTTTGGTTCCTTTGCAGCTGTTCATCCTCCGGACTGGATACATTTTTGCATTTGGGCGTTGAAAACGGTGGAGTACAACACAAAAAGAAAGAGGACGTGGTGAAGGTCGGGTGCCAAATAGAATTATCCTTGCATTTCGGCAACGCCAATATAGGGCATAAAATCAGACATTTCAGTGGCCATTTCGGTGATATCCTGGGTTTTGTGCATATCAGTGTTGCCGAAACCTGATATGTTCGGTATTTTCGGGCTTGAAACACATCTGGAAACTCACGATTTCAGTATTGACTTCTGCACAATCCATTCATTCAGTTTCTGGTCTAATTTCACCTTATCAGATACCCGATTCGATATAGTTCGAACTAACTTTCGGTTGACTTTCGGTCACTAAAAATTTAGTTAAATTCCGTGTGCAGACTGGATAAGACTCAGGAACCAACGTGGTCCTATTTCTGAACGTGCTGGTAGGTCAAATATAACCCTCGCTGTGTGCCTGGTTACGGCGTGACCCCGACGCCGTGGGGTGGAATCAGCGCGCCGAATCAGTGCATCAGTATTTCATCATTGCGATGCAGATACTAGTCGGCTGTACGTCCATCTACTTGATATGGATGATGTGGATCCTAACTGCATGCAGTAATGCTCATTCTCAGGACATATGCCCTGTATGAAGGAAGCAAACGGGTCCTTTTTCTTATGATTTTTGTCGCCGTCGCGTCCATCACCGTAGCAGTCATATGTTTATCAGAGGCGCAACGAAATTTGCTCACCTTTCTACGGTGGTCGGTGCTCACCGGGAAGGCTGGGGATAGCGGTGAAATCTTGCACCTCTATGTAGGATGCGCGTATGGGTATTCCAAGGCGGAGTGCGTCCCATGGAACCGCCATTCTTTGATTCAATCTGATAGTATTCTTAGAGGGATTAGCTTGGCGACGGCCTGTGCTGGATCGGGAATCTTCGACTTTATAGTGTTTCTCCTCACGTTGTACAAAGGGCTCGGTTCATACCGTCTACGCGGCGCTAGCCTTCTCACGACGTTTTTACGCGATGGTATGAGAGCATTCTGGCCACTACCCACTGACCGACACTGACTTAGGTTCGATATATTTTGGGTGCGGGGTGGTGGCGGGCGTATATAGGATGCAATCTGACCAAGGAATTCCAGCGTCATGGCTGCTTCTACCCTCTCCAATATTCTGACGTTTGTGGCGAGTGGGCTTGTTATGTTTTCATTACAGGCTCAGTAATTTCTGTGGCTCAGCTGGGCGGCGTGCGTTATATTCCCTCGCAGCAATGGATGAGAAGATAAATGATTTATCTGCGATTACAGCCATACACGCGAGGTATCCCGACGACCTTCACGAATATATACATGTTTAATTTCTGCGCGGTAGAAACTCTGACCAAGTCCCATAGCATCTCGTCCTTGATGATTAGTCGGTTGATGCTAAATCTAAGAGACCCTTCGCACCTGCATATAATGCGAGGGGAAATATCCGTGGGCCCGAGCGTGACCACCGGCCTCGTGTTTGCTCCATATCCAGGTGCAATTGCTCGTGGCGCTCCGGAGATTTCCACTGACGCGGGTCGAGGTGCGATTTCCGCCAACGTGTTCCAATTTAGTTTGACCTGCGGTTTTTGTAGATATTGAGCTACCGGACAGAAGTAATCCCGCAGCGGAAACAGTTGATTCGATATAAGATGTAGATACTATATAATGATCATCCTATGATGCTTAGTGAAAGTTCGGTTCAGATTGCCAAGTACACAGTTTCAGCTGTGTCCTTAGAGGAGCAGGTCCAAGAAGCAAGAGAAAAAGCGGATCAACATCTTGACGTGGCGGCTGTGCGCAGTCAGCCCGTGAATCCGAAATTGCCTTTTGAGCGTGTTCCGTTTCAAGATAGCTTGGACACACTACACTAGCATAGCATGCAGGTATGCAATATAGAGCTATTCTGAGTTTTGAAGAAAAAGAGTTTCCAAAATCTGAAAAAGATTTCCGAAATGATCCATGTTACATCGGGAACGTCATAGACTAAGCTTCGTCGCACTCCAACTTCATTTTGCTTTGCGTTCATTCTTTTGCTTTCCAGGAAATAATTACCAGTGTATCGTGGAATATGCAAAATTTAGTGTGACTAATATTTGAAAGCAGCGGTAAGCAGTCTGTCAAAAACAGGAGATCCGACGCCAGCTGGCGGAAGAGATATTAGAGTAGCAGAGAGCTTCAAAATTGCGCGGACTTACTAAGTGCATCCCATCCTTTCGTCGCATCAAACGCAGCCTACGATGATTTTGATCAGATAGACTGTGCGAAATCAAATGGTTGAAGAGCTCACCGATGATGTGGGGCAATCAACGCCAGAGTTGTGACCTTCAGTTATATCCGTAAATGCCTCTGAATGCGCATAAAGCCAAGGGTTCATGAAGCCTACAACGGGCTTGCCGGCGGCGAGCAGCCGATCGTTAATCAGAGCAACTATTGAGGCAAAAATCGGGGACGAGAAACTCGTTCCTCCCGTGGTAAGGGTTGCGCCCTGAAACACGTAGTCCAAGCCCCACCCTTGAACAGCGACGTCAGGGTACCCACGCCCTGATTTATTGAACGTCCCTGCAAAATCCGGGGGAATTGTGTTGAGGAAACTGTCCACCGCCTGGGTCTGGTACCAGGGTCTCGGAAACAGATCTGAGAACCCGCCGCCTGTCAGGCTTGTGGCCACCTCGGGGTTGAATCCCTGAGTCGCGCCGACAGCGGTAACGTAGGGACAGGACGCAGGGAAGACGGGGATGAAAACGTTGCTCTCGCAGAAACCAGGAATGCTGCTATCGTCATGGCTGCCACGCACACCGCCCTATAAGAATACCAATACTCTAAGTTGGGTGAAACTAAATGCCAAGAATAGGCGAACTCACATCCCCTGACGCAAACAAAACAGAAATTCCCCGGGCGCCTAGGGCCATGTAACCGTCACAAATCTTCCTGCAGAATATTCAGTGAACGGGAAGCTTTCTGGGCCTATGTAACGCTGACCTGGCAACTGGGCTTTCAAATTGGTTCTCCATGGGTCCATACGAAGTTGTCACTACAGACGGCGGGTTGTCGACTCCATCAAGAAAAGTGTTTGTGTCCAACAAGGCGGTCGCCAAATCCGAGAAATTACTGTCTGGAGGTCCGCCAACAGAGAGGAAGTCAACGGGCACCCCCGTCGCGAGACCTATCAATTATAATTCAGTAACTGCAAAACACGGCTGAAGACTCGACAAACTTGCCGATTGTATATTCGACGTCAACATCTGCTTCAAACATGAGAGCGGCAACAACCTTGGGGTCCTGGGTCGTCCCGTTGTCAATAATTATCTGGTCGAATGTTGTATTCGGCGGTATATCCGGTCGGAACTTTTCAAGGAACGTCTGCGAACAGGACAGTTATTAGGTGAAACTACACGGTCCATACAGAAGAACAAACAGAGACATCCGTCCGGTTTGGTGATGTGCCAGTGCCGAAGTATCCAGTAACAAGAATGTTGTTGTTCTTCTGAGTAGCCGGAGTTGAAGGGATTCCATAGATTTTTTGCAAGCAGGTTGGGGTCACAATACCGTCAGGTCTGCTCGAGTTGCAGGACGCAACGGGTTCGGTGCGCTTCTTGGAACTGTACGGATGGAAAGGGAGCTGGGCAGAACCGGGATTGCGGCCTGTAAATGACGTGCTGGGATGGACTACGTCGACGTGGCCAATCAGCTCAGAAGGTAGCGAGATCGTGAGGGTGCGCGTGATAGGCTCCGTGAGCGATGCGTGCGAGAACTTCTCGAACTGCGCCCCAAACAGCTGGTTGGCTTGGGATACCGTCAGAGCCAGAGATAGCCAATCCCCGTTCGGTGAGATAACGGTAGGCTTCAAGCTGTTCGCAGCCGCAAACGAACTGAAAGCTGCAACCGTTTCGTTGGACGGCTGGACGAAAGACTTGACCTACAGACTTAGGAATCAGTGAATTGCAGAATTGAACAAATGTATGATCACCTCATCCTTTGAAAGCCATTGTCTGAAGTCCGAGTTGCCGGGAGTGGAAATGGAGACGAGTTTTTCTTGCAGCCCACTGAGATTGTTGGAAGTCAAGCCAAATCTCAGAGTCAATATGTCTGTGACGGGAGCCGGGCCTTGGCTGAAGAATCCGGTAGGGGCAGCTCTACGGCTTTCGTGTACAACCAGGCTGCCTGAAACAGCAGATATAATGATGAAGAAATTGGCGAGTTTGCGGAAAGGCATTGGGATGAGTTCTGAGGCCAAGTGGTCGCTCTTTAAACTGTACCCAGATTTCCAATGGGGAATAACAGTTACCATGCATTTAAGCGTATCACTCAAGGGCTGATGGCCAAGATTTGCGATGCGCAAGAAGAGCCCGAGGGAACTAGCACCCGAGATGATACACAGCCTGTTCACAAAGGCGCCGTGTTAATTCATGAACCAGCAGGCAATGACTGAATGCCTAGGGATTTGATATATTCAAGTGAAGCTCAAGATTCGGAGGATTTTTGTATCAATAAGTTTCATGGACGGTGAATTGAGGGTAAATTCTCCGTTATGATGAGCGTATCGAAACGGTACGTATTCGCGTTTGCCCATTCTGCCGACTTCTCTGATTAGCATCTGAAATTATGTGATATGAGAAAATCGACTCCTCAATGGAGAGCTTGGCAAGGCCCCGGGTGGGAATTGCGGCCTGGTGTCTTCCATGTTGATCTCGCGAGTATGTATTGTGAGTGATGTAACTTTTTCCGCATGGGAGTTCCCTCTCAATCACTAAAATCCAGCTTGTCCCAATCCCTATCTCCATCCAGGGCCGTTTTTGGCGTCGTACTCTGCTTCCATGCCATGGTCGGAGGCCGGTAGGTAGGTGGATAGGTAGATTACACGGCACGGTCCCGCTCAGGAACGCCGGTCTCAGGGATAAACTGACAGTACAGAGGCACTACTATACTCCATGGTCCCTGGACTTCTCTGTCACCTCACAGCCGAGTTCACGGCCGCCAACTTCCGATCCACTAGAATCAAAGGATAGAGAAAGAAGCAGTTAGTGAGAAATGAGGACCTCCGGATAAGCTCAAGGACGGAAAACACGGGCTGAGTAGAGTAATTTAAGGACATCATGCGCAAATTTAGCCACGAGTGCTATATCACAGGTTGGGAAAGATTATGGCCCTTAGAAACTCCGTATCAGGGAGTTGGACCATGAGGCTTTGCAGGTATGGTGCATCGTGGAATAATCTTGCCAGAAGTGAACTGCGTAGTTCAACCAGTGCGTCAGATGCGCCCAATTCGTTGATACTGCTTGGTTCTCTCTCCTTCGAGCTGACTCTTTTTTATTTTCATTTTGACGGGGCGACGAAGAGATGGGCAGGCTGATCTTATCAGCTCCTCCGTCACGCTGTTGTCGGAATAGTTTCCCAGAAATTTATCCACTGAGCTCCCCCGCGGAGATGCACTTACGCACGCCTATGACTTCTCTCGCTGCTCTGGTCCTTCAATTTCCAATTTAGAGCGTTTTTTCACTCGACTTTCTCATCAAGTCTCCATTTCAACTGCCTTTCTCGCACGGTCTCCGCAGATCCGTTGCCCAGACGCTGATCTCGCTTGACTGAATGAATGCGCAATTGAACAGCACTGCAAAGGTCGCAGAAAACTTCCTGAAACGTCACTGACTCACAACGTGAGATTGCCAGCCTCCCTGCAGACCATGTTTGTTAAATATTAAATATAGTATTTCCCGTACAATAAGCCATCAACCTCACATACCGTCGGCAATAAGCCATCGCCACGGAGCGTTCGGTGTCGCGTAAGAGGTATAGCAATCTCGGTGGGTCAGTCACAGTACCCATTTGGCACCCATACTAGAACAAAATATCGGGGATTCGGGGTCGGGCGATTCAACTTGGATTCGAGACTTAGAATCAAGGGCAGTGGCGCGTTCGAGGCTGCTGGGGGTCCGTGTGCGTGGCTCTGACGTTTGAAAGGCCATTAACAGCACGTGCATGTTGGTTGCTCTCTTCCCACTTCCATCCTCCCCAACCTCTTTCCTTACGCTTCAAGGCTTCAAGCCCAGTGATTGCGGCCCGCCGTTGCACGCTCCTAACGCTCTCCACTGGCCTCGATGCATCAACAAATAGGCGGCTTCGTCTCACGTAGATTTGCTCTATCCAAATAAGCTCGTACCTCGCTGGATAGAAAGGAAACCGAGTCTTCACAGAAGAGATGTCGAGATCCACTTTTTCCCTCCGTCTCACGATGGCCAACGTGCTTCCTTCCTAGTCGCTGTTATTCGTGCTCAGCTGCAGCTTACCGCTTGTCACGTAACTATCCTACCGCATGAAGTGCGACGACACTTAGCAAGCCATAACTCAGTCCTCCGTCAACACACTGGCCCTATCCGCTTCATGAACCTCAAAATTAATATTGTCATTTCCCTCAACATTACGGTTACAATGTCAACCCATTACTCATATCAAGTCAAGGGTCTCAGCTTTACTCCAACGCTCAAACAGTCACCACAGAATTAGCAAGTTATCTTTCGTTCCAGTTTATGTCTTCAAGGCGGCAGATTGAATTCTGTGCTCCGCGGGAGGGAGTTGAAAATGGGAGTACGATGCTTGACCTCATGGTGGGCGGTTCTCATGCCTGTAAGTGACTGAGTCAGGTCGTTATATCCCCTCCCTTCATCGCCGTTCAGGAGCTCAACTCATGCCATTTTGGTTACTAGGGCCAACCGGCGCATCGCTGACAGGTGTTGTCTCTACTCCGCCTCTCCACTCCCCGACACGCGCACCACCAATATTCCCATCCTCGACCTCCGCCATTGCGACCTTGACTGCGCTCGGGTATCACCCACCCGAACACCTAATCCCGTTCTCATTTCGCGCGCGCGCACAACTACTCGCGGTCGTTCATATAGGCGCAAACCACCACATTAGCGCGAGGAGGCGCAGCTCCGGCGCCCGCGCACGACTTCTGTCGACGTGAACGCGGAGATCGTGGGCGTCGGCGGGAGAAACGTGCCAGTCGCCAGCGCGCGGACAGACCGGCGCAGCGCGGGGACTACGGCATTGGCAGGAGAATTGGATCCTCTCGTTTCTGTGCGCGTACACGCACCCGTACCCGAGGTCCAGTTCCGGCAGTGCGAGGGGCGGGAAGGAGGGCGGATGGTGCTCCGTTTCGATTCAGTCGGTCCGCACGACCACGCTGGGCATGGGAGTGGTCCCGTTCGCCGGAGGAGACGTCGGTGGCGCGGAGTCACCCATTTCCTCGCACAAGTGGCAGTGTCTTGAGGCGTCCCAGCGCAGCTCGCTCAATTCGTCCCCGGATAGATGACATCGTCGTCTCGCCAACGGCATCCTACACGCTACACACTCTCCAAGCTTCGTCTGCGGACTTTCCATGCTACATGTGCGTGGTCGTCCACGCGCACCTGGGGGGAGATCGCGGCCGTACCGCCGAGGATGTGAAATGTGTGGATGCGATGAAGGGGATGGCTCTGAGGACGGTGGATGGTGGATGGTGCGTGGGTGGCGCGTCGAGATCCGAAAGACACCGTCCCAGCAGCTCGAGGGAGCGCGGACGAGGAGATCTGAACGGACAGGGGAGGGAGTGTGACGAATATCTGTCCTTAGTCGGTCGGTCTGTTTGTCGAAATGGTAGGATGGAAATGGGATTCATGGTCGACGATGTATATGCTTTCCGAGCGCGTCGTGCGACGGGTATATGGTCCCTCGCCTCGAGTTTTCGAAAGCTTGACCCTCAATCCCCTGCTCTGCGTCAGGCCAGTGATGCGGAGACCGGAACTGCCTTCCAGCCTTTGCCGAGCAGCAGGTTCAAAGCAGTGATTCTATGTAGGTGAGCTCAAGTGGTGGGTAGAATCAGTACTTGAAGTAAGTCGCCCAAAGAAAGAGGAAAAAAAGGCGCCAAGGAGTATGTGCAAGTTGCAGAAAATGTCGTTGTCAAAGCCAGCTTTGAAGAGCAAGGGCACATCCGTTATGTGGAAAACGCCGACCCCGAGTTCTGTAACGAGTCATTCATCTAGCCAGCCCGCGGAATGGGCACCGCCGACGGCGACGTCCGGTTGACCTGGCGCCAACCCTTAATCCAGAGCTTTAGCGGCGTCATTTCGTCAGTATGACTGGGACGATTCCCATGCCGGCGAGTCGAGACTCAGTCGTTGTTAAGACCAAGGTTTGAGCGTCACACGAACATTCAGAACGAAAGAGCAAGAGTCCAAGCGTAGAATTTGGCTGGCATACTATATACACATGAAGATACGAACCGGAACATGGAGGGCCGCGCCGGTCGTTTTTAAATAGAATGGAAAAGGCCGGAGTAGCGGCAATGAGTCGTCGGTTACCACCTCATTCGAATTTATGCTCCCCGTCTATCAACGCAAGAAAGGTCGATGGATGATGAGCGCCCACGCGAAGCGGATGCCCCGCAACGATGTTCAAGAACCGCTCCAATACCTCCCTCCTGCTCTCAACGACCTCGTCGGAGAAGCGGTCAGTCCTGCCCGGGAGCGGGAGGATGTTGACGCGCGTGGACTCGCACTCGAGGATGTTGCAGAAGGCTTCAAAGTCGGAGTAGCGTCGGCGGACGAGGGAGTGTCGGGGTCTAAGGCGGGGATGTTGATCTGGAGCGAGGAAGGAGGAAGCGGTTGGCGTCGGCACTTCTTATCGCGCAATCGAGCGGAAGGACGGACATTGCAGACTATCTCGTAGTCGGTGTACATCTTGCGCCGGAATCTTAGGCCCGAGACAGACTCCCAATCAGGAACGAAGGTAAATGGCGAGAGCATGAGACGCACCGTGTGTGGTCAGAGCACCATCAGTATCCATACGGTGAGGCTCTACGTCGGCGGTTGTCATGCACGCGCACGAGTCGGGCTCCAAGCGTCCCGGGCGCGTGTGCGGGTGCCCGTCCCATGCCCGCCTCGATGCAGTCCACGTGCGTGAGAGCGAGAGAGGGCGGCAGCAGCGGTTATGCGAAGTGGAGATCTGGGACAGTGGTGCTTCGGCAAGGGGCATGAGGCTGCGCTCTGTGCCCGCTGAGCGGGACACTGTCGAGCTGTCTCGGGGTATAGCTCTGCTAGGCTATGTGCCAGACATGTATCAGGTTTGGGACCTGTATCCTCCTCCGTTCGTCGACAGCTGAGTGGACTTGAAAATTAGGAGAGAGCCGATTTCCTATTTTGGACAGTGGGCAAGTCGATGTCACATTAATAGCGACGCTTCTATCTAACTCCTGGTGGGACTCTACCTCCTACTTGGGGGTAGTGCGGAACCAGTCGGCAGTCGATGGCGAGGTGATAAGAGCGGCATGTACCGAGAATACTACGGACAGGTGGCTGGGTGACGAGACGAGAATACAAGAAGGTGTGGCGCACTTACGATGAGTGGACGTCCTCTGAATTGGATAAGAGTTGGCGGAAGTGCTTGAGCGATTATCGGTCTATGTGCGGCGTCATCAAGATCCATATAAGCACCCGCAGGGCCTTGTACCCGCGGAAGTCCCGATACGCAGAGAACTCTTCGCGCAAACGGGGCGCATTTGAGAGTGACGTTGTGCGCCAGAAATAGAAGAGGGTCAACGTGTGTATGAAGGAGCGAACTGGATGCCGGTGCCCGCGGAAAAACGTATATCCCCCTTGACGTCTCTGGGCGACGGGGAGGCGGACTTGCTCGCCACGTACTCCGCATCCGAGGTCGGTCGGGCGGTAAAATGAAGAGAGGGGAGATGCGCGAGCGGTGGTCGTGGTCCACGCCGCGCGGGAGTGACTCAGCCGGAGGTGGGCTGTGGCGTGGGCGTGGGGGAGTGGTGCTATGTCCTACGCTGCTAGCGCGGAGATCCGATCGGCATGTATCGAGAATAGACGGATGGGTGTCTGAGTTACGAGACGAGAAGATGGGAGGGTGTGGCGTACGATGAGTAGACGTTCTCTGAATCGGACGAGAGTCGACGAAGAGATCAGGATGCGTGTTCGCTCAGAACTAGGGCAGCTCGATATCAGCCTGCTTGAGCGATTGGTTCCGTGGGGCGGAGGGTTTGAATCCACGGGAAGAGAGAGCAGCCAGTGCTGGCACACCGGGCCATGGACGGCGGCGTCGGAGATGAAGTTGATTGATGCGATTGAATGACAGCCTGATCGGCTGAGATCTCCAGCTCTCAGATCTGCCAGTGGTTCAAGACGACACTGTCAAGATCGACCACCCTTGGCTTACCGGCCTCGATAGCGAGACTTCGCTTAAGCTACACTCGCGGACCAATTTCTTTAATTCCTGGCATTCCATTTCTTACCGTCGTTTATGCCCATATTACTCCCGACGGTCAAAGCGTGGGTTTTGGGGCACGAATTCAAGAACCCTGTCCTCGCGGATGCCTGGCAGGTATATGGAACTTGTCAGGATCGATCGAGATGGCCGTCGGTGCCACAGAGTGATGTCGGACTTGGAACTCAGCGTCGACCACACGTTGCAACGTCCTTTCCACCTTGCTTTCCACAACGACCATGTCTGACCCAATGCAGCCCAAGGCCACCTTGGTCGACCAGCGCAGTATTCCTCGGAAGCGCAGTCCGGCACCCTATCCACAGCCATCCCGAAGCGCGACACCAACACCATCTAACAGGCGAGGATTGTCACCCGGTGCAACTGCGGGTGTGTCTTTTTGTTCGTGTTCCCGCCACCGCTGATTGCTTCGACCTAGTCCTGCCATCTGACGCTCAGAGTTCACTCAGGCACGCCGATAACGGAGAAGATTCGGTGAAAAGGGGTGATACCGCTAAGACTGGTGCGTCTTGTTATATCACATACCTGCAGCAATTCATGAACAAACTCAGATAAGTCGGATACTGAGCAATCTATGCCTGGTGAGTCATCTCGAGATATCTAATTCGTATTTGCTTCCTCACTCAGAATGATTTGCTATGCCAGTTGGACCAACTAATATTCACCTGACCGGTATTTGTCATATTACATGAATCCAGATTGAAGTCGTGGCTCATTCATTGGTCATTAGTTCATGGTGGGACTGGGGGCTCCGGAGGCACGGGTGGGGTATATAGTGGTCCGGGTGGGCCAGGTGAAGGACCCAACATCTCATTCCCCTACAGCAATGTCAATCTGGCAGATCCTGATGCAATTAGTATGCTCTTCTATGGCCTGTAAAATTTTTGAAGCTGATGAACCAATTCACAGTAGCACAATCTATCAAGGAGAAGCTCACCGATCATGTTGCAACAAACCATAAATTTACAGATCAGAAGAAGAGTCTTTGTGCAGATGGTACTCGTATGGATATGCAAGCGGAGATCATGGAATGGCTATCACCACAGTCTTCTGCCAGTGAATGTATCTTCTGGATCACAGGTATAGCAGGCAGTGGCAAATCAACACTCTGTGCAACTGTTGTTGACAATCTTCGCAAGAAGGACACACCTGTTGTAGCTCAGTTCTTCATCTCTCGTAACATTCCCGAAACAATTGATCCAGCCAAAGTCATCCCCACTCTTGCAAAGCAGCTTGCTGAATCCTCTCCAGCTACTGCCCAAATTATTCATGACACATTGAAGAAGGGCTTTCCTCCTTCACAGAAGGAGCAAGTAGAGGCACTTTTATTAGCTCCAATTCGAGAACTCTCCAAATCTCACGATGTTGTCATCATCCTCATTGATGCACTGGATGAGCTCCAGGATGCAGCTATAAACATCATGGAGATCTTGTCAGCAATTGCACCATCAAAGGGCTGTGACCTTCCTGATAATGTTCGATTCCTCATTGCTTCTCGACCAGAGCACTGGGCCGATATCTCCAGGTCCAAAACTCTGAAACTTGCAGTGTTCAAGCAGCATGACCTCATGACAAACTCATCTGTAGCTGAAGTCTACAGCTTCATCATTGCAAGGATGGAGGAAATTACACCAGATGAGACTGGTTGGGAGAATTGGCCAACTCATGACCAATTGTTGAAGTTATCTGAAAAAGCAAATGGCCTCTTCCACTATGCTGCAACTGCTATGCAGTGGATCAAGCAGCAGATTGATGAACATGGGAGGTCTTGTCAAGATTGGGTCTTGAAGAACTTGACTCAGGAGGGTGGTATTGACCAGCTCCATGATCTGTACAGGGTCATCTTGACTTCATTCGAGGATATAAACAAACCAGCACGGAATGCTGGACGGCGTGAGGTTCGACTAGCCGGCTTTCAGCAAGTGATTGGAACGATCCTTGTCCTCCAACAGCCATTCACCATCTCTCAAATCACTGCTTTACTGGCTGATATACCTGTGATGAAATTTGACGTTGAGCATTTCCTGCAGCAGATGCGCAGTGTCTTGGTTCCAGGCATGACAAGATCGTTTGAGGATGCAACCCTACAAATGCACAAGTCATTCCGTGATTATATCATGGATGGGCAAGCGCCAAAAGAATTCCGTATCCTCACAGGCCATGCACACTTTGTAACAGCAAGAAGCTGTTTGGAGGTCATTATCAAGGCTGAGAGCCACTCAAATGTCATTGTGAAGTATTCTGTTCGACACTGGTATAAACATTTGCGAAAGGCGGTGGAGGGAGGCATGACATGGGAGGATGGGAGGATGTGGAACTTGTTTGGACAGATGCTGGGGAAAGCAGTTGTCAGCACTTGGGCGGCAACAGAGTTGGAGGATCTCTTTGCAGATGTGGCCGCTGCAGGGTGGGGGCTATTGAAGGTGAGTGACAATATGGGGAAGAGAGGGAGAAGAATAATGATCTTGCAGCAAAACACCAATAAAGAGAGAGTGCAGGTGATTTCAAGGATATTGATGGAAGCAAAGGTGCGTAGTGAGCTAATGTTGAATGGTTCTAGTGTTCCTAGTATGCTAATCAAGATTTTGTCTCTAGTCTGTGCGTGCTTTTTCCCCCATTGCCCATGTTTGTGTTGCTCACTTTTTCTTGCCTTCTCATCTCTAGGAAGTGCGTGCTTTTCCCCCATTGCCCATGTTTGTCTTGCTCACTTTTTCTTGCCTTCTCATCTCTAGCTCGTGCGTGCTTTTCCCCCATTGCCCATGTTTGTCTTGCTCACTTTTTCTTCCATTCTCATCTCTAGCCAGTGCGTGCTTTTCCCCCATTGCCCATGTTTGTCTTGCTCACTTTTTCTTGCCTTCTTGTCTCTAGTATGTGTGTGCTTTTCCCCCATTGGCCATGTTTGTCTTGCTCACTTTTTCTTCCCTTCTTGTCTCTAGCTTGTGCATGCTTTTCCTCCATTGCCCATGTTTGTCTTGCTCACTTTTTCTTCCCTTCTTGTCTCTAGCCAGTGCGTGCTTTTCCCCCATTGCCCATGTTTGTCTTGCTCACTTTTTCTCGCCTTCTCATCTCTAGTCAGTGTGTGCTTTTTCTCCCATTGCCCATGTTTGTCTTGCTCACTTTTCTTGCCTTCTTGTCTCTAGCAAGTGCGTGCTTTTCCCCCATTGCCCATGTTTGTCTTGCTCACTTTTTCTTGCCTTCTAGCTCGTGTGTGCTTTTCCCCCATTGCCCATGTTTGTGTTGCTCACTTTTTCTTCCCTTCTTGTCTCTAGCCTGTGCGTGCTTTTTCCCCATTTCCCATGTTTGACTTGCTCACTTTTTCTTGCCTTCTTGTCTCTAGTCTGTGTGTGCTTTTCCCCCATTGCCCATGTTTGTCTTGCTCACTTTTTCTTCCCTTCTTGTCTCTAGTGGGTGCGTGCTTTTCCCCTATTGCCCATGTTTGTCTTGCTCACTTTTTCTTCCCTTCTTGTCTCCAGGAAGTGCGTGCTTTTCCTCCATTGACCATGTTTGTCTTGCTCACTTTTTCTTGCCTTCTCTTCTCTAGCAAGTGCATGCTTTTCCCCCATTGCCCATGTTTGTCTTGCTCACTTTTTCTTGCCTTCTTGTCTCTAGGAAGTGCATGCTTTCCTCCCATTGCTCATGCTTGTGTTGCTCACTTTTTCTTGCCTTCTTGTCTCTAGCAAGTGCATGGTTTCCCCCCATTGCCCATGTTTGTCTTGCTCACATTTTCTTGCCTTCTTGTCTCTAGCGAGTGCGTGCTTTTCCCCCTATTGGCCATGTTTGTCTTGCTCACTTTTTCTTGCCTTCTTGTCTCTAGCGAGTGTGTGCTTTTCCCCATTGCCCATGTTTGTCTTGCTCACTTTTTCTTGTCTTCTCATCTCTAGCAAGTGCATGCTTTTCCCCCATTGTCCATGTTTGTCTTGCTCACTTTTTCTTGCCTTCTCATCTCTAGGAAGTCCGTGCTTTTCCCCCCATTGCCCATGTTTGTCTTGCTCACTTTTTCTTGCCTTCTTGTCTCTAGCCTGTGCATGCTTTTTCCCCCATTTCCCATGTTTGTCTTGCTCACTTTTTCTTGCCTTCTTGTCTTTAGCATGTGCGTGCTTTTCCCCCATTGCCCATGTTTGTCTTGCTCACTTTTTCTTGCCTTCTTGTCTCTAGCGAGTGTGTGCTTTTCCCCCATTGCCCATGTTTGTCTTGCTCACTTTTTTCTTGCCTTCTCATCTCTAGCAAGTGCGTGCTTTTCCCCATTGCCCATGTTTGTCTTGCTCACTTTTTCTTGCCTTCTCATCTCTAGCAAGTGCGTGCTTTTCCCCCATTGCCCATGTTTGTCTTGCTCACTTTTTCTTCCCTTCTCATCTCTAGGAAGTCCGTGCTTTTCCCCCATTGCCCATGTTTGTCTTGCTCACTTTTTCTTGCCTTCTTGTCTCTAGCTCGTGCGTGCTTTTCCCCCATTGCCCATGTTTGTCTTGCTCACTTTTTCTTGCCTTCTTGTCTCTAGCTCGTGCGTGCTTTTCCCCCCATTGCCCATGTTTGTCTTGCTCACTTTTTCTTGCCTTCTTGTCTCTAGCCTGTGCATGCTTGTCCCCCATTTCCCATGTTTGTCTTGCTCACTTTTTTCTTGCCTTCTTGTCTCTAGTATGTGCGTGCTTTTCCCCCATTTCCTATGTTTGTCTTGCTCACTTTTTCTTGCCTTCTTGTCTCTAGTTTGTGCGTGCTTTTCCCCCATTGCCCATGTTAGTCTTGCTCACTTTTTCTTGCCTTCTTGTCTCTAGGAAGTGCATGCTTTTCCCCCATTGTCCATGTTTGTCTTGCTCACTTTTTCTTGCCTTCTCATCTCTAGTGGGTGTGTGCTTTTCCCCCATTGCCCATGTTTGTCTTGCTCACCTTTTCTTGCCTTCTTGTCGCTAGCCAGTGCGTATTTTTCCCCCATTGCTCATGTTTGTCTTGCTCACTTTTTCTTGCCTTCTTGTCTCTAGTCAGTGCGTGCTTTTCCCCCATTGCCCATGTTTTTCTTGCTCACTTTTTCTCACCCTCTCTCCCTATCCAGATTGTAAGACCCTGCATTCCCTTCCTTATCACTCACATAACCTTTTCCCCTTACAGCCCTATCTAAAGATTTGGGATGACGGCCTTCTTGAAGCATGGGAAAGCCATCAATTGCAACCCCCTTCACAGACAGGTTGAAGGCATGGATCCCTTTGACCATCGATTTGAATGACTAATTTACCTTAAGACCAAGTACTGGAATGAAAACAAATAGAGCCACCCCACATGTGTTGGGCAATGCATATGTACTCAAGTTATTGTAGCTGTATTGGGGACTGGCAATGCATATGTGCTTGATGGCAATTACATAATACTGTCAAATACGGAAATCCTGGCAAAGAATGCACAAAGCCTCAGTAATCTATTTTTCTCATACACTGCCAGTGAGATTGCTCCCTACTGGTACTCTCCATGGTTTCTGCAGTGCAGAATTTCTATGACAGCCTTGTTGTACCCTCCTGCAATATTTAAAGCAATTGCCTGCCATTTCCTGCCATCTGCACACCATTTTCTAGGACAATTTTACAAGGGACTCTGGTTGCACCCCCCTCAGTTTTGGTAAGTGTGACAAGTAATCCTCCATTCAATGACCATTTTTCAAGGCTTAAACTCATTCCCCAGTTTTGTGACTGCCACGGCATTGCCCTGTAGCTGTGCAGCAGTGACACGTCAGTACCGCAGCAGTGACACGTCAGTACCGCAGCAGTGACATGTCAGTACCGCAGCAGTGGCACGTCAGTACTGCAAGGCACATCAGTGCTGCGGCAACACCGCAGCAACGCCGCGTCAGTGCGAGTCACCACCGCATCACTGTCACGGCACTCCCAATTACTGCCATTCTCATACTGTTCTAATTTCTGATGATTAGGAGTTGTATACAGTCGAGAAACTTCACACATTGGTTTTAAGGAGACATTGTAATACCATGTTGTATTTGGCTGCTTTGTAGTCCTCATGTCTCGAAGCTGTGCGGTCCGGTACATTTCTGGGGCAAAGTTGGGATTGAATGCACTTCATCTCGTTTGATTACTCAAGTGTGTGCACCAA
>JACAZI010000037.1:600000-824063 GCA_014462655.1 Mycena venus | reverse complement strand
CACCACGCAGTACGATCTTCTCAGCGCTCCTTCACTCTGCATGGTCGCATTGCCTTGCAGTACAAGTGGGGATAATAGCGCGACTGGCAAGGTCAGAAGTCTCAGACGATGACTTCTTTCCGCGGGTTCAGCAATGACATCTACAATGCCGGCGCACTGCTTGTGGACAGAACGTCGCAACATGCTCTTGCGATGACAGGCTGTCAGATCATGAAATCGGGATCTTCTGTGCGGCATTTATCACGTCGGGACTGGTATATAACCTTGTTCATGTCCTTCATCCTTACTGATTTGCCGATTTAGTCGAAAAAAGAGACAGGAGGGAAAAAGGAAAAGGGAAAGCAAGGTATGTGCTTGCCTGCTCGGTGTGTCTTTTCCTTATGAACGTGCGGATTTAGACCCGACAGGCAGGCGAATTTGTAGAGCAAACTGATACTTAATTCTTCAGACCAGTATCGCTTCATGGTGGCTCAAACCAAATGCATGGGCGCGGAAGTTCCCGATGGGGCATGGTGGACGCCACAATGCGAAAACGACTTCTTTTGCGAAACGGCTCACTTCACGAAAAAATGTTTACCCTCTTACGATGCCAAAGTGAATGGAGGCACAACCTCCAGTTCGAAGGAAGTCAAGAAGTGTTGGGGACGGCGCGAGTAGCTGGGTCGCCAACAGCCCTGTCCAAGGTCTCATTGCTGATGTCGCACGGACTCCTTCATGATGTCCACATCGTCCACCGGTCTTTAGTCTGTCTGGCATCTCTCCTGATGTATCTCGTATATATGTATATTAATCAAACCTGTACTGTAATGGAAGGAATAAATCGATTTTTCTGTGTAGTTGTGCACATATATGAGAAAATCGGGTCTGAACAAGTTATTGCAAGGTCACAGGTTTGTGACGAAGGGTTGTGACAGGCTTGTCCTTGACTACTACGGTCAACGAGGTGTAGACGCTCCAGTGCCCATGTAGCTTCGGCCAAGGCCACCAGTCGACAGCTGAGACAGTTCCAGCATCGACGCTGTCGTTCTCGATCGCTTCCGAGTAGCCTCTGACCCTATGCTTTGACCCTTGTCAGCCTGCAAGTGGCTCAGCATGAGTCTCGTCCGCTTTCCAACCCTCAACGCTTCAATCCTATTGATTTCTCGCCTTCGAGTTACTCTCCCCCAGTCTCTGGCTAGTCGAGTGCGCTCCGGCAGCATAAACCAAATTTCCCCCCAATTTGTGACCCTCACATCGATCTCGACTTTTGACCCGCCCTGAGTGTACATCGCTCAGCACGAGTCTCAGCCGTCGCTCGAGCCCCCATTGTTCTGCCGTCCATCCTGAGCGACGAGAGACTGCCTCAAAGTCAATTTTTCATGACCCGATCTTGGCGCATTTTGACCATCCTCCAATCCAGCTCTGTCAACTCTGATCACAGCAGCTCAAGGCTCTCGGGCGCAGCGTTTAACATTCACCTTGAGCTTTTGGTAAGTCGCCGCAAGCTTCCGTCTGCTACAAACCCAGCTGAGGCTTGGATTTTCAGCCTGTGATCATTTTCGATATTGTGTCGCAAAATACATGACGCTAGGGCTTTTCGAAGGCTCAATGATGATCACCGCACTCTCCGCGTCCGTCCTGAGCGGCGAGACCGCCTCAAGGTCGTTTTTATTTTTTTTTTATATGACCCGATCTTGGCGCATTCTGACCATCCTCCCATCCAGTTCCGTCAACTCTGATCATAGCGGCTCAAGGCTCTCGGGCCCAGCGTTTAGCATCCATCCTGAGCTTTTGGTAAGTCACCATGCTCCCGCCGCTACAAACCCAGCTGAGGCTTGGATTTTCAGCTTTGCAGGCCTTCCGATCAATTCGACACTCTGCGGAGCTGCAGGCGTTGTTCACGGATTGCGGATGAGAGGCGGACTGCCGCGCGCATCAGGGGGCATCGGAGAACGGTGTACGGGCGGGACGGCAGTGTGGTTGATGCGGATGAGGACCTTTCACGAGGCGCAGCGCTGCGTGCTCGGTGAGTGCGAGTGTCGCAGATGCGAGTCGATGTCGTGGCGTCTTTTTTGCTTTTCAAAGTAATTTAGGGTGCCACTGTCGAATATAAACAAAAATTTAAATTAAATTAAACTTGTGTAATTTAGGGCGACGACCTGGCCATGGTGCACCCGCGGCTTCCACCGAAGGTGCACCTTAGGGTACACCGGGTTATGCTGAAAGAACAACTTCCAGCGACAGTTCCCGAAATTTAAGAAAGCCTTTGTTTCGATACAACTGAAAGCGCTGCCGAAAGAATTTCTTTCGGCGCGTCTTTCAGCTGTATCATAAAGGACTTCTTTTCTTTTCACTAGGAATGGGCTACTGAAAGTTCATCTTTCAGAAGTCCTTTCTTGACTAGCGGACAATGAACCATTATACGAGTTTTGAAACGGTCCCTGATTGTGGCTACTTCCGTAGCAGTTTCACACCAAATTAATACATTAGTTATCAGCAAACTTTTATTTGTCTACTGATTTATCTACTTTCAGGTTACAAATCGACCTAGGTCGATATTTTCCTTTTATCGGGTGTGAGAGTTGTCTGCGGCATCTCGGACCGGCAATCAATCACATCAATACGGTTTCATCTCCGACGCCGCATGTTCCATCACGCCGCCGCTTCGGATCTCCTCTCTCTTGGCTTTTCCGCTCGTCACCTAACCCTCCGTTATTCTCAGTACAGCGCTAGCCGAGTAGGAGATAGCATCCACTCGGTTTTGAATGGAACCGCCGATACAGGACGCGGATGCAGACACCACCGTCCCATTGCCACAGACTTCCCCCGTGTTACGGCGGTGACAATCGATGCACGCGGCCTGCACGCACGGCTCTCCATGCCTCCCCCCACCACCCCCCCCGCGCCCCGTCCTCTTCTCCCTCTTCTAGTATCTCGACTTCGTCCTCCGTCCGCTGGTGCCTTAAACGCATCGCAGGAGGCGCGCTCCCTCATGCACACGTCGACCCTTCATTCCTGATGCGCAACGCAGCTCTCAAGTGCGCCCCGTCTACGCGCACAGTTTTCCGCGTACCAGGACATCGACGGGTACGAGGGCGTTTGGGTGCATATATGGATCTTGATGGGGTGAGTTTTTTGGCTCGTCTTTTGCTTTTTCCTCCACTTGTACTGGTCATCAGCTACTCCCTTCTCCATACAAACTCGCACCATCTAGTTTTCCTTTTCCTTTCCTCATTATTCCCTCGCCCGAGCCCCCCGCACTTTATCCACCTCTCCTTTGCTCCCCATCGCATCCTTCGCGTGTGCGACTCCACTCCTCCCTCTTATCCACCGATGATCCTATCTTTCCATTCGCGCTAGCACCGTCCTTCGTGCTTCCCTTCGTAGTCCTGGAACTCGTCATCCATCCGTCTTCCTCTCTTCTCCCTGTTCGTCTGCGCATGCCCATCGTACTTTGCCTCCATCAGTGGCTGCGTCTCCGTGAGCTCCTTCTCGTTTGCGTGCGACACGCATCGCTCTTCCGTCCGCCTACCCCCTACTCTGCCTTGTTCTTTCCTTCTGCTCTCCTCATCAGTTTCTCTTTACCAGCCTGTACGACGCTAACACCCTCTCTTCACTGCGCCGTGCATAAACGCAGCACGAGCATCGCAACGCTGCACAGGGATAGTAACCCGAGAAAAGAGGGGGAACCGATGCTAAATAAAGGTGTGCACATCATTATCTCCTCCTCTCTCTTTCCTGAGCGCGCCGCGCACCACTTCACCGCTGTTTCGCCGCTTTTTGCAGCCCCACCTCGACATCTCCCCTGCGCTACATCAGGAAATCGGCGCTTGGCCTGTTCCCTCTGTCAATCCTTCCTCTGCATATCATCACCCCCTGCTGTTGGCCATCACATACTCCTCCACCCAGGAATGGACGCGCAATTAGGGGAGAGTAGCGGTGCGTACCCCCAAAATTAACTTTCTCGATCTCTCTCCCTCCCGTTACCTGCTCCCCGTGCCCGTAGTGCTTCGGCTGCACTGTATATCCACCTGCGTTCGGCAACGCGACGGCGGCATGCGTTTGACGACAGATCTCAGCGAGCCCGCGTTTTCGCCAACTGTCCAGCGCGCTTCTTTACCCCCCGTTCTACACACCTTGATTTTTCTGCACCCAGGCAATGCACTGATGTTCTTCCGCTTCGTTTTATAGCGCCCCCATTATGGCTTGTTAATAACGCCGTGCGTTGCACTCGTTTCGTTTTCCTTTCTCTCCTACTTACGCATATAGTTAGGCTCGTGTCCTGGAGATTATCGTGGATATTGACCATCGGTACGCCGTTCTTCTTTAACATGCCCGGATTGACTGATATCCATAGCTTCCCTGGCCTTCGTCGATTCCCCCATGTTCTCGATTTCTCGCAGTGGGCTTGTGATAACTCGAAAGCGTTAATGAGGATTTTTCATTGTACCGAGCTCAAGACAATCGGGTCTACATCGCCGCCATCGCTGCCCATCTTCCCCGAATCCCCGATGGATGGACGAATGCGTGGCCTCCTTCATAGACTTGTGCTACCTAGCCCGCCGGAACGCCTTCAATTCGGATGCACTCGGTGATCTCAATGGCGCGCTGGCCATATTTCACACCCACTGCGACATCTTCATTCAGACCGGGTCTGCGTCGACATCTCCGTGCCCCATCAATACTCAGTCATTCACTACCTCCCTTCCATTCACTTATTCGGCTCCCCCAACGGACTGCGCCCCTCCATCACACATTAAGCTATCAAAGAGCCATGGCGGCAATCTAGGCTGTACAAGGTTTTCATCCAGATATTGTGCACGATTCGCCGCCTTGACAAACCCGCCGCGCTCTGCAGTATATTTCAAAAGCAGGGCATGATGGAGGGCACTACTGTGATACACTGCGATGACTGTGCGAGGGGAGCTACCTCAGCCACCTGCTCTGCATCCAGATGATGAAGAGGACGATGAGGGCGGCAATATCACAGACCCGCCGTCCTTGTCATCCATCGAACTCACCCACATTCATCGTAAGTTTTGTTTCTTCTCTCATTATAGAAGACTGGCGCCTTCCCCAGAAGACGAATACCCCGGCATCTGCCTGAATCCGCCGCTCACATCAATCAGCCCACATTCCCCGCCCTCTTTCGCCGCTTCTATACCCTCTTCTCCAGCCCGATGCCAACAGCGACACCGTGTCCCTCGACTGTTGCCCTGACTTCCACGGTAGAATTTATGAACACCACTCCGCTGTCGCATGCTGGACTCGGATGCGGGGCATGATTATCGGCCGTGTCATTCTCTCCTTATTCATCAATTACTGCCATGACCATTCTTGCGCGCTCGTCCACGAGTCTTCACACCGAAATGTGGGTGGTCGCTCCGGAAACGTGGCCACAAGTCCCTAGCCATCGTGAGTCTCGACTGTATTGCGCGTGCAGAGCATCTGCTGCCCGTCTATGGCTCGACACTATTGCCTGAATATTTTCATTTTTTCCTGCTCTTTATAACCCTCGCGTTCGCGTACCTCGCGTTTCTCGCGTACCTGTCGTGTTACGCCCCAAACGTGATTTGCGACCTTGCTGTTGCACCCCCCGACTCGGTTTCAGTTTAAATTAGGATGACAGCTGTAAGTTGGCTTTACGCCTTGTGTATGTGTAAATAATCGACGAGTAGGCAGGACGAAGGGTGGATTGAATCAATCCTCGCTGCCGGTTTGCATTAACTACAAACTACGCCTTCCGCTTGGTGAAGACCAGGCGGGCAGTCCGGTTCGGCATCGTAAACATATTGAACGCGAAGGGCTTTGGCATCGTCGACTCTCCCGAGGGGAACGACACATCGTAGTTCATGAGGATCTCGCACAGAATGACCTTGATCTTCAGCGCCGCGCTATAAATCAGCTCGCATATCAATTGTTGAAAACATTGAAAAGCAGCCGGGACACACAAAAATCTCCCCGGACATGCATGCGTCCCTACGCCGAATACGATGTAGTCGTTGCTAAGGCTCGTAAATGCCTGCCGGACGTCGGACGCGCCGGGTTCACCCGTGCGTAGTTTCGAGAAGCGGAACGGGTCGAAAGTCAGCGGCTCGGGATAAACTTGCGGGTTGAAGTGCAGTGGCTTCGGTGCAAGGGACACGACACTGCCTGGGGGAAGGACGACACCCTCAGCAACCACAGCTTCGCGTAAGGTGATGCGTGACGAGCCCGCTGTTATATTTCAGGGACCCACCACGGAAATTTAAGCGGTGCGGGGACTCACCGGCAAAGAGCGAATGGTATCGTCCAACTTCCTTGAGCAGCGAGTCGAGTATGTGGAATTTGTCCACCGCCGCCTTATTACAGATGCCGCCCTCGGACGTGATAGCGTCCGCGATCTCGGCACGGATCTGGGTAATCTGGTTTGGTGGAAGGCGTGCAAGTTCGAATAGCGCATGGGTCGTAAAGATTGATCTAAATGAATACAGATGAGCATAGGATTAGGTAGCGTGTACTCTAGGTGACAAACGAGGTGTGGATGGATGCCATGTTGAGATGGACCACCCTGGTGGCGAGGCGCCTGACATCGATGACATCCTCTTCGGGCGCATATCGAAGAAGCAGGTCCGTAATTGTGCTTGGGTTATCCTTGACGCAATCAGGATGCGGCATGAGATATGGGGATGGGACTCACCTGTTGCGCATAATCTACTCGTGATTGCACGTACGGCGTCAGCAGCCGGACACACTCGTCCTTGCTCCCCGCAAGCAGCGAAAACACCTTCCAAACGGGCCTGGGAAAGCATTAGAAATCGTATCTCCCCCGCACACTCTCCACGCACCGTCGCAAAATTTGCGGAAACCAGTTGAGCACCTGTGCCATTGGGATGGCCTGTGCCGCGACACTAACTTGGCGCGCGAGAAATTTGTCGTTGCGGCAGCCAGGCGCGCCGATCATCGCACGGTTACTGACACGCGCAACAAGGCTGACCATCGTATCAAATAAAGGAAGCGTGACAGAATCTTTTGTGTCCGAGATTTTCAGTTTTTCGGGGATGGCCAGTTGAGCTTCTTCGAGAATTTCGGGCACGATCGAGCGCAGCGCCTTGGTCAAGTCAGAGCGGATCAAGGCCCCGATGTGATATGGATTCGAGACAATATCGCCGAACATTATCCTGGGCTGGAAGAGCTGCAGGTGAAATATAAACACTCTGAGGTAAGTAATTGAATTGCAAGCAGCTGGACAGGGACCTCGATGTTGCGAATTGGCGCGTTGAACTAGGAAAATCATCCCCATAATCACAATTAGCTTTCAAGTCGGTGACCAAAGGTGCTGAACCCACCACTGTGTCGTCTGACTTGCGCAACACTTCCACAAATTCGGGGCCAAGAATGATCCATTCGCCTGTCATGGACGGTAGAATGAACGGTTTCCCGCCAAATTTGCGCCAACCCTCCGCGACTAGGCCCTCACTATCGAGCACTGACTGAAGGACGGTCCAGATATATCCAAAGGGGACCCGCCCAGCCCACACGTGGCAGCGAGGGCCGATTTTTCCGACGGAGGCGACCGAAGAAGACAACTGTGAAGGCAATGGCGACGAATGCGGCACCGTTGAGCATATGTTGGGGTTGGTGAATAGGGAAAATGCTGTCCTGGACAGCGGATTTTCTACGACGAGGAGCCGACATTTCTTTTCGAGGTTACTATTCATGTCGCCATGTAGTCGAGATCCGTACCGGTCAGTGTGGGTCAGTGCCTGTCATTGGAATCACGGAAAGAGCATGATCCCCCTCCCGTGAATATTACTCGATGGTGCAACCGCGTTACGGCTGCGACCTGTTTTGAACAGCCTGCATTGCAAAAGCAATTGTCAGTCTCAGACCTAAGAATAGAACACTGATAATACTAGGTATTATTTGCGCCGAAGTAGGTGTGAATCCTGAGTATATCAGTTTTTGGAGTCGCAGAGACTGTGCGTCGTTCAAGCGGCCGCCCCATTGGAGAAGAACTGCGGATGCCGCGTACAAGCGATCGCCGTGATGGGTCCGGGCCCAACCCGCGATGCGGGCTTTTGAGCCCGACTCGGGCCCGATCTGCGGTAGGGCTCAAGTAGTAGGGCTCAAGGTCGGACTCGGAATTTTGGGCAATTCGTGACCCGGGCCTGGGCCCGGGTCGGTGTAGGTGCACCATTCATTGCAATTTGGGCGAGTAAATGGCACTTACAACTTTACTTCTAACACCTAAGGTCTGATTTTTAGGTGCTGTTAACAAGTACCTGATTTTAACCGCTGGAATGGGTTCAGCGGAAAAACCCGGTAGCTTGATGGAACTGCATGCGAGTGAGGTGGCCGTTTCAAATGGCTTAAAAAATTCCCTGTGAGTTGTAGATGTTGTTTCTGACTTCACAAAATACTATTACAACTGAATAACTCTCTTACTTAATCCGGGGCTCAGATTCTCTTAGGTTCCCAACATCAACCGATTTCATCGCATGTTTATGAGATTTTTACATTGGTATGAATGATTGAAACCTGAAACGAAATCTAATTCTCAGCAATTTAATAGATTCGTACTATCTCCCCTTGTATTTAGTTCTCGCCTGATGTTGTATCTGGCCAGAAAGGTCATGGCGTGCCTGCAAATTCGAGCGGTGATGATAAACGTTGCGGGCGCTGTATCCACCACGGTATCTCCTTTCATGGCCCCCGTTCTATCTTTATGCCGCCAGCGCTCCCCGCGCATCCATGCGTTGGTACAGTCGGTGGAAGCGGGGGATACCTTTTCGGACCATGTCAAAGCCTGTTAGTCGGTGCTGCGATATTTACCAGGTACTCGAAGTTAAACTTCCACTGCTATTGACTGATCGAAGGTGAGTACCATTATCTCCAGTGGTCAAAACTGCGCCCCGGCACAGTATTCAAAGCATCATTAACTCATTTGCATTGACAGACTCAACATACCCCGACGGAAGTTAAGAGTCTCCCGCACGTTCCGTAACATTGAATATCTGCTCGCAATTTCTGAGGCTCAAGGTATAAAGTCCTGAGGAATATTCATTTAACCCAGAACTGTATTTTTGGGTTCGGACATCTCAATCCGAGGCTCAGATTTGTCAGGTTCGCATCGACCGGGTCATCTCCGGTTGTATTTAGTTCAGGGCTGTTGCTTGTCTGTCTGGAAAGCGACAAGAGCGAACAATTAAATTAAAATAAAAAGTGAAACTCCACGGGTATGCCATCAACCCCGAAGTATAAACTCCACAGCTATTGGCTGATCCGTGGGGAGTTGCTCTGGGAGTACTACATTCATTGATCAGGGTTGCGGGAGGGCCCGCATTTCAACCATCACTTCCTCATTTGTATTGACATGCCCAACATATCGAAAGCCAGTTAGCACCCTCCCCCCCTCCGTCCCGTAACATGGCTAACACATAAATATCTGGGATCTCGGTCACCGATTCAACGTCCCAAATTTCTAGACATGGTAGACAAGCTCCGATCCTCTTGGCCTTACCATGCGTTTTTCTTTTTCGCGGCAATCCTCGGACCTCTCTCACTCCTCTCTGACGACGCCGTTCGCCACACCATGTCAGGATACTTCTGGAATTTCTCTCTGGAGGATTACTTTCAGACCATTTCGGAGTACATTCAGCCTACTTTCACCTACTTCCGGTCCTCTTGTCCTTACCACGCGGGCCTCCTTCTGATGGTGGTCTCCGCAACTCTCACACTCCTTTTCACTTTTCTTTTTTCTATGGCAAGTTTCAAAGCCAGCACAGAACACGCCTGGGTCCCCGTCGGTTTGCCCTGGATGGGTAAACGTGACGAGTTCTTAGCGTCCATCCGAGCCAACGTGCGCGGATTCGTTAAATCTTCCGCACTCTACACCGAAGGCTATCGTAAAGTACGTTCTGGCCCTGTCCACATCAGCTAATATTTGAGCTGTTTCTTCAGTACTCCAAAGCCGGGCAAGTATATGTCGTACCGACGTGGACACGGGGGGCCACAAATTGTGGTTCCCCCAAGCATGGGTCCGTGGATAGCCGCAATCCCGGACGATGTTCTCAATGCCAAGGATTGTACATACGACAATGGTTGGCGCAGCCAAGTCTTGCCTCACTCTCCACTATCTAACCCAGCTGCTTTCAGTTCAATTCAAATACACCGTGGGGCATCCAGAGATCCTCGCAAACGACATGATTGATCTCCTCATCAAACGAGAGCTCACGCGCACCACTGGCACCATGAATGTTGAGATAATCGAGGAGATTGATGACTCGCTCGAAAGTCTTTTTGGCGCTGATGGTCAATGGCGAAAGGTTGGCGTGTTTGACACTCTTACTCGCACCGTCGGAAGAGTTTCCAGCCGTGTGTTTGTGGGCAAGGAATTATGTGAGTAATTCTGGTTTTGGCATGAACCCGAACTCACCAGATCTAAACAGGTCGCAACATGGAATACGTTATGTCTGCGAGCGATTTTGCGCGAGCTGTATCTGTCAGTGGTTACATCCTTCATCTCTTTCCCAAGTTCATGCGACCGTGAGCACTCCCAATTTTTCGGTGTTTCTAAGCTTCAATTATTTGTTTGCCTTACGCAGGGCAATCTCTTGGTTTGCTACCATGCCTAATCGCCGTCACTCTGGAATCGCGATGAAGCACTTGCAGCCTCTTATTGCTCAGCGAATCATAGACATGCGGGCCAAGGCAGCTGACCCGACATATCCCTGGGAGGAGCCGGTATGTCTACTTCAGCTCATGTTCCTTAATTCTGAATCATATGTCCATCGCTTAGGAGGACTTTATCACCTGGATGGTCCGCGAATCATTCAAGCGGGACACGGATCACGAAACCTCTGTCTACCATCTGTCCTATCGCATCGTCCTGCTCAACTTCGGCGGAATTACTACGACCTCTATCATGGTATTTCATGTCATCTCAGCCCTGCATCGTCTCACGCCTTCGGCAGGTTGTTAACGCTGTACTCGACATCTGGAGTTCGCACAACGCCGCAGACGTCATCGTAGCCTTGCGCGAGGAAGCCGAGTTGGTGCTCAAGGAGCACGGCGAGTGGTCAAAGGCAGCATTGGCCAAGCTCCACCGCCTCGACAGCGCGATCCGCGAGAGCGCACGTGTATCCGCCATCGGTGGCAACGCCCTCGCGCGGCGCGTCAAGGTCGACGATTTCACGCTGCCCAACGGACTTGCAGTCCCGAAGAACTCTACCATCGGAGTCTCGATGGACGGGATCCACTTCGACGAGGAACATTACGACCGGCCGACAATTTATGACCCTTTCCGTTTCTCCCGCCCCCGCGAGGAAACATTGGCGTCAGAGAAGCCGCGCGTAAACGAGGACCTTGTCACTACCTCGGTGCATTGGCTCCCTTTCTCGCATGGCCTGCACGCCTGGTGAGCTTTTCTTTCTTCTTCCAGTACGCTTTGCTGTGCATGCCGACCAATGTGCTGCAGCCCCGGCCGCTTCTTCGCCGCCAACAATGTCAAGATGATACTCGCACAGCTGCTTCTCGACTACGAGATCCAGCCCTTCGCTACGCGCCCTCCGGAATGTCGCCATCGGTGATATGTCGGTCGTCCCCGTTGACGCGACGATGATGATCCGCAAGCGGGACCTCAAAGCGTAGCTGTTTCGACCGTTGAAATTATTTGTACAACTATGCATTTCGTTGAGCCATTCCTTATCAAGTGTTTCTGCTACTATAATTATTACCGAGTACTCCCAGTGGGATCTCCGAGGAGCTCATGCTCTGTGCATCCCCATGATCCTCGTAATCGGAATCTGCGTTCAGAGGATCATCTTGGTCCGAAGTCTTGGTGTGGACCCTGGTCGTCGAATTGTTTTCGCAGTGCAAATCTATTAGAGAATTATCGCAATTTGTTTCGGGAACCTTGATAGTTTCATTCTCGCTGCGTTTATTGGCTGCGTTCGTTTGGGACAGGGATTAGCCTCATTGTTGAATAATTGCTGGGAATAACTTGAAAATCTCTTCGCTTTCAGTATTCACGCGGAATGAACCCACATCACAATCCATGACTGATTTTATGAAAGGCCTTTACGGGTCGAGATACAATTAGCTATATAGATGTCTAAGCCCCAGGGCCTTTACGATGCTGGTTCTTTAAGAGAGAAGTAGAATGAAATGAAGCTGGATCGGTATTAGTACAGAATCCCCTCAAAAAATCCCTTAGTCCGAGTCATAAATTGTCCATCGAATCAAACAAAGTCTGGCCATCCTTATCAAACACCAGGAACAACGAAGTCGGGAAACTTCGGCCAATTCCCCAGCTTTGCTGGATCCCCACCAATGCGAACCCAGGCGGAATGGGAAGGAGTAGGACCGTCCAAGATGAAGAGCTGGTGCCACCCAGGGGGAGAAACGAATGCGTTTGGAGGCGCTGTGATGGTGCATGTGGTTCTCAAGCAGCTGAAAGCTGGGAATATGGTGCGCGCGCCCATAGCATTGCCGTGGGTGGAGGAAACGGCTGTTCGAAGACGATCAGAATAGGGCAAGAGAGGCGGTATAATTTATGTCTCACCTGCGACGAGGGATACCTTCATCGTTGAGGTGGTTCCCTGATGCAGAGTAACAACGATCGGATGACTGCTGCCGTACGCCCAATCGGTAGTTGCGATCGTGAAGCTAGGTTGAACACGTCCTTGTGTAAGGTAAGGAGGATAGTAAGCCTCAATCCGCATCTCCTCAGGATACTGAGGCGTCTGCGGGTCCGATCCGGAAACCAATACTCGGGCATCGGGAAGCAGGATAGCCTAGAAAGAATCAGTTTACAGTCCAGAAATAAGATAAGGAAGAACCGACCTCCGAGTGATATAAACGAGCCACGATGGTGGTGTTCAGGATTGAAATTCTTTGATTCGCCGGCTTTGAAGGATCATACAGCAGAGCACCAAGATTGGGATTGGTAGCAAGCCCAAAGCCAGCCAAACCCTGATGGGCACCGTTCATGATCATGAAGGTTCCGTCTGGAAGTGGGGTCATGCACGGCATAACTCGCTGGGATGGCTGCGGAGATTTTAGCACAAGGATGAACATCAGTCACGTGGCCCTTACCATGCGCTCCAGCAACCAGGTCGGGTTGGGACTTTCAGGCTCGATTGACACACAGTTATCTAGAGCAACTCCGGCGCCTGGTGCGCTTCCACCGCAGGTCAGAATGCGGACCGGGTCGGTGTACGGGGCGTGTTGGGGGAACATAACTGCGGCACCTTCCAAAGGGTAGGTGCGTCCTCCCAAGACTTGCAACAGGGATAAAAAAATGCAGAACTACGACCGAAGCAAAACTCACAGTTATTGACGGATGCGGGAAGATTCGGAAGTTGGACGACCGTGCTAAATGTAACAGGGTCAAGAATACGTGCTTCGTTGTAATAAACTTGCAAAAATGATGAGTATGGGAGGGGAATGTTGTCATCAGGAATAGCTTACTGACGAAGATTCTTCCACTGGGAAGTACAAAGACAAATGGATAAAGGTTGTAGGGATCTGTGCGTGCCAGCCAATCTAGTTCGATGACTGTATCAGCTTTCCCACCAGGGTTCGGGAGGATTTCCAAGCTGGGCTGCGGCGAGGCATTGCTGCCAGTTTCACCACCGATAACCAGAACGGACCCGTTCGCAAGGACGGCAGCCGCTGTGAGCGAGGTCAGTAGAAAACCTTATGGAAAACAGACGACACACGCACTAGGATACCAGCGCTGCCTCTGCAGAGAGAGTTCTTGGAAATTTTCTTGCCAATCATTCGTCCCATTCACGCCTGCGGAGCCGTTCGGGGTATACAAACGGACGCCCTTGGTAGAATCGAGTGACCAGCCTCCGACATTCAAAATCCTTCCGCCTTTGTCCGGCAGGACTACGCTTCCGGAACAGAAGACGTCCGACTTGACATGCATCTCTCGCCAGGCCTTACTGAAGTCATGGACCAAACTAAGGTCAAGCTCATAGGCACCGGTCGAATTATTGAATCTAGGGGAGTCATTAAAGGGTGGGCACAGGTTGGGTAGAAACACAAACTCAGATGTGCCGTCCTTTTCGAGGAATGTAACCTTCCCATTGATGCCCACGGTCGCTATTAAGGGAACAACGATACTGCAATGCAATGAGTTTTATTCCGCAAGGTCTGAATTGTGACCCACCCAGGCACTATTATACAGAGAAACCGATGCGATCAGAACTCAAATTAAAGGTAAAACAAATTCAAGCGTACCCAAGAACTACGTGAAATGTCAGTTTACCTTTCAAAATAATTCGAACCGGGTAACTTACGTCGTAGTAACCCTTATTTTGAGGGTTGTTCCAAACGTAAGGTGGGGCGCCAGTCCAGACGTAGTACTGAATTCTGTTGCCAGCGCCACACAAGTGAATAGGATCGCCAGGGCACGGAAGGTTACAGTCACTTTCCGGCGCAAATTTAACACCAGCGGCTTGCACATCCGAAAGATCACCGCAGTCTAGCAATAGGTTCATAAAATTCGTTGTAATTTTCGTAATTCCGGACAAAAGACGCACAGCATTCTTCACCTGAACAAATTAGAGAAATCGTTATTGGACTGTCCCAAGAAGAGGGATTAGTAAGTACCGTATTCCATTCCACCAACTGTATAGCCGAAAGCTGCACACTGTGAGAGACAAGTCGTAGCGGAATTGTTGGTATGATAAATGTTCTGCCATGGAATAGCGCGACTTCCGACGGCTTCCCTGTGATCATTGTGCGTCAGTATCATGGAAATTGTAACTCAAAATAGTGAGGTTTACATCAAGCACCCTTGATATGACCAGGATCCGGGGATGCTGCTATTTTGTGGCACTGCCACAGGCAAAATCGTGACATTTTTGGTCGTGGAGTACACAGACATCCTGTTGCCGGCGCCACACTGTTTGAAAAACAAACAATGAGGTACCAACTGTCATTCTCTTTGTTTAGAACATACAGCTTCGCTGTGGCATGTGTTCGATTAGCCCGAAATCGAGATTGAAAATTGACAAACGTACGTTGCGTTCCCTCCACATCCCTATACAAGGAAAGAGAACTAAGTTAGGGACATGATCCTGATGTCTGTTGTGCAGACCGTACCATGTTACAGTCAGATTCCGGTGCTGCTGTCGCGCCGGCGATCAGTTGGTTCCCACAGACTACATCAGCGATTAGTACGTATGTGTTCGTTCATGTTACACTATCACTTACAACACTGTGTCTAATGATAAAATAATAATCAGCGGTGGCCCAATGGGAGCAAATCAAATGCCAACTGAAAATTCTGCCGCAGCCACGGTGAAGTTCTGGGCACTGCAGGTTTTCACGCAAGATTCTATGGTCAACTGGGCATTGTCCGGCTGCTGATTGGCCACAATACGGCCATGTGCATTGTCACTAAAGATAGGCCATTCAGTCCAGGGAATTTTGGAATATGTGAAGGTCCTCTTACACAAAGCATCCAGCATATGTCCAAGGCTTCGGCAGATTTGAGACAGACTTTGGAACGGATTGGCGACGGTGGTGCATGGAAGAAATGTGATTGCTGGAAGCAAAGCATGACTTGGGGAGAGTTAGTAGGCGTCTGGAGTGCAGATCATAAGGACGGACATGAATGACAGACAGCGTCAACACCCCAACGACGACGCGAGGTCGAACCATTGTAGTCGAGTGCAGAAAGCTGAGGCTTGGCGCCTGCCTTTATAGACAAGCACTTATACCGATGGAGATCTGTCCTTTGATAGGCACGATGCCTCCCGGCTATCACACTTCCATAGGAAGATCAAAAATCGGCTTTCGGGCCCGCAGGAGTGAATTTCTTTGGTCCTATAAATTTCGACAGTCAGAGAAGTACAGGACATAGATTGCATTTTTTTTTCCATGAGCGACTGCTTGGTGGATTTCCGATGTACATAGCCGTAAAGGCTTCACAGGGACTTCGTTCTGGCTGTAAATATAGAGTTTATGAAGCAAGCGCCGTCCAGACGAATCTGTTGTAGGCTGCATGCATCACTCACTTCAACGTCGCTGCCAGCGTGTCGCGCTTCTTAGGACAGGCACAATTGCTGGGAATGTGCACATGAATACATCGAGGCACAGCGCTGGAAGTTCTAGGAAGCGGTATTAGGCACAAGATTCATATCGCCTTGACGGGATGAATATTGCATGTCATGATGGGACTTCAACATTCCCTCGACTTGGAAAGGGGCCAAATGAGACGGGATTTTCTTTCTCTCGGCCAGTTTCTATCACCGACTCCCACATTTCATACCAAGATCTTGACGAGGCAGATTCCCCGGCGTCTGGAAAGCTATAGACGCGCCACTTACTTGAATCGTCCCACCGGAGCACCAAAAAGCCTCCGTATCCACAAAGATCATTATTAACTATGCAAGAGTCGGTCTGAGGAGTTTGGGAAGAAAGCAGACGAAGTCACCGCTAACTGGAGCCGCTAAAATCGCTGCGAAAACTTTGTGTGACACTATTGATCCGATTTCCTCGCGCATCTCGAGACGTGTATTCGGCTAGGGCTCTTGCCGCGCCAGTTTGACGCAAGACGGTCCGGCGCGACGAGTAGCCGTCCGGGCTTTTCGGATTTTGTTGCAACAATGGGACAGCAATGGTATCTTGAAGCATATAGATTCCATAATTCGTTCAGACCGTCACTCGTTCCATCCCAAGGAAATTTCAGGCTCCGAGGACGGTGGTTGGCGATCTTCTCTTGCGCATTTACGGTATACCAAGTACAGTTGACATACAAAATTAATGATATGCAGGTATGTTTAAACGTCGGGCAGAGATCATTGGCACCAGCTGCAGTGTCCTCCTCAGTTGCACGATGAGAACTTCAACAAATTGCTAAAGTTGCGATAATATTTTTTCACCCTATTTAACTTACATACCCACAAGCCAGACATGTTACGGGACTCGTAGGTAATCAGCGTGCAAGTTGTCGGGTGATCATTCTACAGATTATTGTTCAAGGCACAAATTCGTAATGAAAGTCAACTTGGCGGGCGGAAGGGCGGTCCGGGAAGAATGGTGCAGTAGAGTAACTTCAACGACCGGCGTAATTATAAAGAGATATAGGCCGAAATATTTTATATAAATCATCCAACGACTCGGTGGGCCATGTGCAACAAGTTCGTCGATTATGCATGTGCCATTCCTCCGCTGTATCTTGTTCGGATCGCTTCTTCGAGTCGAAGTATCGTTACGGTATCCCGGAATACCAATATTAATTTTGCCTGCGCACGGCTATGTATGTAATCTGCTATCTGAAGGTGGATGTTAAACGCCGCGGAACTGGTCTCGAAGACGCCCCCGGTCACCCCTTGCTAGGTTGGTCCGGAAAAGAGTAAAACTGGGAGCAAAAATCGGTGTGTTCGGGTCCGGGAATTAGAGTAAAATTGGGACTGAACGGTCGAGTTCGGTCTGGCCTAGCGTAAATCGGGCGGCGGCGGAGAGATGTTTTTGAGGCAGAGCGGCCTGCTGTGGCAAATTTTAAGTCAACTTGGAGCTAGAATCAAGCGGAGGAAATTAACGGGACAACAGGGAATAGCGCGAGAAAGTGCGCCGAAGCGAAAAAAAAATGGCCGGAAAATAGCGTGGGAATTATATATATTAACCGTTCTTTAAGATTTTGCTCTTTCGGCGGTTCAATTGCTCCATTTGGCTTCATCCCCATCCTTTCTTCCTCTCCTCTTGTGCTCAAATTCTTTGCTTTCACCCCCATTCGGCCTGCTGCTTTCCCTACATTTATGGCTGCCAACTGACCAAGTGCCTGATCTGCAACCGTCTGCCTTGGCAGCAGCAGGGAAGTTTCGAGAGCGTATCAGAATTGCACTTGAAAACTATGTGCCGCTGAACAGCTGACCCAGGAGAATCCTTTTCTGGACAGGGCACAGCTGCTTTCAAGGGGCATTCACCCTTAAATTGCCGACCCAGGGTCGGAAAACTGAATTAGGGCCTCGGACCCCTCCCTCCCTCTTAGCCTGGATTGCTCAACTCAACTGGTCAAATCCGTCTCCAGAACCCTCTTCTCTGACCGCAGCACATCCTACCCAATTTGCTAGTTCAAGATATTCAGCAAAAGTCTGGACTATCAAATTGTCACTTCAAAGCTCGATGATGTTTTTTCGCCAAAAGCCCCTAAAAGTCAAACTGATAACTGAAACTCGGGATTTAACCCCTGTTTTTGATGGGGGTAGATACCCTGAAGCAGACCGCAGCTTAACTGAAATTCACGCGGATGGGGTGTTCCGAATTATTGGTAAACCGAATATAGACTTCACTGAAATTCCGATTGAGTTGCCCGCAAGTTTTGTATCAACGAGAGGTTCAACTGTGTGCGCAACTATGAGAGTAGATTGTGAAATTGTGCACACATACAATGCACCTGTCTTTGCACCTGGCTTGGTTCAGATGCATGTCATGGTTTGCACTGACATTTTCAGTAGGCAACCAATCAGGCTCGCGATCTGGTTGCTCAAAGACAATCACACCTATTTTCCTTCATGCATCTTAGGCATTTCTTCCCTTGTGTTGCAACATCTATGTGTCACTTACTTGTCCCTCAATATCTGTAATTCGAATGGGCTGATCAAACCCCGTAACCAAGGGCCTCACCATTACTGGGCCTTGCTACATTCAGCCCCCACTTGCCTTTGACATCTTTTCCGGGCGCACAGCTAATCCTATACATAAAATTAAGCAGGCCGTTGTTTGAATCCGCCTCAAAAAAAATTTCCATTCCATGAAACAGTGGCTTGAATAGGGGAATTCACGCTATGGAATTAATTTCTCGTTGGAGACGAGAAATACTCAACTGATTGGATGAGTAAAACCCTCGTTGGAGGAATATATCTGTGATCACCCCATTTCTCATCTGCTGAATATATTTTATCCACCTTACCAAAGCAATAGATATTTTTCTCCAACAAAGTGTTTATTCCAGGAACGAGATTAAATCTCGTTGGTGGAATTTCTTTTGTTGGAGAAAATACTCATCCCATCACTTGAGTATTTTTGTCTCCAATGGGAAATTAATTCCCTAGCGTGAATTCCCCTATTAAATGAATGCCCGGAATATATCTATATTGCAGTCAAACACCTTGAGCCATTTGACTAGAGACAAAGTTGATCCGAAAAACTCTAAGCTCCAATAACGTCAATTGCTCTGCTTTTTGCAGAGATATTGAATTCTTGGCGAAATTTCCAATCAAATGTTGAGTTCCATTTGCGAAATACTCAGATGTCGAGAACTTGCTTCCAATACAATGTACAACTTCCAATTTATCGGCCCTGAATAAGTAAGGATATTGTCGGCGTGTCAAGAGGTATCATCCTGGTGAAGAGGTGCAGTTACTAATCACTTTCAGGTGTTGACTGGGTTCTACAGTGGGGCACGGGTAGCGGCAATGCTACTTGTGGTATCTGCAAGCTCAGCTTGGGAGGCATTTGGAGGCCCAGGGGCAAAGGTGTAATTTAGCTTGCTTTGTACACTGGGATAACCCCTGGAAACCGGTGTTCGTCATTCGGACCGTGCCGTGTAATCATACCTACCTACCTACCTACCTACCAAGGTGTGGGTTCTAAATTGTAGGCACATGAAGCCAGCAAAATGAGTTCCAAGTTAACTGAGCAGGAATTAAATAAGTTGAGATCAGTTCACCCGAACACAAAAGCCATGATGAAGGTAACCCATGTGCAAGCTGAGTGAATGAATGCAGCAATTCAAAGGCTGTTACCGGAGCATGATACTGTGGGAATGGGTAAAGGCAACCTGGACGGCCACCTGGCACTACATAACCAAACAAAATGTGAACAATTTGAAGCTGAGATCCATACAGTAGAATGAGCTTATGAGTAATTATGTTTACATAATTCTCGTTCTTCATCAATTGAAGGGCAGAAAAAAGTGCTCGGTTTTGACTTGTCTTTGCTCATTCGTGTAATGCTTTTATGATGTAATTTCATTAGAAAACTTGACAACATTAGATTTTTTTTGTGATACACTGGTTGAACATTTCAAGTTTTTCAGTGGAAACTCTAGTGAAAAATGTTTTGAATTTTACAGCAATTTTTCAGTGAAAAACCAGGTGAAAAACTTGAAACTTTTTAATGACATTTTTGAACTTCAAAACATTTTCACCACTTTTTCAGAAAATTTTCACAAGGTTCAAAAAATTCACAAAAATGTTTCAAGTTTTCACCTGGTTTTTCACTGAAAAATTGCTGTAAAATTCAAAATATTTTTCATCAAAACTTTCAGTGAAAAACTTGAAATGTTCAACCAGTGATACCCTTTGGCTATCAAAAGTGGCCGGTGCCCCATTTCAAATTTGGGTTGCAAATTTATTGAAAAAGTAATCAGTGATTGGCTTGGCTTGTAACCATCACTGTTATTCCACTTAATCAAGGACCAATCACATAAAATGGCATCAAATCAAGTATCATGCATAGCATCTCTCTTCATTTTCTCCTATGCCCACTGTAAGAATGAAGTGTAGGGGTGCCCTCTGCACCTGAAATTTGTGCCAAGAGAACATTTAGATGCCGTGCCATGCTGTCTGAGCCATCACACTCAAAAAAGCTATTTTGAGTAACTCCATCAACTTTCAAGTCAATGCCAAGATATGGCACATATACTGTAAAAAAATAAAAGAAACACACCTTGCTACAATTCCGCGAAATAAGGCACAACTTAATGGTTTTGTCATGGAAACAGTGCAACTTCACCGCCTGTCTTGGAAAAAGCGCATGTCACAACATTTGAAAAAAAAAAACAGACACAAGATATGAACCTTCATGACACATAGACACATATCAACATACAGTGAATGGTAGTATCATTGATCGGGCGGCGTCTGTGTGCCCCCACCAGCGCTCCTCAATTTGGATACAGTGGGAAGTCCTCTTTCAAACTCAGCTATCTCCGCTCCCTTGATTGCATCAATCGCTCTCGATCTGCAGGGTGGCTCTAGTCTCTCCAGACAGACGCTTTATCGTTTCTAGCTCGTACCTCGCTCGATAAAAGTCTGTTGGTTACCGCGTCAATTAGCCGGGTGCCTGCGTTATTATGTAAGATTGCGTTAGCCGAGACTCACGTGAGTGTACCCTCGACGCGACTGGGACACATTGTGAAACCTTTGGCAAAATTTCAACATCATTTCCAACTCCAAAACTCAACTTAAAGCCTTGAAGAAATCTGTGGTATGTTCGCGAGTCGTTTCCAGTCTGAAAAGTGCTCAAACCAATATCTTTCTCCAATTTCCACCTGTTTCTGTCGGAAAGGATCCAATCCATTTGCAAGCACAAGATAAAGCCCCCAGAGGCCAAATTAAACACACTGGAGGCCATCCCGGTCGGTCCGACCACCATAGAAGATGGGAGACGCGTCGAGACGCGTCTCGTGAAGTGCTTGTTTGCGCATGCATCTGTGATGGTTACATAATAACGCAGGCACCCGGCTAATTGACGCGGTAACTAACAGACTAGGGTGGCTCTCGCTTCTTGGGCTTTGCAATTGGCCATCTGTTAAGGGATCACTGCTCATACAGCTCGTTCCGCACAATCAGTTTATAGACACTTATGTTTGAGATAGCCTCGCAACATGGGAAACCTCCCACAAATAGTGAAGTGCAATGTCAGAATCAATAGAGACTTCACGCAGTGGTGGGGTGTGCCACGGGGTGTGCCGCGCAGCGCTCTTGTACAAACTATTGAAAGAAGTCTTCAAGAAACTGTCTCTATGATGCGACCGCCAGGTGGTTCAGTGAGCCACAGAGGTTGATAGATGGCAAGTTTCTGATGTCTGCAAGTACTCGCATGAATCTGCAACTTACCATCTCCCAGGAAATGACAAAGTCCAAGTTGTGCTTTTTCCCAGGAGAGAAGGGACAAGTTGTGTCATTTTGAACACATCTAACTTACTTCTTTTAAATGACAAACTAACATGTGGTTTTTTTCTGGAATCTGACCCTAATTATTTTACACTATATAGCCCATACCAAGACAAGGGTAAGATCCAGACAAATACGAGAGCAGCTGATGGATCATTTTTGGATCATCACTTTCCTTCACAATATTGCTTTGTGTCAATGGTGTCTCTTCCTCTGTGGTCATCTGCTCAACAGCTCCTCAAACAGCTGTCTCTGTCTTCCTCACTTCCCTCCCTCTAGGCATGGCTGTGCACCAGTACTGTTGAACACATCTTGGGAAGACTGGTAACAAATGGAGATCCTGGTATTCAGTTTCCGAGTTGGTCACTATGCTTGTTGCACCTTCCAAATAAAGTAACTTGATTCGATGCTTTGTGGTTGTTCGTATGACTGGATATGCTGGATTAAGAGTGTTTCTAACCTCAAAAAACTAAATCCCTTTTAAAAAGCATGTGGTAACAGATGTAGATCCCAATATTCAGTTTCCGAGTCAGTCACTGTGTTTGACACACCTTCTGAATAAAGTGACTTGATTTAATACTTTGCAGTTGTTTGTATGACTGGATATGCTGTATTTAGAGTATTTTGAGCCCCAAGAAACTAATTCCCTTTTACAAACTGTGTGGTAACAAATGCAGATCCCAATATACAGTTTACAAGTTGGTCACTGTGCCTGATGCACTTCCAAATAAAGTAATTTCATCCAATGCCTTGTGGTTGTTCATATGACTGGATATGCTGGATTGGAAGTTTTTCGAGCCCCAAAAAACTAAATCTTTTTTGAAAACCGTGTGGTAACAAATGTAGATCTCAATATTCAGTTTCCGAGTCAGTCACCGTGTTTTATGTACCTTCCAAATAAAGTGACTTGATTTAATGCTTTGCAGTTGTTCAAATGACTGGATATGCTGTATTTAGAGTATTTTGAACCCCAAGAAACTAATTTCCTTTTAAAAACCATGTGGTAACAAATGCAGATCCTGATATACAGTTTCCAAGTTGGTCACTGTGCCTGATGCTCCTTTCAAATAAAGTCTTCATTAAATGCTTTGCAGTGGTTTGTATGACTGGATATGCTGTATCAAGAGTGTTTCGAGCTCTGAGAGGATAAATCCCTTTTAAAAAGCGTGTGGTAACAAATATAGATCCCGATATTCACTTTCCAAGTTGGTCACTATGCTTGTTGCACCTTCCAATTAAAGTAACTTGATTTGATACTTTGCGGTTGTTCATATGGCTGGGTATGCTGTATTCAGAGTACTTTGAGCTCCACAAAACTAAAACTATTTTAAAAAGTGTGTGGTAACAAATATAGATCTGAATATTCACTTTCCAAGTCGGTCACTGTGCCTGATGCATCCTCCAAATAAAGTAACTACATGTAATGCTTTGTGGTTGTTCTTATATCTTGATATGCTGTATTCAGAGTGTTTTGAGCCCCACAAAACTAAATCTCTCAAGACAGGGGTGTGGTAACAAATGTTATTCTTGATATCCTGTTTCCAAGTTGGTCATTGTTCTTGATGCACTTTCCAAATAAAGTACCTTCACTTGGTCCCTAAAACTCAGAAATCCTGGGGACCAGTAAAATCCAACCATCCCCTTTGGTTTCATCCCTGAAACTTGAAATCTGAACCATTGTTTTCCCCTCAGGGGAATTCATTCACTTGGGCACACTGAAAAATTACCATTACATAATTACGAGTCCCTGCCGCGCCCTGCGACGGCTTTACCCCCCAAGTGTAATAATGTACAGTGGGTGACTGACTTTTGAGAGGTTGCAAAAACCTTATCCTGATTTCTTAAATGGATGAGTAATTTTTAGATGAGCCTTCAAACTTGTAATGAATGTCATGTACGGTGTGCCGACCATTGACTTTAGGTCAAGTAGGAACCAGAAATTTCCTCGCTTCACTGGTCTTTTCTCACCTACTGAACTTGTAAGATATTTCCTTTATTGAAGCGCGCATTTAGAAACTGACCAATTACAGAATCAAAACAGTGCATCATGAAGGAGTGAATAGTGTGTTGCTAGCCTGTAAGTTTGTTCCGCCCCAGTTCCAGAGTTGCAGCGCTTGGCGTTGAGTCCCCTCAGACGGCGTGGAGCCGTCGGGCCGCAGAGCAATCAAAGTTACATCGTCGGACTGCTCTGATTTCGAATGAATACCTTGCGACCAGAATGTCCCCAATCATGTTTGTTCAGCACCGGAGAGGTTAACTTAATTTCAGCATTACTCCGACATGTCGGCCTGTCAATGGTGTTCTATCACAGCTAACGTTCGCCAATCGTCTCGACATCTGGAAGGTCCTCCGGGGCGTCAAGAAAACAAACCATGTAGCCATGAGCACTATGAGCACTACGCAGCACTGGGGAGACTCTAAGACGAGGGATGTAGCTACGGCACACTTTCATAGTGCTCCATAGCGGCTCAGAGCCATGCTACCGTATCATTACATTCAATTCGATATGGGGCGTGACGCGTGACAGGGTACGAGCAATTCGATATTTCGATAGCGACCGAAATTTTGCGTGACACCACCGAAAAATTCGATATTTGAAGCGATTTTTTGCCTTTTTTACCATTTTCGGGTAATTTTGAGCCCTGCGTGACAGTTTGGGGATTCGACAGAGTTCGTCGTGACCCGTGACACCGACCAAATTTCGATACCGATAAGGGGGTGCGTGACGCGTGACTTCTGAATTGAATGTAACGATACGGTATGGCTCACTGTGTACTTGCTACGGCCCCAATTTTCCTGATGCAGTGTCTTCTGGCCTACGTACTCGCGGGCATTGCCCACCAAGCTTGACATCATTTGAAACAAGAACAGTGGAGCTTCCTGGACAAGTTCTAGATATGGACATTGTTAAATATAGTCTCGTGACTTGCTCGTGACCAGACTCTAATGACATCCCAATCGGAACCCCTGTCATAGAGACTCCGTTAAATACGGTTGACGGTTACGCATAGTGTGGCTCCTGGCTTGGCTACCAAGCCATGAACCAAGCCAAGCCAAATCCTTTGGCTTTGGCTTGGGGTGTCCAAAGCCAAAGTCAAGGGCTTGAGCCGCGGCTTTGAGGACCCCCTTAGAATAGCTTTCGAGTTACTTCTTGATGGTGATTGAGGTTGAATTTGAAATTTAACCTCAAACTTCGGCGGAATCACACCTAGATTTGTGGTTTACAGTAGTTGGAAGTGGCTTTGATGTCCTGTAGTAGAAGTGTTGGGCTGCTCGACAGCTTGTCAGAAACTGTCCAATCCCACACCCCAATCTGGATGAAAGTATCAAGCATACCTCAGGCGACATACAAATGTGTAATCATATTAGTTTTCAGCTTTTTGTGGCATAATTTTCACGGTAAAAAAATTGATTCAAGCCTCGTCTTGAGCCAAAGGCCCAAAGCCAAGCCAAGCCAAGCCCTCCCCGACGGTATCGGCTTTGGCTTGAGGACCAGTAAGCCAAAGCCCGCCCAAGCCAAGCCAAAAAATCACCAGAACTTACGCAACCCGGAACGTTACAACCGTAAATGCAGGGTAGCAAGAGGCGTCAGATCTCGGGATCTGCCGTTTCGCTACTAGTGTGGGAATTTTTATTAACCCGCAGTATTGCCGCACATGCTCTTGCTTCACCGGCGGCCGCCAATTCAGAAGCCGTGGGCGAGCTTACCGCTTCATTCAACAGCCATCTCTTCCCATTCCATGAGCAACTATACTATTGACACTCATTCTTTCGAGACCTACTATGCCACCGCACTCCTGCTGACGTTCGGGACATGTGTAAGATTTAAGCATCCTGTCTTTTCAATGTGGGGACATTCTGAAAAACGCACACACAGACGCAGATCCTCTTGTTCGGTAAGTGTGAAGACTGAAGGCGCGGCTATCTGACAGGAAAAAAATCGTCTTCCTTCAACCATTCGCAGGCATCCTCCTAGTTCTGCTTTTTAATACAACATACCTTCTGCACACCCGGATACGCGCTAGTAGAGGCTGGTTCGTTGCTGTGACAAGTGCAATGGGCCTATTGGCGGCGCTGCATCTCGCACTGCACATAGCCATCACCGTGCTTTCCTGGCGATTTTTCTACCTCGGGGTCCAAGGGGACGATATACGCGCATTGGGCGTGCTGAGCCAGATGGATGTTCTTGATGCTGTGGGTGATTATCTTCTCGTTGCAAACAAGTGAGTGGGTTTGTTCTCTTCGAACCGTAATTCAAACCATTCATTAGCATAGTAACCGACAGCCTATTCGTAAGGCACTCATTATATCGCGCTTCTTTACCTCACTTGAAATTGGCAGATTCATCGCTGCTACGTCATCTGGGGTCGAAACATTAAAGTCGTAGTCGTTCCAACCCTATCCTTGGTAGTTACTACAGGTAAGAAATATCCTTCTGGACGACTGAGCTGCAGTCATAACAAATGCATTCGCAGTTATGGGTTCTATGGGTCCATCCCATCCCGATGAAATAGGCCGCTCGGACCACAATGACTTCCGCCTAGCGTTTGGAATAATGATCCTGACGAACCTGACACTCATGGCTCTGACCGGTACATTTTCAATTCTCGCCGTGCCATGTCTTCCCCCCTCAGCCCTGTTCATTTTTCTTGCAGCTGGACGTATTTGGTGGATACGATGCGACGTCGTTACCGTATTAGACCCCGCCGTGACGCGCACGTATGACACCGCCATCGCCATGATGTACGACGACTACGCTTTATCTCTGCGCATGACCAACTCACGACCGATTCTCTAAATCCAGATTGGAATCCGGCGCTATCTACTGCATTAGCATCATCCTGTACCTCATCGCTGTGGCGCGTTTGAAGGATTCCTTGCCGGCGATCAGCGTGTTCCGAGCAGCCATCCCGCAAATTATGGTGCGTGCCATTCTGCATTTTCCTAATCCTTTGGCCAACCATGGACTTTTAATATTCGCGGCCCTTGCAGAACATCGCTCCGATATTAATTCTCGTTCGAGTCGGCTCTGGGCGCAGCGTTGAAACCAGTTCGTCAGAAGCACCGGAGTCTAGCTGTTGGAAATTTGATTCCCAGGACGGCTTTGTGACGCGTCCGGCCAACATCCATCAGCCCGAGGTTGTTCGCTCACCAGTTTAAGTACTCGGAAGCTAGTAGAATATTCTATTAAATATCAGTAGGTATACAATCTGTAGTAGGCTACTAGTAGTTAGTTGTACAGCGGCGGCAAAGCCCACCTCGTTTGAGTTTATCTCTGGGCACAATCACTTTGATTATACGAGTAATGCAGGCCGCTTCCCCATTCGATGCGGGGTTGGGTTATGACATCATTCGACTTATTCGTTTGTCCAGTTCCCTCTTCTTGGGGTGGCGCTAAAATTCATCTTGCAACGCCCTTCCTTCGGACCTTGCGATCTACCAAGACATAACCAACTTCGAAAACAACGAGCAGGACCCACTTGCAGGGGGTCGACCAAGTACAGACGAACGAGCGGGCACCATGGCGTATTATTCCGTGCCTGTGCTTAGTATAGTTGTTCGCCAACTTTTGCGCGGTAATCGCCCGTTCGATTGGGATTAGGGCTCCTGTGCTGCTCGACGGACGGGTTGCGGGCAGGGTCCCCGCCCATTCCATACGGGTTGGGTCGTTGGGTTCCTTTTTTCCCTTCTTTTTCAATATGTCTTCAGCGGAGTCCACACAGATTTGCACCCGGGACACAATAGCGGATGCTGAGCCTGCGCTTGTCGAGTTCCAAGGGCATGCGACTTGCCGCTATTCCCTCCATGGTGAGAGTGTTAAACTGCGACTTGAGCGTTGTATCGGTATGATCTATCACTGACTGAATTTCGGTAGAAATCGCGTTCGCTTCAGGCTTGACTCGCGCGTGGGTTCAATTGATACTCTGATTTACTGTTAGTGTTCGTTCGTGCGGAGGATTTCTTCCGGCATTCAAGTTGTATGACGTGAGCTGAGATTCTCAAATTGTCTCAATCTGGGCCACCCAAAAAAAAAAAAAACGCCATGGGACTTGTTCACCCATTCATCAACAGAAACGAAATCCGATTGCGGATGGACCGCACCTGGGATCTCCATCTCGTGAAACTTCAGCAAGCAGAACGAAACCCCAACTCAGCGTAAGCCGTATTGACTAATGTCCGGATGGTTTTCCGAGTTAATAATAATTATAACTATGTAATGGTGCTGACTTCCTGGCCGGGTGGTTTTCCGTCATTCACAGCCATCCATCACGTCAATCACTGCCTTTCCTTTATAACCACCAAGTTTAAATGGCAAAGCACCAAGTTCAGCTCGCAAACACCGCACCGAAACGAACATAATGCATACAGGTTACCACGCCCGCATTGGCCACGCTGCCGATATTCCTATAAACGATTCTACGCCTGTCCTATCCTTTAGCCCTGTTGTCTTACCGGCTCCAGGCCGCCCCGTTGAACTGCAAATGCGCGTGACGGTGCCCTCAGTTGGGGCCGCTCTTCCGATTATCCTCCTCTCGCACGGCCACGGCTCCAGCAACTCGCTTTCGTCACTGGAAGGGTACGCGCCTCTGTACGAGTTTTGGGCCGCGCATGGCTTTGCCGTCCTGCAGCCGACGCACCTGAGCTCGGCGTTCCTCGGGCTCCAGGCGCCCGCAGGTCAGGATCTGTTTTGGCAGGCACGCGCTGAGGACATGGTACGCATCCTTGACAACCTCGACGCCGTCGAGGCGGCTGTCCCGGGGCTGCAGGGCCGTCTCGACCGCACGCGGGTGGCGGTCGCGGGCCACTCGCTCGGCGCGTGGACGACGAGCATGCTCCTCGGCGCGAGCAACACAGATCCACGCGACGGAACGACGTGGTACAAACCTGAGCCGCGTATCAAAGCGGGCGTCATCCTTGCAGGCGTCGGGAAGGGCGGAGCGGATATCTCGGAGGCGGGGAAGATCCGCATCCCATTTTATGGGGGAGACTTTTAGTACAATGACGACGCCCGCCCTCGTGATATACGGCGACGAGGACGTGGGCCCCCATTTGACAATCCGGGACGCCACCTGGCATGCCGACCCGTACACGCTTGCTCCGGGCCCGAAAGATCTATTCATCATGAAGGGCGCGAAGCATGGGCTTGGGGGGTATAAGTGGGTGGGATACCCGCGAGACGTTGGATGAGAGTCCGGAACGGTTAGCGGTGGTGCAGAGAATCACGTGGGCATATTTGAAGGGCCAGCTCTACGACGGGGACAAGGCATGGTTTGAGGCATGCAAAGCTATGGAGGGACTTGAGGAGATTGGAAAGGTTGAGAGTAAAAGCAAGTAAATTTGCGAATGCGTCTTTTGTCTAGAATGAACCTAACCTAACGCAGTTTATATACCACACCACACATTCCCTACCCGCAGCAGTTGGATGGTGCGTATATAAATCATTGTATTGTCATGCGCCTCTTGAATCTAGTTGATAAACTACCTCACAGCCTGTTGCAATGCAATTTTGTGCTCTAAATCTACAGGGACATACATACATAATAATTCTGCCGTCAGATGTAGCCGAGGAGCTTTTCTTCGTTTCTCTTTTCCTGTCTCTGTCCATCCAACTCCCTATCCGTTGAACGGCCGTCACACTTCACCATTGGCGGATGGACTATACCCGTGATTCGGGCAGGTTTATTCGACCAGTTCCCGGCAGGCAGACTATTCGATTTGGAGTTGGGTTTCATCAAAATACGGTACAGGCGTTTTCCAACCTGCCTCAGTAAACCAGGGATACAACTGGGAAAGATAAAGCAGAAAAGGGGTAGGGAATAAAATTCGGCAATTGTATATCCAAATGTATTACAAGCCCGCCACAATTTCCCATCAACCGAACCAGGGAAGAACAGTTGAATCAGAGAGGGATCAAATGATTAATTGCGGGTGATCAGCTGAAGAAAGCCTAAAGAACATGAGCGAGGCTCGGGCATGCAAAATTAGGGGAATTCAATGTCAAGAAATGAGAATATGGCTACGGTAAGAGAAATCAAGCGGTGTTGCGGCACAATGAGATAACACCGCAGGCAAGGGCTGTAGCAGACTCAGTGTCCGCAGATTTCGAAATATGAAGTTCTCTGGTGGTAAGCCAATTAGTGCAGTCCCACCAGCGAGAGCATCAACTGTCAAGCAAGGGGAAGCAAACGGCCAGGAAAATCACGGGAAAGTTAGTCGCAAGATCTAGCACAATTCCCAAGCCAACATGAAAGTCATTAAGCATCAGATAAAATTGACAGGTGAGCAGGGAGACTTGAACGAAATGCATTAGAGTAAAACTACCGACGCCGTAGCGATTGTCAGCAGAATACTTGATTCCACATTGACAGGAGACCAAGGAAGCAGTCCAGAGGTGGCACAGAGTAGTAGACTCAGCGTTCAGGAAGGCACCCATCGGCAGCTTGAGTATGGACAGGCCTCCTGGAATGTCGGTTTAACCAAGACACACGAATTGCGGGAGAGGATAACGGTGCAGCGGCGGAAAAAGTGCAGCGTCGTCCGCTTTATAAATACGGGAAGGATGCCGAGAGGGTACGTGGCAGTAGCCTCAAGAGTGTGAATGGGGCGCCAGATTGGGATCTTTTCAACAGCAGGTGAGAGCTGTTGAATCACGAGAAGCGGCTACAAACTGCCAAATTGAGATTAGCTCCGCAGCCTGCAGTTCGTTCACGGCCCGCATTCGTCATTTCATGCCGGCTTGGCTTTGAACACATGTTGAAAATTGCTCGAAGACTGGCCCGATTAGTTGAGCAGGATCTGGTTCTGAAGCTGCGGATCCACGGGAACCGTGGGAGACTTCTCATGGGTTGACAGATGAGTGGGGGAAATGGGAATTTGGCGGGAGTCAGGAATGTAAAGGCTGTAGAGTGGAAGGAGAAGAGAGCGAAATAGAGGTAGATTTGAAGGGGATAAAACCAAACACACCCCAGCGAATTGGGCCGCAAATCTTAATAGAACGAATAATAATCTCACGAAAGCTGTCAAACGCTGTGAAAATTTCCTTGTTTGGAGATACTTCATTTTCAGTACCTGAGATTGGTTCTGGGCAGTATTGAGTAGCAAACCGAGTGTTGAAAATACGCAAAAAGCAGCAATTCTAGCGCAATGCTCACCTGAAGCGACGAGACTGAAAAGATCTGAAAGATCGCGCGAGATTTGCTGTTTCGCTGATGCCGAAGTGTACACACACCTAGTGTGGGAAGTTTTCTTGACACGCAGCATGCCGTACCCTTGCGGTACATCGCAGGTTTCCTGGGTTCCGCCTCCTCCCATTCCATGAGCAACTACACCATCGATGCTAATGCTTTCGAGACATACTATTACATCGCGCTCCTGCCGACGTTCGGGACATGTGTGAGCGTTAAGCATCTTGTCTTTTCAGTGTAGGCATCCTGAACAACGCGCCAGACGCAGCTCCTCTTGTTCGGTAAGTACAAAGACCGAGAGCGCCTCTAGTTGGGAATAAAAAAATCCTCTTCCTTCAATCGTGCGCAGGCATCCTTCTAGTTCTGCTGTTCAATACTACATACCTTCTGCACACCCGGATACGCGCCACTCGATGCTGGCTCGTTGCTGCGACATGCACAATGGGTCTATTCGCGGCGCTGCATCTCGCACTGGAAATAGCCATCACCGTGCTTTCCTGGCGATTTTTCTACCTCGGGGTTCAAGGAGACGTTATACGCGCGTTGAGTGTGCTGAACGGGGTGGATGTCCTTGACGTAATGGGTGATTATCTTCTCGTCGCAAACAAGTGAGTGGATTCGTTGTGTTCGAATCATAATTCAAACCATTCATTAGCATAGTAACCGACGGCCTATTCGTAAGGCACCCATTATATCGTGCTTCTTTACCTCACTTGAAATTGTCAGATTCATCGCTGCTACGTCATCTGGGGTCGAAACATTAAAGTCGTAATTGTTCCAATCCTATCCTTGATAGTTTCTACTGGTAAGAAAAACCTTCATGGACGACTAAGCTGCAACCATAACAAATGCATTCGCAGTTGTGGGTTCTATGGGTGCATCCCATCCCGATGAAATAGGCCGCTCGGACCACAATGACTTCCGCCTGGCGTTTGGAATGATGATCCTGACGAACATGACGCTCATGGCTCTGACCGGTATATTTTCAATTCCCGCCGTGCCATGTCTTCCCCCTCAGCCCTATTGATTTCTCTTGCAGCCGGACGTATTTGGTGGATACGACGCGACGTCGTTACCGTATTGGAACCCGCCGCTGCGCGCACGTATGACACCGTCATCGCCATGATGTACGACGACGCTTTATCTCTGCGCATGACCAACTCACGATCAGCTCTCTGAATCCAGATTGGAATCCGGCGCTATCTACTGCATTAGCATCATCCTGTACCTCATTGCTGTGGCGCGTTTGAACAGGCAGGATTCCTTGCCAGCGATCGCCGTGTTCCGAGCAGCCATCCCGCAAATTATGGTGCGTGTGATTTTGCACTTTCCTAATCCTTTGACCGACCATGGCTTTTGATATTCGCCGCCCTTTATAGAACATCGCCCCGATATTGATCCTCGTTCGAGTCGGCTCTGTGCACGGCGTTGGTGACGAAACCAATTTGTCATGGGTACTGGAGTCTTATACAAACTAAATCCGCGCATTATGCGCAAATAATCGGAGCCATAGATGTGCATAAATTGGGCACCACGTGAATGCCACGGCATATTCTCCTGGCCCGATTCGGGGTTGAGTCTTTGTCCCATTGTGAGCTACAGTTTTTCAGGTTACCTGAGCATCTTTCACTGAGCTGAGATCGACGTTCGCGTTGGTATTCACTTTGCTGGGCAAACCGGGTGAACCGAGACTCTCGATTACACTCATGGTCACCAATGTGATCGGTAAACTGACTACGCTTCCCTTAGCATGAAAACTCTCATTATGTCACCCTATCAGAAAGGTGAACAAAATTTGACATGTACTCGGTAGAATTGTCGATTTGGGGTTCAGTCGTTCATCGTCGGCGTTTCATCGCAGTCTTTTTCCAGTTCCCAATCTTCTGTCAGGCTGTGTGTAAGTTTAATCTCCGGCACTCCACCAGGCCTCCAGCTGCATGCGATCAGCCATGCCCTGCCGAATTGTGGCGATTTCCCCCCCAGCACCCGGTAAGAATCTCAATCTTGGAACTGATAACTACTGATTCAGAATTCCCACTTAACACTCTGAACAGCGGAGCCTGCAACACCCAGTGGTGAATAACCGCACCTGAACTTCGCGAAATTTCGTGATGTGCTGTAGGCTCCTGTTCGATTCGGGGTTGAGGTCGTGTCGTTCGCCGGTGCGGTGCTCTTTTCTTTTCTTTTTTTTGCTAACCGCAGTGCGACAGTGGCCGTAGGCAATGAAAAGTGGGGATATGCTGCTGACACGAATCGGCATCTTCGGCAAGTCCTCATTTGCCGCTCTGGCCGAGTACAGTGCCTTGCCCTGCCCCCATCAAATTCCCCGATTTGGGATCCCACGTTTTGGCGGAAAGTACGTTAGTAACCCATCTCTGATTCTTTCGAAACCCGGTTCCCGTCGGGCCCAAGAGCAAATAAGCTGAAACGCAATTGGGACGGCTCCAGAAGACATGTTAATACCTCCAAAGCGAACAAGACCCAATAGCGGTGGAACCGCACTGAGTCCACCTCGTAAAGTTTCGGCAAGAAATGGGGAGACAGGAAGGAACCCGTTCGATTCAGGGTCAGGTCATGAGTCAAGGCATTCCTTGTCTTTTTTGTTTGATTCCTCTGCCACCTCAGATGAATATTCAGGTCGCGCCTCTCTGGGTAGCTTCCTTCTTTTCCTTTGCTCATCATATTCTACTATGTCTGTGCTTCTGGGCGATTTTCAGACAAATTCAACTTCCAAGGCAGGCGACAAGCAGCGCCACACCCCAGGAAAACTCAATCGTGTCAAGAACCGGGTTTCGTCGCTCATCCGACCCGGCCAGATGCGTCTATCCTTTGTTGTTGTCTGGTCTTCTGATCGAATGTCAGTCTAGATAATTCTTGAACATCCATTGTAAAAGTCATCATACAACACAGTTGGAATGTGATGGTTTTTATTCTTTTCGTATAACGAGAGAAGCAACTGCAAAATCTAAATCCCTTTCCCATGTGTCTATGACCTGGAGGAGCGTAAGGTGAGCCAAGACCAATAATTCTGGCAAGCTTACATCGTTGACAGCGTCTGCATCGTGGCCAGAGTATGGGGATGATCCCGTCCAAGGGTGTCCTTCCTACGTCGAATGACCTCCGATGTGAGCTTCCTGGCCTGCTCGACACGGCCAAGATGCTGGTATGTTGTCGCCAAGCATTCCATTGCTATCAGTGTATCGTTGTGTTTCCGCCCAAGATCTTTCTTCCTGCCCTCGAGGACAATCAACTGAAGAGCCTCCGCTTCCCTATACCCCCGCAACCGAAAGTATGTTAGCCCCACGCCGTGTAGAGCGCTTAAAGTTATCAAGCTTCTGTTCCCAAACAAGCGGATTCGGCTTGTTACCACCTCTTGGCCAATAGACAGCGCCTCTTCTAGCCTGTCAAGATTACGATATGTTGCCGCCAGATTGCACATTGCAGTCAGAGTGTCCGGATGGGCTGCTCCCAATATTTTCTTGCGTTTGTCAATCGCGCGGACTTGAAGCTCTGCTGCGCGATCGTATATCCCCAGCCGGTGATACGTTGAAGCTAAATTCAACATAGCGATGACTGTATCAGGGTGGTCAGCTCCCAACGACCCCTCTCTCTTCAACAAAATATTGCTTTGGAGTTCAGTTAAGCGACGAAAGCCATCCGCCCCGAGGTCCCAGTCCTGCCTGGCAGCGAGGCTGTCGAGATGATCATCCCGGGCCACGGCGCCTTCCAACTGAACTGCCGCTTTCGAAAGAGATGTACTGAGTCTTTCGGAGTGGGATAGGCTATAAGTCTTCTCCTCGGTTTTGCGCAGCTGGGAGTGTGGCGTAGCCGCTCCACCGCTCTCCGCTGGTGGAGGTAAGGTTCCAATGGTCGGTTCGTTGACAGACTGTTGCGGTAGATGGGATAACATGTTCTTGATCCTGTCGTGAATCTGCGTTGCAGTCGGTCGTTTATGTGGATCCGCAACCCAGCACTGTTCCGTCAATTCCCACAGTTCATCCGGGATAGGACGACCCTCATCTGCCTCAGGTCGCTCTGGCCTCCCACCGCGTCGAACAACGAGGTCAACGAGATCCGCGTATGGGACGGAGAACAAGGGGATCTCGTCGGTGTACATCTGTAAGCGCAGAAAAGTCAGCATCGGGGGCCTGAAGTTATCAGGTACTCACCTCGTACAAGGTCATGCTGAAGGCGTACACATCGGATGGAAACCGATATCGCGAGCCATTCAGCAATTCCGGGGCCATCCAATTTCGACTGCCTTGGATTTGAGGCGCTTCAAGCACGGTACTGATTGTCCGTGTAGAAGCATCGGCTTTGAGACGCGCAAGACCGAAGTCGCACAGTAAGGCCCGCCCCGAGGTTTCGACGAGAACGTTTATCTATTATGTGGCTCGGATTTCCGGGTTCAAGAAAATTGAAAGAAAACACTGACAGCTTTCAGATCTCCGTGGCAAATCTTGCGCGAGTGGAGGTACTCCAAGCCGAGGGAAATATCACGAAGCTGTCCCATAATAAGTGAGCGATTAGAAATAGCGAAAAAATGACGCCATACGATGTATAGTGGCTCAAATGTGGATCGTTCTCTTAGGAACTCCTTGGCATTGTATTGCACATATGGCATGACAATGAAGGGCTTATCGTCCAAAGTATTTGCACCGAGAAACTGTACGATATTTGGGTGCCGCAGTGTCGACCAGATCTGTAGTTCGGTCAGGATTATTATCCGCCCTAGAGGATAAATTGACTTACATTAATTTCATTTCGAAGGGACTGGGATGAAATAGATTATTAGCATTGTCAGTAATTGACCTCCCCGAAGACTCACAGCAGTGCTTGGCTTGACTCCCGCATCATTCTGCAAAACCTTGATCGCCACCTCTGTCCTATTCCACGTCCCTTGATACACAGTTCCACTACCACAAGAAAAGGCTGAGAACGATGGATCTGAATACAAGCGAAAGCTGGCAACTCACAATCCCCCCGCACCTATCTCCTCGCCATACTCGACTTCGAAGGAGGCAATCATCCAATCCTCCACCTTGACGGGCTTTCCGCTCCGGGACGTCAAGTACTCGAGCGTGTGGGTGTAGAACTTCTGCTCAGCACGATCGACATGTCGGCTGCTACTCAGCTGCTTCTGGATCGAAACCATCATCGCGATTGTATTGTTCTGGTTGATTTCTAGGACCCAAATTGCGGATGGGAGAATTAAAGACAGTCATTGAACGCACCGAGCGTCCGAAGTAGCTTGGTATGGTTTTTCTCGAGCTCGCCCAGGTAGGTGTGCAATGCCTCGGTGTCCCTTGCCTGAGCTCTTCTGCTCTCGGCAAGCATTGTTTGAATATTGAGTAATGAGGATATCTGAGACCCGCGTTATCACACAGAGCGGGTGACAAAAAGTGGCCTACCTGGAACGCGTTCATGCACATTCCGATCCGCATGTGGAAATCCTCGATCTTGGAAATGTGCGCATCCTTCAGAAAAAGCATCTTCAGAAAGCCCTCAGTCTTCTGAGTTTCCACAAAACGATGAATATCCCGCAGAAGCCTGTAAATAATATAGCCTTTAGCACAAGCACTCGACACGATGGCCACGCACGTTTCAAGATCCTCCAGACCTTGAACGCATTTCTCCGGTACAAGCCGCGACTCCCTGAATTCCGTGTTCAGGGTCGCCAAAAGCTGTTTGGCAGACTTTGCTAGGAACCCAAGTTGCTCTTTTCTGGCCTCGAGGGCTTGTACAGTCGAGACGATGAATTCCAAGATAGTGTATGCTGTTCCAAGGGCAGAAACAATGTCACCAAGCATAACGGCGTATTGCTGTGGTTATGCAGGACGGCAGGACGGGGAAAAAGAGGGTCGTAAGGAAGGATGTGGAGCTGGTGGCTGTGGCCGATGTCAAGTCGGGAGATCTACGGGAGAAGATCAATATCAGATGGTCGACATAGAGAGAGCGCCGGGTATGCATATTGATTATTTGGAATGCCGTTCGGGGTGGGTCCTACAATGGGAAACCAGCAGGTGCGTGTGGTGTAAATGTGGACAACACCGCCAGGCAGAATTTCAGCATATACTTTCCTCAATTCCCAGTTCGCACAGACGCGGAACTTGGGCGAAGCCGGAAGATGGAATGATGGGGACCGTCGCAACGGACGCCCTGAAGATAGAATTAGCATGTGAGCAATACTGTACTGGGCTGTCTCGGTGGCCCAGACGCTCTGACGCACTTCCTCCCGGATCGCATCATGACATTGGCAGTCCGGCTGAAAAGGATGGGCGGGAGTGCTCCTTGAACTTCGTCCCATCATTTCTCTGAGCGAAGTGCGGATCACCGGAACGTCTGGGTCACCAAGACGGGTAAGGAGATGGCCATAAATAGTCACAGTTGCTGCAAGCCCGCAAGGTAACCGCACGGTCGCGGAAGGCGACATACAGGAATCCCGTCGATTAGTTTAACTTGAGGAACTGAGAGTTTAGCGCATCATTGGTGTACAACCATTCCAGAGAGCCAGGTCAAGCCATGAGAGGGGAACGGACCGAGTGATGGCCGAGAGCTTGGACGGGCGACGAATGTCATTCACTGGATACAGCTAGATATAGACCCAATCATGTGAACTGTGACTATCTTTGAGCTCTCCGACTTTTTGTACATTGTCCGTAAATATTCGGGCGGTAGTTCAAAGGCAGACCTAGTGTTGTTTGGTTCGATTTCTTTGCGAGTGAGTAACTAGGCAAACATCGCCGCTGTCGGACAGTACCTGAGTCTCCTATGTTTCTAGCCCGGCTTGGAAGTGCCCCACCAGGATCTTACTTCGTCCGGGTCTCTGCTGCTCCCTCGTACGACCTCATGTTAGCAAAGTTCGACCGGTCACTTTTATACTGCCTGTTGCGATTCATGTGGTGATATCTCCGATGTCATCGGTTCACGACACATACGGCCAGACATATTCTAATAGACCAATATAGAATCGATCCAGACATGAACTTCGGTGATGAATAAGGTAAAAGCTGTTGGGACACGACGACATTTTTGACTTCTGGTTGATTAATTCCTGGTTCAAGGATGTTCCAATGTCCTCGTGTCCCAACAGCTTTTACCTCCATTCACCACGGAAGTTCATGTTTGACTTTGTTTTGATTAATTGCTGGTTCAAGGATGTTCCAATGTAGTCGTATCCCCACAACTTTTACCTCCTTTACTACGGAAGTTTTCATGTTCAACTTCTGTAATTAATTAATTCCTAGATCCTGCTAAATCCTTGGCTTGTGTCGCACTACGAGCATGCATATGCACCGGCTCTTCTCTCAGGATAATACTACCCTCCCGAAGGAAGGTGTGTTTAAGGGAAGTCCGAGCTACAAAACCCAGACGGCCTGTCAAATCAAAACAATGTCGATATGCCTCCTGCCCGTCGTGTCACTTCGAAGTCAATTCTATTCTGGATCCAGCTCAGGTTGAACTACCCCATGGGATTTTAGTATCCGCCCTATATAAGCCCTTACGCTCCGCTGAATCGCTAGACAAATAACCGTCCTCGAGCACACCAACCCACTACCACTTGAACTATGCACTTGCACTTCTTCAAGGCTTTCGCCTTCATGGTGGTAGTGTTCGCCGCCAACGCAACCGCGCAGTGCAACTGCCAAGGGCCGAACACCGCTTGCAACCTGAGCTCGGAATGCTGTTCCAACCAATGCGTCAATAGAGGGGTTCCGGGCTTCAACGTACGTGCTTCTCGCGTCCCGCGCAATGTGTTATTGACCTTCTAACCCTAGACCTGTAACTGAGACGGGGGGCCCTTCAAGAAGGCGTAGCTTGCGACGTTGAAATATCGGATTTGAGATGGGGAATATACATACGGTGATATCATTTGGAGGAAAGAAAATGAGTAGAAAATACAGATATACAATGCGGACATTGAGCAATGAAGTTGGACGGGAATCAATAGTGATGCGCTTCATGTGGGCGCTCGGACTTTTAGAGAATATGCACAGTCAGCTGTTTCTAGCGTTCGCCTGGGCATACCTCCAGTGTTCAAGCTGTAGTACTCTGATCATTGAAATCGAGATCACGTCCTAGCCACCTGAGTCATTCTTGAGATCACTCGGAATGCGTGAGGAATGATCTTCAGCATATAGTATTCGACGGGGAGAGCAGTCCTCAGGCATTTTGGTTAACGACCACGTTCTTTCCTGGCAGCGGCGAGTTGACCACATAAAATTCATCGCTGCTGTGTTAATCCATTCTCCGTGCCGATGATGCGCTACCGTTGCGCCATAAAGTAGTACACCAGTCGTGGACTCCTGGATGATTTCGAGAACTGTATGTTTCGATCCTTTCATCACGGCGGTCCGACCCTCCCTAGACTAACCTCAGTTGGGGTGCTGGTAAGTGTGCGTAGCAAGACTTGAAATGCTAGACAGTCCCTGTCTAGGTAGGACACTAGATGCTGACTGACACAGTTTTTGGCCAGCTGTGATACTTCAACAATTGATTTTCTGAAGAAGGAAGATGTATGGGGATTCAATGTGCAAAGGAATCCGCATTTTCCATTCCGAACTCGGACGACCCGTGGATCATGCTATGCAATTCGCCAATACCAAGTTGACATAGTCGGCCATAATCCGATGTGTCTCCTTAGACGGGTGTCTGTTCCCAACACACCACATCAGCTATACTGTAATCAAAAGACAGGTACGGAAACGCACGAGGGAAGCCAATAAAAGGAGTTCAACGGCGTTGCGCACTCGCCTGATAAATCCGTCTGTTGTGCATTCGGGATGCAATTCCCCGGGTTCTCGTACCCAAACGCTGCAAAGCCTGGCGTTGGCCCCAACACGCCATCCCAGAGCGGCGCAAAGTCCACGAACGCGACATTCAGCCCCTGTGTGCGGAGGGTGCTCAGCCCGGCGAATACAGCCTGCTTCCACGCGTCGCCGATGGCCGCATGCGTGCCGAAGCCGTAGTCGTCAACCACGAGGATGTTTGTGGCGTTTGTGGGTGGAGCGCTAAGCTGCTGGATCTGGTTGAGGAGATCGGCGGCGGCTTGGGGAAGGTGGTTTCCGTCGGCTATATTATTGTCAGCGCAGCGCCAATGCTCTACATGCAGAGCGTGACGCACTAGCAGTAGCGCTAAAGTCGCTGGAGATAGAGTAAATGTTGTCAACATCTAATATACTAAGATATATTGCAAGGCGTACTTTATTCCGAAGAACACAGCGTAGAGTGTTGTGGTCGGATCCAGGACGTTGTTTTGGCTGAGGAATAGGGCAGCTATGATCATTCAGGCGTTGGTTCTTTGCTTATTTTCAAACGCAAGGCCCACCTTGATGCAAGAAATCGGACTGGCCGGCTTTACTCGGCCAAAGGGTGACATTCACGACTGCGCCAGCGACCTGCGTTGCAATGCTCAGCATTACGCGCATAATTTGTGAGAAGAAAGAAGCTTGTACGCACGGCGTAGTCCTTGATCGTCGCACCAAGGTCGCTTGCGACGTCCTCAGCCCACACAGGACCGTCGGTGACACGCCCCCCTGCACGGGGGTTGGTTCCAGTAAGCACGGCTGGCGGTAGGGGACCCCCATCGCTGCGTCCGCCGGAGGTGTACGAATCCCTACTTGCACACGCTAACGGTCAGCAACGCATTCAATACAGGAAATTTTAGACATACCCCGAAGGCGACCAATGTCTTGATTCCGCTCGTTACAATGCCCGCATTCACGTTCGTAAAGTTTCCGCCTAGCTTGCCACAGGCGGGCGTGATAGCCAGGTGGACACCGTCATTTGTCTGCCGCGGGACAATTATGGCCGCGACAGCGGATAAGAGTGCAAAAAATAAGGTTCGGGATTGGCGTACCATGATGTGGTCCGAGTGCTCGTTAGGGCTCTACAGCCTTCTTAAATGCAAATCCTGACAGCTACCGCTAAGTCATCATGGCCTAGGCAGGTGATCATCGCGGTCCGCAGAAAGTGTACCACCGCCGGTCCGAGAGGGTGTTTTTGGATAAATAGTTTGGAGTAAGATTTCAGACCCAAGTGCAGGTCGCCACTGTGAGGATGTACATTGGCACGAGTGACCGAGGCAGGCGGAGGCTCCAGAACTCATCGGAAACCTATCCAACCAAAATTCTGAAGACAGAATTTGAGAAAAGGGGATTGGAGCTCTCCTTCCCTTTGGAGTTTTTCCAACATGTAACTCAAAATGATCCCTTTAGGTCCACAATCGTCCAAATAGTTCTGGTTGGGCCGGTGGAGTCACCTAGACAGATGTCGACTCGGAATCAGATAATACCGCGGAAGAGAAGAAGACTGGCTGTTTCTCGTCCTCGAAGTCCTCAGTTATGTAGCTAGGTAGGATTCCACAGCACGGTAGGACGCTTCCAGGTATTTGAAAGTCTGCCGGAGATGAACCGTGTCGAGAGTGAGATGGAAGGAAGAGCAGTAGAGCAGGCGAGAAGCGGAAAGTGGCATAAATCAAAGCAAGAGACGCCTTGGAGTCACGGAACACTCGCTTGAAAGACAGAAGAGTAACGCATTGGGATACCGACGTAAATATCGTTCCACGGGATCTGCTTCCAACGACCGGCTTGAGAGACAGATTGCGACTCGACGAGTACGGGCAATAGTTATGTCCTCTGAAGTCGACTCGGAGCGCATTGCCTTAGTACTGGAGCAAGCTACGCAGGCTTGAAGTAACCGTCGGCGGGGGAATCGAAAACGCGAAAATCCCTACTAAACGCCTGAATTCTTGGTGCGGATCGAAATAGAGAACGACATCGTCCCAAAAAAAAAAGACAGGTCGACAGCATGACCAGAAAAGAGGCAGTTGAGATTCCGTGACATGACGGTGGGAGGCAAGAAAGCTATGTTATGCCGTGTTTGACTGCCTTCCTTTTCGGGCTCTCCTCTGCCACTGCCAACTCGACACATCCATTTTGCGAACCCTGGCTCCCCCATCCTCTTGGACCGCGCTTCCGCTATTTTTTGACTGGGCACTGGCCGTTCACCGATTCCACTTGGCACCTCGCCCTTGCGTGTACCATTCGCCGATATGCACCACTCCGCCGGTGAATTTTCTACTTGAAACGCACAGCGAAGATGGTGGACGAGGCAGAGCACCGCGTACGTCCGCCAACAATTCATCTGAATGGTTCTGATACGACCAACCCAGCCCCCACATCTTCACTCTCGTTCACCCCGATCCGAGTAGACTAGATGGGACTTGTACATCTCGTCGCCCCATCTCCACTTCTCGCTGACGTGGCATCCGCACTACCTGCAGCACGTCGGCCTTTAGGTGCGTCCCGCCTTGCCGACTTGCACACTAGCACTAATCTCTGAGCTGATCCCCAGTGTATTACCTCCGCGCCCCACCCCTGCTCTCGACCTTAGCGCTTCCCATCCCTCCTACCCTGCCTCGCATGCATCCTCTCGAGACGGAGCTCGCACGCTGTTGGATGGACGACGTACGTCCGCTCCCAGCGTCTCCCTTCCGCTTTCCTCGACGCAAACTGACCCGTCTCCAAGATATCCTGCATCTCATGCCATCGCGCCATGGCCAGCCCTCATCCAATATCGTATTCCCGAGTCTGAGTCCTATACCTAGAGAACAAAAGCAACGCAGCATGGTCACTAGCCCCATTATGCGGTACCCGAATCACAGTGTGTTTCCAGATGAAGACGTGGGGTCGCCTCAAGCTCCGCTTCCAATATCCATCTCGGTTTTGTCCCCGTGTCCTTTCTCCCCCTTTCCGGAGGCTCACACCCCCTTCCCTTCCCCAGATGCTCGGTACATAACTCACACACTCGATGCGCCGATGGAAGCAATGGGCACAGGGAGCGGTGCACGGGACGAGTGTCTGCGCGGCGTGCGTGGTAGTACTGTTGCCGCCGCTCGCGAGCGTCTGCGGGCGCGGCGTGCGATGGTGTGCCAGGGCGTGCCCACGGCGCGCGGGTGGGAGCTGGCAAGACTAGGCATGCGCTCGCGAACTTGTGGGCCGGCGGGGGTGCGCGGCAGTGTGTGGGGGGCGTTATCGAGTAGAAGTCGAGATGTGTCGCACCGCGCCCCGAGCAGCACGGTGCACGGGACGGGTGTCGGTGTGGCGTGCGCTGGCGGTACTGCTACCGCCGTTCGCGAGCGTGTGATGGGTGCGCCAGCGGTGGGAGCTGGTCGGGCTAGGCGTACGCTCGCGAGCGTGTGGGCCGGTGGAGAAGCGCGGCGGTGTGGAGGTATGAGTAGAAGCCGCGATGCGTCGTACCTCCCCGAGCAGCAGAAACGGGGTGGGCGGGCGGGGGGCTAGCGATACTGCGAGCTACTGCAACTGCCTCTGGCAAGCGTGTCGTGGGTATCTCGCGAAGGCAGTGGGTGGTGGCGGGGGAGTGCAGGGGACGATGTCGTACTCGTATGTCGCGGTGGAGGGGGAGCCGGCTAGTATGAGGATGGGGTGGCGGCGCGCGCGCGTGTGCAAGCAAATGCGATTGAGTAAGGGGCATTTGATGATGTGCCACGACTTTACTTTCGCAAGCTGAGTAGCTTGCATGTGGGTGAAGAACGTGCCAGTCAGTGGCCATGCGGCTCACTCGCTCGTGCCCGCATGAGGAGTGCCCGAATGGTCGTCGTCGTTTCGCAGAGGCAGCTTGAGTACTAGTTCAGGGCTTTGGTTGTTCTTTTAGAGAGGTATCGCTTCGTGTAACTTGGCATGGATGATAAACTCGATGCAGCCCGGGTTGAGCACAGAAGGCAAGATATATTCATTTCCGGTCTTGCACGATTCACTGCCCACAAGCATGCAAAGATCAGGATGAAATTCAGGAAATTGGAAGCCATTTAGACTCGACTTCGATGGCTCCGTTGAATTCCAGATTCGATGCATGTACTTCTGCTTCTTGTAAAATGATTGGGCCGGGAACAGATTTCCTACCCGGTAAGACCGCGCGAAAAGGGCACAACTGTGAATGCTGGGCCTTTAGTGCGGAGTACAGCGCGGTCCCCGACATTTGGTTAGTACTTCCTACCGCCACATAATGATTCTGTGTCTCATCATCTGGTTTTTTAAGTAACCAACAGATTCAAGATACAGCGAAGTCCCCATTGGATGAGAAGGAGAGCTGTTGATCTTCTTCCGCGGAACGCAGGCGCCGTTCGATGGGTATTGGTATTTTCAGCGATCAGATCATCTGTCAGATTCCATTTCAATAGATTTCGATGCATAACCTGCGAAGACGTCGGTCTCGTATAGTTACTTCGCCACATTCTGATGGTTGCGGAGTGCATGCAGGATAAATCTGGCAGGTCTTTTGCGACCTTCCTTCCGTCAGCGACCTTTTTCCTTCTCTACTTCCAGAGGATTTCCAACGCTCCTCACAATTTTTCGTACTTTTGGCCGCTGGTATAATTCTCATGTCGGCATTTTCAGCAAGGAATACAATACAGTCCACCACCCAGCTATTCGACTTTTCATGGGATGTGACGATGTTAACATTTGCGGAAACTGGAGTGAGTTACTTCCAAACCGATAACGCTTCTGAATAAACAAAAAAACGCGTAGGTCTCGCTGGCCCTTTACGGTTGGTCTCTTCTTCAATGTGCAACGCTCGGACTGACTTGGGTCTCAGGGATCTACATTTGCCTTTTCTTGCTGTCCATTCACGCCCTTTCACGTCGCAAAGCCCGAGGAACAAAACTTCTGATCGGCGCAAGTTGCGCGATGGCCGTTGTGGGCACTGCAGCAATGGCGATCAATATTGCCTTAGCCGTATCATTTGCTCGAACGACGCAACATATCGTTCATGAGGAAGTGGCGCAACTGTTGAACGGACTGCGCTACCAAGAGACGCTTGGGACCGCATACGTCATTACGTCGGTAATAAACAAGTATGTTATCCTGTTGCCACAAAATTGACACTGAGCCAGTCCTGCCCCCAGTTTGTTAACAGATTCCCTTTTCGTTGAGTTTTCGTCTTTCACTGTGGATGCCCGTGGTTTCATGCGACATACCAGTTGTATCGCTGCTACGTTATATGGGGATCTCAAAAAAACCGTAATTATATTGCCTGGCCTGCTTATGATATGCACTGTCGGTGAGCCATCTCCTGAATGTTACTCTCCTACCCATACCAGATACCATGTGTTTTTGCAGCTACCGGAATTCTCTCCGTGTTATCATTCAACTACCAAGACGCAACAATCATGTTTGGCCTTGCTGCTGCAACAAATGTAGTGCTCACCGCTCTCACCGGTAATTTATCGTGTTCGCGAGCTTTCGAAGCCCTAACAATTCATGTAGCCGGTCGGATACTGTGGATGCGGCGTGCTGCGTCGCATATTCCGGTCGATAAAACACTCCGCCTGCGTTATAACATGGCCATCAGACTGATGTGCGTATGCTTCGAAAAAGAAGGAAATGCTTAACTACTGACTGGGCTCAGATTGGAGTCTGGTGCAATTTATTGTATCGGAGCAATAGTCATGCTCATCGTCTCGCTTGGTGCTGCGGAGAATACAAGTGCTGCAGTGGCTCAAAGTGTGATCGGGATGAGTTTCGTGCAACCTCTACTGGTTAGTGGTATTATCTGTTTGGACTGGGTGGCTCTAATACTCCGACTGTTCTCCAGAACATAATACCAACGTTTACGCTGGTGTACGTTGGCCGCAACACGACTGATACCTCCGAGGGTAGGAATATGAGCGCGTCATCTACTCGCATTCCTGGTCGGTTGGTGGGAAGGCAGACAGTCGGACCTGCCGAGATTGACCAGCAAGGTGAAGAGAAAGAGAGCGAAGATGTATGAAGCCCTCCAGTCAATTGAGTGGAGGGAGGCAATGGTTATCGGACCAAAGCATATCGTTGAGGCATTCAGTTACTGATAATTACCGTCGAGGAAATTCGCGCGTACCTCCAATAGCCAGGCGAAACAATGAATCTTGCATCTGAAAATGTGAACAATGAGAGACCTCGGTATGACTGAGGTGCCAGAATCAAAGAAATTGGAGACAATGACTTGTCGTCGAAGGGAAGTAGAGCAAATAATTGAGTTATCCCATCGTCTCCTTCCGCCGCTGTAGCAGCACATCCCACCCCTCCAAGCCGCAGTTCTACGGAAGTATGTTGCACACCTCGTTGAGCGCAGTGTGTTGCTGGACTTGGAAACGGGTTAGGCACGAGAAACATACGGTGGCCTGTATTTCTTCCCATCTGTCGTCGTTCCATCCAAATAGTGGATCTTGTGCACCTCGAAGAAATAATCTTCGGCGAGGGACAACGGCAGAGATTTCCCTCCGCCTCTCCATAGCGCATTCAAAGTACTGCGCATCGCACTTATCCGCAACGAACCGGGTGAGGGTGAATACTGCATCTCGTTGGATGCCAGCAAGAGGGAGACATGTTTCCCGGATGCCGACCGGAAGATAGAGCCAAAACGATCCATCGGAACGTAATTCTGAGAGCCTGTGGATGACGTTCTAGCATGCCATTGGTAGGAGCCATGTTGCGCCTACTTCGGTCAAGATAGGCAGGGCCTTTAAATGAAAAGTAAGGGGTTGCTGCTGGTGGGAGCATTCTTCGGAGGTGAGGGTACAGCATATCGTGCGGTAGAAACAGTATATAATTTCAAGGTGCACAATGGCGCGCTTGTGAAGGTGATTCACCCATACTGTAGCATTTTATTCAGTTCATACCGGCCTGTGACCTGTGACCCAAAAGTACAAAAGTCAGTTTTCGTACTTGGCCTCGGGAGACCGTAGCTATCGATCATTTAGACATAAATCACCTTATCTTGCAAAGCTTCCCGGAATTTGAGGGCCCTGGACAACCAGGTCATCATTGTCTCTACATCACGACATACTTCATCTAATTTTCGCTGAGAAAGAACGTCGCAGAGAGACCTAAGGCACTTCTGGATCATCGAGAAATGTTCGTGGACGCGAACATGGTCGAGCCAACGTTGGTGGGTATAGCTGACCCTGCGAAACATGATTTCAAGTACGCCAAAGAAAACTGGAGTAACCTACGAGGCACTGGGGTACTGTTCTAGATGCCCAAAGTCATTCATTATGACCGAGAGACATACTTTTGCCACCATTGCGCACACCGAACCCTGCGCCGCATCTCCTTCCATTTCGTCGGACTCATACCCACCCATCCCACACTCGACCCGGACTCTCCGGCCTCGCTCTCCGGCCCAGCCCTCACTCCCCTCCTCGCATTCACCCACCTCTCCTCCCCTCGTTCTCGAGCCGCCACGCGGGCTCACTCTCGACAATGCCGTGCTGCACGACATGGCCCTCGCTTGACCGCATATGGTGAAGCTCCTCCTCGGCGTCGGGCGCTTCAATCACCCCGTCTCGAGCGCGACGCTCCGTGCCCTCCTCCCGTTCAAGTTCGCGCTGAATTGTCCTCATCTGAAGACGTTGGGTGTTGTGCTAAATGCTGCGACGCCCGTCAAAGAAGAGCTCTTGAAGGTGGCGGATGGGCATGGCGTGTTCAAGTTGCGCAAAGTCATCCTGAGAATGTCCGCAATATCTAAGGCAGACGTGCCGAGCGTTGCCGGATGTGTTCCCCAATCCGGGCATTATAGCCTGCTCGCGGAAACGCTTCTATGAAGGCATGTGGGGTCAGGTCACGGCCGAGATGTCGCAGCTCTCGGCGGCACCGCTGAAAATACACATCCAGTAACGGTGAGTCGAAGGTCTGAGCCTCGCCTTCAAGTAGTGAGAATTATTATATACAGCCATATTGTAATCCAAGACAGTCGGTCCTTCAGCGGACAGTAAGGACCCGTACAAAATATCTTACCCTCGATTTGCGGTTTCTACTGTCCAAACCGTGGCTTCACCTCTGTCTCCAGGAACTCCTCGACAGTGCTAAACTTCATACCGAGGGCGATGAGGTCGGGGTTGGGGACTGGTGTCGCGGTATAGAGCCCGCCGTACTCGGCCTGGGCGGCGAACTTTGATTGCTTCAATAAATATATATCTATCTGAATGGCTGCAGGTGAACATACCATCTCATCCCTTGCGACCACTCCTGAGGGCTTAGCGGGAATAAAAGTGACTTCCACACCGAGGGCTGCGCGTGCGGATCGTTGGTTAGTAGTTGCACTCCCTCATATTTTAGATCATGATACAGCACCTTTGGCAGTCATCTCGGCGAGCTCCGGGTACGAGATGTTGGCATTGACAACGGGGTACAACTGTCCGTTGATTTTCTTCGCGGGGTCGGTGTAGTTTTTGAGGAGCGCGAGTATCGCGGCGGGAACGTCACGGGAGATCCACGCAAAGGCCTGGAGGTCGGTCGCTTTGAAATTCGGGACAGTGATGTTGTAGCCCTTCTCTGTTTTATGAAGGCTGTTGCGGCTGTGGACGAGATCGATTAGTATGTGAAGAGGCATTCTAGCAGGTGGGCGCACATCCAGAAATTCTCTAGGAACGCTGGAAGGAGGAGGGATGCATGTGTTAACCCGGAGGCCGCGAGGTATTCTCGGACGACTTCTTTCTCTGAAGATCAAATGAGTTGAATTGTATCTGCAAGCCGTCCCCTGCGTAGGCTTACCGTCGTAGTGCACAACGTTTTTATACTTTCCGCCAGACATTTTCGAGATGTCTGGAAGAGAGCTGCGTGCAGTGCGTTATTCTCCACAGTCTTGCGTGATTGTAGAATTACGAACCTCCAAATGAAGAATTTGACGCCAGCTTCTCTCGCAGCGTCAACAATATTTTTTCCTTGCACTATTTCACCCTTCTCCGCGTCAGCCCGAAAGAAGATTGGGACGGTGACCTGGGCAAACTTAGATATATCGCTCCACGAAAATCGACTGAATTTACGCACCGCAAAGACAGCCTCGCTTCCACGCAGAGCGGAGACCAGGCCCGCCTTGTCTAACGGATCTCCCTTGACGACTTCGACGCCGCGTGCTCTGAGTTGCTTAGATGCCTCGGACTCAGGGTCGCGCGAAATTCCTCGGGGAACGAATGTCCCGTCTTTCAGCAGGGCATCAACAATTGAACCACCTGGATCTATGGTGTTAGAAATGTGGAAGGTGTGTAGGGAACGGGAAATAAAACCTTGGAACCCGGTCGCGCCGAAGACTGAAACGATGCGAGGAGAAATCATGTTGAAAAGTAGTGTAAGTTGGATTTCTAGAGTTTACAGACGGAAATATGGAAGCGAGAGAGTAGTAACTTGCCGTCGACCTTTGTCGATGAGCGTTTTATAGAAATTCCCTGCGGGCAGTACCCTCGAGTTTAACCGAACTTGTACTATATCTAGAATCGTTTGGCCGGAAGAGATGACGAACGGAACATTTTATCCAGGTTTGTAAGGCTGACGAAGCCTTCGATACCGGCCAGTTTCGGTTCACTCCTATTTTGGGAACCTGAGAGTTTGCTTGAATTCATCCGTGTTCCGACTGGATTCCGTGTTCTTCGTCATGCCGGTGATGCCGTGAACAGGTACCAGGTTGTCAAAATCCACAAGCTGGAAACTGAATCCAATCAACATCGTCGAGTTTACAGAAGTCCAAAAGCAAAGCAGTCTTAGCCGAGCAAGTACCGTCACCGGCGGTCTGCCTGCGAGGAAGCAACAATGTAGCGAGCACGTCGTCGTAGGCGGGACCGTCCCCAGAGAGTGGTAAGGATGTTCAACACGTTAATGCGCCTGCTCTCGCACAGACCCGAAAGGGTAATAAAGAGCCGTTGACAGAGATCGGATAAACGGCCTCAGTGCGGCCGACACAAGTGTTCGGTCAGCATTATCGGCATAGCGCGAATAGCAGTACTTCTGCTCCCAGGGCGCGTGGGATGGGAAGTCCAGATACGGAAGAAGCGGAACTCTTTTTGCTGAATCACGCCTTGACTTCCAGGTTAACAGTGTAGTAACTCAAGCTTCAAGACACCGAAAACTGAACGGGCCCCCTAACTAGCCGAAAAGGTTTTTTCACATGGTTGAATCCCTTTCAAGTTTTGCATCTGTTTTTGCGCTGATGTATCGCCTGTGACGTCCCCAAAATTTTCGTACTTTCGTCGGAAAGCGCCAGGAAAATTCTAAATTAACCGTTCTTTAAGATTTTGCTCATTCGGCGGTGCCCATCAGTTTGCGCATGTTGGCTGCTTTCTCCATAAGGCTTTAACTCCCTTCTGCTCCCTCTCCTGCCGTCCGCCTGCGCGATTCACAGATTTCTGGGCTTTTTCCTGCCTAAACCCATATATCCTTCGCGCAGTGTCAGCAGTGGCCTCATGATCAGCTTCGAACTTCTTTCTGGCCCGTGCGCGGTCGAGTGTCTTCCTTTTCTGCGATGCAGTGCGGACCGTGATTTCAATCTTCTTTGTCTCTGTGCTGCCCAAATTTCCCTCATCTCACGAGCAAGCTCCGATCTTCAACTCCACGCCAGTGCTCTGTTATGCCTTCTCCTTTTGCTTTCTCTGCTCTGTCGCTTGGGTTAACCCCTTCTGTCCTCAACTGCCTGTACTCCACACCGCCTCTTCATTTGGGTGGAACAGCTGACCGGCTCGCATTCCTTTGTTGACAGGATGCAGCAGACCGCAGTTACTGCTATACGGCACACCTATCGAGCCGCGAGGCCACGCAAGCCTCTCGGCAACCTCTTGACATATAAAGGCAGCGCCACTATCGTTGAATCCTATTCCTTCACCCACTTCACCCTTCCTCGACATTGGTCCTGGGAACAATCTGATTTTTAACTGTTCTGTATGCTGGGGTACCAGGCTTCAACGCAATTTCTCGGGCAAACGCCGGTCTAATCAATACCATCCCTCAAGTGCGCCTGTCAATATCGCTCTTCCTCAATTCTTCCTGTCCTGTTGCCGGGATCTTCGGGAGGGTCTATCTCATAATCCACTCTTCAAGCCGCTGGTTATTGTGCTCTCTTCTAGGCTGAATCAATGTTTCTTGCCAACGGCACTGGCCAGCCAACTCCCCTTCGAAATCGCTGAATGCAACACATTCTAACCCACAATCCTGTTGTATATCTTCTACATTCTGGCATGTCCCGATGTTTTACTATGATAACTGAAATGATTCATCCCTTCATCTCGAAACAATACAGCGAAAGTCTCTTGAATTTCCTTCCATTCTCAGATGGTCTTTTCCGCCAACCACACGAACTATGTTAAGTGTCAAGTTGGCAGCTCCCTTCATCTTGCGCTCTTGGATACCGGAGCGAAGCGGAGGGTTATCTTGTAGCATGTAGAAGAGTGGATGTAAAAATTCCGTGGGATCGCCGAATTGGTTCCGCCGTCAACAATGGCAGCTCGTGCGAACGCCACGGCGCGCGCAACCGTGTCAGCCGAAATTTCGATTTTTGGGGCAATTTTTGGCGGTTTTCGTATTCGACCCCAGTGACCCGTGACATGTACGAAAATTTTCGTATTTTTGAAGCCCTGTGACGCGTGACGTACAAACTGAATAAAATGCTACAGTACTTCTGCGGCGGAATCGTGTAGACGGACAACAGCACTCCCGTCCATAACTTGATCGCCACCGGTCGCCGGAGCGGGGAGCTCGAACATATTTTGAAAACATATGACCCGGTGGCCAGCATGGGCTTGGAAACATGAAATATGCTGTTCTCCGCACGCAGAACCAAGGGGGGTAACGATCCGCGAAATCCACACTACACGTCGAAACTTTTTTCTCAGAGAAATCGGCAACCCCTCCCCCCGTCCCCAAAGGGAATATCCTCATATAGTAATTTCATGTGATGCATTTCGCTCAAAAAGCAGGTTTTCTGGTCTCGCAGTGGTCAAAAATGCCAAAGGTGGGTGCTACAAATGTTCTCCATGATGCCCTGTATTTAATTAGATGGAAATAAATTTCCGGTTTGGGGTCCTCCTCCTCCTCAGAAAGGTTTAACTTCCTCTTGCGTGGCTGATACTCACTGTTGGGCTTCCTTGAATAGACAGCGGCGTCGAAGATCCCTGGTTTGCGCTCAAGAAATGAACGCGAAGATGAAGATCATGCACTCACGATCCATCGCTGCTTCAAATGCGGGTCCCCTCGGTGATCCCTCGCCAGTACTCCCATCGTCCGTGGTACATATGGTGCAACTATCTTTCTCCTGGGCAGTACTGGTCGTGATCGTTGGTTGTTTCCTGCTGATTTTGCTTTCAGTAGCAATAGAAAAAGCAGGAGAGCGAATGAAACATACCAAAGATGCTCCAGTTCATCTGATACGCGCGTTAATTTAAGCTCCGCCAGATCCACTGGCAGGGGCACGCCGGCAGACTCCCAGTGGATCGATTGAAGGTAGGCGACCACACATTCCATTCCTCCCTCCCCCGCGACGAATATTCTTTAAACATCCTTCCACATCGCGACAGTCCTCGGCGAAAAGGAGATCGAAGCAGCGGTTAAGGGTACCGGCAACAGTCTCTTCGATGCCGTGTACTGTAGTGATGATACGATGGATGTCATCTGTATCTGCAGCCTCTGGGACCGTCTCGGGAAGCAGCGTAGACAGCCTCGCAATCTTCTTGATCATATCCAGAACAGGTTTGGCTGAAAACCGTGAGTAGATACTTTTGACGCGTTGGCGCGTTGCGTGGGACGCGTCTCATGGACTGTGACTAGGACTCACCCACAAGGACCTGTTGGTGGACGGCACTGAGCGCTTCCCCGTTGTTGTCATCGACAAGCTTAGAGGACGGGTTTCTATTCCGACGAACTTTGGGCTTGGTTTCAGGTGGGGGCGCCATTCCAAAGTGGAAAGAGCCTGAGATGACGCGTCGGGTCACAGATGTGACGTTTTATCCTGACCCGAGCTAACGCAAGCATTGCAAGAGGATTGCGGTGAGTTGCACCATTGTATGGGCAGGCACATGATTTTTTCCGGGTTCCCAACACCCGGCAGCAGCGACCAGGCTTGAAACATGAAAAGAGAGTGAGAGTGATGACATAAGAACGGATTCGTGGCCGAGCTGTCCGACGGATCAATCTTCAAATTAGCGACGGAACAAAGACAGAACATTGCGTGCTCCGGATTTATTCAATGGACAAGCGTTGAGTGCTGGAAATTTCTACCACAGTTGAACTAACCTGACGGTGGTCGTTCTCCCTGTCATCGGCTTCGTTATGTGGGACAATATGTGGTTGCAGACGACGATACGTATACAGTCCGACGTGCAACAAATTCACTGAGTCATAAACAATATACAAGTGTTGGATGTCGTACTCATTCCGATTCATTGTATTGTGCATTAGCTTTCGGCAAAAGTAAACGTGATGGAAATTTGTAAGGACGGTGTTCTGTCGGGCCTCAAGTCAATTGCCCTGCTCCGCTTTAGCTGTTCGCCTCAACATCCTTGTAACCGCTGTCATTCCATGACAAGTTCCATGACGTGAAGTTCGTTTCCTTTTTTCCCTTTCGGCCATTTGCAGGTTCTGGACCTCGTGAATCCCATTATTCCGGGTCCAATCGCATCCTGGTAAACGACATTTTACTCTCAGGATCGTTTCGGCTCAGGATGTTCAACAGGACACGTACGCTCGGCAGGCTGATAACAATCTTATCTGATACCTGATAACGATATCAGGAGGTGTGATCGTTGTATCAGATAACCCATAAAAAGGTGAGAAGAATTTCGTCGCCAGCATCAGCCCTTCACCAATCCGATGTGTGGTTTCATATCTGCATTTTATTCAGACTCGGTCGATCCTCCGTCTGCTCACGACCTGAGGAACAAGCTCAATGCTTCCCTCGAGCTCATCAAGCACCGCGGACCCGACTCCAATGGTGTCTATGTGTCTCCGGATGCTCGTGTTGGTCAGTTCACAGAAAATTAATTGTTTCTATTTGCCACACAGACTCATATGCGTCTCCTTTCAGGGTTGGGTCATGCCAGGCTCTCGATAATCGACGTTCTGACAGGCCAGCAGCCCCTCTCCGACGAAGATGAACTCGTGCACTGTGTTGTAACTGGCGAGATTTACGACCACGAGCGTCTCCGCACGGATTTACACAGCCAGGGATATTCATTCAAGACCCAATCTGACTCCGAGTTGGTGGTTCAATTGTAAGCAAAAACTTAAATTACATTCAGAACCAACGTGAGTTGACGTGGAACGGTACAACAGATACAAGCGAGATCGATTCAATCTGCTGTTTAATCTGCGTGGCGAATTTGCGTTTGTCCTGTACGATGTCAAGCGTCGACTCCTGTTTGCCGCGCGAGACAGATTTGGCATTAAACCACTCTACTACACCACGTTCAAAGGTTGCATCATGTTCGCCAGCGAGATGAAAGCATTCATGGGGCTGGGCTGGCAGGCGGAGTGGGACATCGACAGTATCGTGCATAGCGGTGATTTCGGCGGCGAGCGCACGGTTTTCAAAGGCGTTCAGAAGGTAGGAATTTTATTTTCTTGCCCAGAGCCATGCATTTCAATTAATACTAATGGGTACAGCTGCCTCCTGGATACTTGGCCATCTGTCGGGCAACCGGACAGATTGAGACGCGTTCATACTGGGATATCAGCTTCCCGGCTCCGACCGTTGTGCCGGATGCGACGATGGATGTCATGATTTCGACGGTGCGGGACCTCCTCGTGGAGTCCGTCCGGCTGCGACTTCGGTCAGATGTGCCGCTGGCCGTGTATCTCAGTGGCGGGATCGACAGCTCTGCCGTCGCGGGAATTGCTACGCAGCTACTGAGAGAGCAGGATCCAGCAGCGAAGTTGACAACATTCACGTTGGCGTATGTCGGTGAGCTCATGACCAGGGCCTGGAAATAGTATGTTCTCGGTACTAATTTGGTTTCAATAGACGATCCCACCACGGACGAATCGCCACTTGCAGCTCGCACGGCTGCCCACATTGGGGCCGACATCCACGTGGTCAGCGCTACCGAAGCCGCCCTAGTCGACGTTCTTGAACAGAGCATTTGGCACTCTGAGCAGCCCAATGTAACCTTCCACGCTGCAGGGAAGATGCTTTTGTCCAAGGCCGTCCATGAGGCGGGGTACAAGGTATTCCTCTTGATTACCCATCCATTAATGAGGAGCTGAACATCGGCTCGGCAGGTGGTTCTTTCGGGCGAAGGGTCAGATGAAATATTTGGCGGCTACCCGTTTTTCGCGCTCGACTACCTCCGCGATGCAGACCCCGCTGGCGAAGCTTTGGGCATACCGCTTCCGTCCGAAGCCGAACGTCTTGCCATGTCAGCCAAGTACGCGATAGGCACTGGACCTCTCATGCCATCGGTCGGTGGGAAATCTGCCAACGCCCTGCGTCCCCTCCTAAGGACTACCTCACATGTCGCACCCATGAGCCTGCTCGCCAAGAATGCTGATACTTTCCTGTCCAAAGTACTCGAACACACCGGTGGATCCGACGCTATACGGTGCGCCGAGGAAGGCATTGAGCCGATCGTCCGTCATAATTCCGTGATGGGGAAATGGCATAGTTTGAACGTCTCCCTGGTACGCTTCTGAAGTTCTGATACTGGAAGTTTCTCACCGCGAAAAAGTATGTCATCACCAAGACTCTTCTTGGTAGGATGATCCTCAGCACGGTGGGAGATCGTGCGGACATGGCAAATTCCCTTGAAAGTCGTCCACCATTCTTGGATCATCACCTTGTTGAATATGTGCAAAATCTCCCTCCGTGCGTGACCAAAATTGGCTCCAGTCTGTTGAGGACATGTTTAATCAATTTTGCTGCAGGTCTTTGAAAATCATGCCGGTTTACGAAAATGAGTCAAGTGAATGGACGCTTGTCGAAAAATGGATCCTGCGTGAGGCAGCCAAGCCGTTCATCACTGAGGAGGTCTATCATCGCAAGAAGGTCCATTTTAATCCACCTCCATCTGGTCCACCCGCCGTCCCGAATACGCTTTTACCTCTTCAAAAGCATCTCAAAGCCCGGATCACTCAGGAGAAGGTCGAACATCTCGGGTTCATCGGCTGGTCTGGTATTAAAGATCAGCTGGAGGAATACCTGGAATCGCCGACATTCCCGCCTCACGGCGGCCTTGATCCCAGGGCTCGAGTCTTGATGACCGTGCTTAGCTATATTGTTCTGCAGGAGCGTTTCCACGTCCCGCCTTTCCAATTTTGAGTGGTTCATGTAGGGAAGACTTGATAATTCCTTATCGGAAATCCACTCCGTCTGATATTTGTACCGCAATATTGATAATGTCTCAAAAACCCGTGAAAGGGCTCGTAACGTCTGAGGCGACAATATAACATGCCCTTGCCTTAAAGGGCAACGCATTTGCTGATCGAGGAAACCTCAAACGATTGCTCCATGGCAAAAAACAAGTCGCCGCTAACGCTGATAATGAAAACTGTGGTTTCAGGATGACTGACCCCGGCTGAGGTCAGGTAATGTCGAAATTTTGGCAGTTTAGAGGTTTCCTATCCAGCGGTATTTGCCGTAAAGAAGTCGGGACCAAAGATATGAGCGACATACTTGAGTACAATGGTCGCTACATCGGACAGCGACCACGGGTTAACAATGTCGGTGGCGAGGAAGTGGTCATCGTAGTACCGATGTCTCAGGTCATGAAGCAGAGCTGCGCACGCCAATTAGATTCGTTGTGAAGATATATGGGACAGAAAAATAACCCTCCTCCAAAATGCCGAAGTCAGTGATTGCCTTCTCGGACAGCGCGCACGATGCGAATGGTGGTCTTAGCAACGGAGTATCATGTCAGAGATTCGGAAGTAAATGGCTACAGCTATGATCCTAGATGACTTTGAATCCTGCATCATCATCGACGACAGCTGGACAGGTCCCAGAGCTGCAAAACGAGCCCGTCGCTCGCGTCATCAAATCTGGCGCCTTAAGGCATTGTTAGAGAACGGGTACGAGCATGTTGAATGGAATGGGCGGTGTACATGTATATTACTTCTTATTTTACAGCGCCTCGCTAATGTGAATTGACTGCGACCTTAAGCATCTGAAGTATATCTTAGACACGGGGGAGCTTATCATACAGTCTATGGTGGATCAGCACCCCAAGAACGTGGAATACCCGTGTGCCCGATTTTCTTTGCCCACTTTGATGCATACGAGGCATTTGTCAAGTTTTCCCGATGTTTTCCGGCATCTTCATGGTCATATAGTACTAAAGATAGCGGGCATGTTTGGCGTTGGTTCAAAGTTCTCCCCGTCCAAACGTTTTCCGATGTTCAATATGAGGCATACGGGGCATGTCGGAACAGCAAAGTATTTGCGCCATCTATGTGGGTGGCATGGGTAATGGTATGTTACAACGGGGTGGCAATACAGTGGTAAAAATGAGGCAATAGGAAAGCCAAGAAGCAGAAAGTACTGGTACTGCTACCAGTGACTTTGAAGGGGATGAGAAAGGGAAGTCAGAGCGTATGAGACACTGCCGAGTGGCCGAGGTGGAAGACTCAACACCAGGACGCGTCGAGACGGGTGGGATCAGCAGATATGCAACGGAAATAGTATTTGACGCGTACAGAATTTCCGTTAGGGCTCCCATCGAACTACGATGCGTCAAACGGTGGCGGCGGCGTTGAGCCGTCATGATACAGCGGAAACTTTGATGGGCGAGAGGTGAGCGGGTGTCTGCTGTGGAAGGGGGGGATGACCCGCAGGTCGCCTCCCTTATATATTATATCTACATACTTACCTTACGGTACACCGGTCCTCGGACCGGTTATTTGTTTTGTACGTACATTTGTTACGGAATCATCTTTTCTCCTCCGAACCACCACATACGCCGCGACCAGTGACTTGAGTACTCCAACGGGAGTACGTCGCCAGTGACCACCTTCCACCCTTACCCCAGATTCTACCTTCCACCGAGCTATTACGAGCTGCACCCGTACCTTACGCCCACACGGTATTTCCCGCAATTCCCACCCGATTTTTATTTTACGCATATACGACATTTCCGGGACCTTTCCCTCATTTTCTTGTTCACCCGTACATCCCATATCCGGACGACCGACCCGATATTTCTGTCTACAAGCGGACAGACCTGCTCTTCGACACTGCAAGTGAAAAGCAGTGGCCACGGGTGGGTAGGGTAGAGAATGGGTGAAGGGCGGTGGCATCAGCGTGGTGGCATGTTGGTGGTAGAGGAGCAAGAGTGCGGAACGTGATGATCAGGCGGAGGATGAAAACACATCACTGGCCGAAAACCCAGCCGAAACTCACGTAGATGCTCCTTCTAATTAAGGGAATCCTTAGTCACGAACCCAAGGGCGAAAAGGTGAAGACTGATGCCTGCCATTTGCCTGTCACCACAGTAACGCAGTGTAAAAGCATACTACCATAGATCATCTCTGAGTGCCATCATATGAGTTTGGACACGTCCAGCGTGGATGCTTGACAGAAATGGCGTGGTGTTTTCAAGTACGCCGGCGTAGCGTTTCGGAGCCAGTAAGCCCAAAGCACTGAGAGAAACTTGGAGTCTGGACCGCTGAATATGCCGGACGTGAGATGGTGGTGGGAAGCAAGAGAGACTCGGATCAAAAACACAGCCACTCCGTCTTTCTCTTCCCAACTACGACAACGCCAGCCGGTTTCGCGCATCCATACCCTATCCTCGAACACTGGCGAATGACTGGCAGTCCGAGTCCTTTTATTCAATGAACTTCTTGCCCTTCCTAGCCTTTCTATGGGATGCGACACAGATCTTCTGTTTCGACATTGTGCACGACAACCGTGCGCTTCCTTCTCTGTCCTCGGCGATTCATCATTCGTCTTCGGCATCGCTTCCAACCCCCTCTTATTTAGCACGCTATCTGAAATTTGAATAACCGTTGACTAGGACCATGCCAGCGCGCGCCCGCCATCTGCTCTGTGGTCTAAGGGTGGAAAGATGTCATGTTTTCCCTTTCGTCTCCATCGACGCCCCCGAAATGCTCTCCATATGCCATGTTGGCGCATTCCGCAGCTCCCACGTCGCTGGGGGCGGATGCGGTCCGCTGCATCTCTCCTCCTGCCACATCCGGGCTGTCTACTGGGAACCGTTCTCTGTGTCTGGGAACCGCCACTAAATATTAACTGGACTATTCGGATTACGGAGAATCTGTCCTCTGGACTCTCTTTTGGTCGTGCCTTGTCCTTGGATTAATTTTTGGGCTTTTCTGCCTACAGCGTCAACCTCTGGGCACTTCGTTCCAGGGTCTCTGTAACTAGAATCTCCCACTCTCTTCTGGGACGCTCCGAGTTGCCATTAGTGTCTTCAAAACAACTCTCAGCGTGCCGGGAGTACAAGCCGCCTGTGTAATTTGTGGACCACAACACCGTTAGAAGGCAATTTCGATGGAGACAAGCCCGCAACAGTAATGCTCCTCAATTTCTCAACCAATGAGTCTGTATTCCATTTTGACAGTGCGACCACTCGAGATACTCATCCGCTACGGACTCGCCTAAAGTTTCTGTCTTTTGTTCTCTCACCATATTCTGGCGGGGAATAGGCATACCTATCGGACTCTATAGTGCGACCAGTACACAATTCCCAGCTACAAGTACGTCGAAACCGGCTATTCGTCATCCATGACAGTGTACATCTCTCGCCTGCATCTTTCCTGCCCAGCTAAATATCGCACAGCGGCGATTACCCCGTTGCCGTCACGGGCAATGAACCTTGAAAAGATGAGGCCATTGGGGGTGATCACGAGGTCCATTTGCTGACTTCTAATCCAATTTTTGAGACGCTCACAGCGGTGGCGACATCACTGCAGACTAAACTCTCGTATGCCAATGCCGGGTGCGCCGCAATTTTCGACGGCATGAATCCGATTTATGATTCCTGGTGTGTGTCCTCAACTCCGCCGACATTGAACTTGTGCAACCTCATTGAGAATATGATACACTGCACTAAGTTCAGTGCGGGGAAGCCATATCGACGCGACAAGGGCATGGATAATCGCACACCAGTAGGAGACGATTTTTCCGCTCCCCTCTGGACTCCCCTCTGGATGGCTGCTCGCGCCTCGTACTCGGATTACTCTCTGGGCTTCTCTGGATGTGGACATAGCGTCGATATCCTTTGGTCATTCGTTCTATACCTAGAATTCTCGCTCGCAATTCTGGGACGCTCTAAATGGCCCGTATGTCTTCGAGACAACTCTTAGCCCGTGCCTTTGTTCCCTGTTCCTATTCCGTGTCTAACCCAAATCCAACCCATCCTTGGTAAAAGACTTCCTGGTGCTAATCCTCGCCCGTGCTCCTACTCATTTCCCAATAGTCAGGAAAACGCTCCATGGTGAGCCCAGCTCGTGCTTTCTCCAGTTTTATCCATCGGATTCCAGCTGGTGTCCCTGAGGTCTTCACTGCGGTCACACCGAGACAATTATTATGAACCCTTCAATTCGAATGCCCATCGGACAGTGGTTCTGCTGGTATGTATGCGTTATATTCTACTGCCTCCGAGTCGCTGATAGTCTCGATTTTGAAGGGGCGAAATGTCTATTTCTGTGACAACATGCCAAAATCACAAAGTCTCCCCGCGGGATAGGGCGTGATAAATTACTACGTTTGGAATGGCGGTGCACGATCAATATTCCAAATGTAGTAATAATGTTTCTTCCTCTAACTCAACAAGTACTTCACTGCTCACCTTCAGAGGACTGGATTATAACTTGAAATTGAGCTCAGTTCCATATTTTGAGGGGCTTGAAAAATTCTTAGATGGGGAGCCCCTTGCACAGAACCAGTGTGTCGTTGGAAAAACCACAGGGGGCCCTCGACCTGGCGTAGAGAAAATTGGTCTTCCATTCACGGTGGAGCAGCGTAGTGCGGTAAACAGATGGGAATCGGAGGAAAGCAAGCGCAAGGTAGACGTCGAGGCGAGGTCGAGGCAAAAGATAAGGGGCAAAGCGGCCACGTGACACTATCCAGAACGTGACTTGCGCGTCGCGTTAAGCGAGCCAATCTGAACCAAACAAACTAATATATAAGAACGACTTTTTCACAGAGCGCAGTCTGTACGCACTTTTGTATGACTTAACTTGGTTCAAATCGACCACTCATCGATACCCAGGAAGTGTTGGGTCTACCCGGACTGAGAGCATTGATGCAATGATGCCGAAAATTGAAATCTCCGATCAACGCGCCTCTTTGTCCTTTACACTCATGTGCGCCGATGGCACGTCCCCGCCCTCACCCATGAGCTCTCCCTTCGCCGCACAGTTGTACACAAACTATATCCCCACCGATGCGGAAATTAAAGATATCCGCACTCACCTCGTACCCCTTGAGGCGGAGCTCACGCGGTTACAGGCCCTCATCCGCGAGCTGGATGTTAAGAGCCGTCATATCCAAGGCTACGTCGACTCTCACCTAGCCCTTACCTCTCATTCCCGCCGTCTTCCGCAGAACTCATCGAAAAAATCTTTCTCAATTGTCTTCCTACCCAATCATGAGCGCTTTGGAGGCACCACTTCTCTTATGCCGCATTTGCAGCTCATGGCGCTCTGTTGCGATATCTCTTCCCCATCTCTCAGCATCTATTCATTTCCAAACGTATCATCGCGACAAGGCGGCGGCTGTAGGCGAGTGGTTATCTCGATCTGCGACCGTACCGCTCGCTATCTCTTTCTACTGCGGCGATCGCCAGGCTCTACCGGACTGCTTGCAGGGTCAATCTGACCGCTGGAAAACCATTCATTTGTCTAACATACGGGCGCCGCGAATGCTGGAGCAAGTTGCTCGCATCAGCGCACCAATGTTGGACGATCTGAAGATATCCATCTCCGGCTTTGACGAGGACCAATCTTCACAGGTTTGGTCCTCGAATCTGGTGAGGAACATGGCGTTCGGGAGGGTTGCCCTACACAGCCAACTTCCGAACGCCTTGCTACCTACAGACCCATTCACGTGGGCGCACCTCGCGCACCTCACTCTTGATCGTCGCAATGAGGATGGATCGTTCACTGGCACAGCCGCACGGCATGGCCTATCCATTCGCTCCATCTATACGCTTCTCAGAGGGTTCCCCCGCCTCACGTCGTTCGGATTTCAGCTCGACAAAAGACGAGACGCGGAAGTCCTCTCTGAGCCTGTACTTTCGCTACCGTCGATGGAATGCTTAACCATCCTTCCCGGTTCCCGTCTACTTATCCCTGGCCATTCTCAAGAATTTAGTAGGACATCTAAGCATGCCCAACCTGCGGTATTTCCAGATCCCCCGAATCCGCTCCGGTCCTCTAGAATTTAAGGGCGCCAATATGGCCGATGCTACGCTCTTCGCCCTACTTGCGGAACGCCCGCCTGCAATATCTTATCTCGGGGTGGACCTGGCAGACTTTTCACAGGACTTGCTCACCGGGATCCTTCGTCTTCTCCCCGCGCTGACCAGTCTCAGAGTGGAGACTGACATTCTCACTCCCGCCCGCGCATCTGCCCCTTTATGAGTTGAATATCGTGATGAATGACAACATCCTGCCCAGTGAGCTGTGGATCGCATTCCTGTAGGCGCACTTGGATCATGGGACTCGGCTCTGACGATTTGAGCTTTCATCCGTCGCGCCGGTACCCTATACTATCCCTGATCTCAAGCCCTTCTTCGAGCGTGGTCTCGAAGTGTTGCTTAAATACGTCCAATGAGGGTAAGTCAACTATTATTCATCAACCGGCTCGAGTCATATTTAATTCTGCGTATTCGAGAAGTAGATCCTATGCATGCATGTTCCCGTTTTAACAATATGGACACCCGATATTCCAAACCATGGAACGATTAATTCGTTCTTGATGCATTTCGATCCAGTGCGCTATATGTACAATCGCAACCAGCACGCCCATTTCATAGGGTATACCTAAAGTCTGGTGCCCTGTCTCCCATTTCCCTCAATTCTTTCGGCGTGTACAAGTTGCTCTCGCCTCTTTCGAGCGCAGCCTGAGCAGCCGCGTCCCGGCGACTGTTGATGCGCCTGTAGGTCACAACTGCAATGGGCAAGCTGATCAAGCCAATTCCGATAAACATGAGCTCGCAGCCATCTGTACAAAAAACTTAGCGTGAATCAGGCTGAGATGAAATGGGCTGGCTACACACGTCCGATGATGAAGCGAGGCTTGTCTTGCGTCCGATAGATATTGCTTGCGATGGCTCCGCTACAAGCAACGTCTTATGAAACGATACTGGTCATAGGAATCATTATACTAACCTGAAATTTCCGATACCGATATGTAGAGCCATTCCGACGCCACGCTTATATTGACCTGAGAGATTATTGCCCAGCCAAGCCACCACCCCAGGGAACGCCGAATAGGCCCCGCCAACGCAGAGAAAAGTGCCGAAATACTTAACACCTTACCCCTTCATAAAAACAGGCACTGACCCTAACAGGACTATGCAACGCACCTGAAGGCGCATTCGAGATATTGATAGAAAATCCAGTCAAGCACATGAGGAGACCCGCAAGGATGAACGGAGAGCGTTTTTGTATCCTGTCAGACCAATACGCAAAGGTGAGGAGAACAAGGGCTGTGTAGGAGCCACGGTTAGCTGGTATTTTGGGGCATCGACGAAGACCTACTCGCGAAGACCTACCCAAAACGGGATTAATCACAAGAAATACTCGGAATGTGCTGCTCAACCTACGTAGGGTGGAACCGTAAGCAGCTGAGAGATGGGTACGTTGTGTCCAAAGCTTCCAATAGAGTCGAATCAGCGTGGTACGATGCAAAGCGTGCATACCTACGTGTTGATGATCGTACTGTTGACGGTTCAATCAGCCTGCATGTGTGAATGCAGATATGGGACACTCACGGCAAGAAGAGCGTGATCCCATAGACTACATATTAGCTGGTTAATGAAGTTCATTTCAGAGGGACAGGTATCCTCACGGGGCCCGACGATTGACATGTAGATGAGGATGTGGAGCCAGACCTTGAACTTGATGAGAGATCTGCCTCGAGGGCTGGGGAAAGCGACGCAACCTGCCAGTCGACCAGGGCCTGTACGAGATGTCTGACCTCAAAATGCTCCTCCTCGCCCACAGATGAATTATCGTATTCTATTGATTAAAGGTCAATCTGCGACCGTCGAGCGTTCGAAGGTACCTACTTTTCCTCCTGACGATGAACGAGCGTTCCTCGAGTGTTAAGAAATTGGCCGTGGCCGGAAAGTCAACCAAGACTGTATAGGTCGTTATCAGACAACTTGTATCACTTTGAAAGAGACGCGCCAAAGAATGCCAAAATTCCCACAAGAACGGTGGCGATGCCCTCCTATACACAAGTCAGTGAACGATAAGCAATCAGAAAACAATTAATCTAGTACGGACCAGGATGAAAATCCACGACCACCCCAAAAGACCACGGGTGCCATTCATGAAGTCGATCCCGTAAGCAAGAAGGCCGCTGAATGCGCCTGCCAGGGATGCAGCGCTGTAGAACAGGCCGATGCGTAGCTGTAGCATGTGACGGGGGTACCAAAGGGAAAGGCTGCATTGTTTCAGCGAATGATAAATCAAAGATAAGAGAGATCATACTAGTAAACCACGCCCCTGGGATATATTCAATATTAATAGCGATGTATAGACAAGATAAGGGCCGGCACTCACGGGAATAAACCAGCCTCCGCAACTCCGAGACAGATTCGGACACCAACGAGTTCGGGATAACTGCAACGACGCGTTCAGTGTGCTTGTTTGTGGGAGAGGCCGTAAATCATACTTACGTCTTGACGAGGCCCATGAGCGTCCTGGATTACAATTTCAGATCTCTTAGGAAATTAAATACGCCTTGACGCACATTACGATGCCCCAAACCAGCTTATACGCCAATCAGTGAGCGGATTCCTCACGGAAAGGAACAAAGGCGAAATACCGTGATCCCTGGAAGCCACCTGCGAGTCGAAGGTTAACGAATGAATTGCGAACAAGAATAGCTTGGATACTTGGAAGGACGGAATCGCTTGAGAACCAAACTAAAGAAGGGTATGTCAACCGAAGCATGTAAATCGAGGAAGATAATTGAGAACTTCGCCGGGCATTCAAATATACAGTACGGCTGTTTCGACATGGGAAGTTGCTCGCTCGGCCAGAACTAATTCAACGTACAATGAAGTACATGGTCTGTCCTTGATATCAGCGGCAGGAGCAAGACAGCTGAGGACCCTCACCAAGGCAATGTTATATTTATTTCCGGTGAGATTTAGCTGGTCCTGGAGTCCGTCGAGCCGTGCATTTCCTGGATAACAGCAATTTGATCAGTATCGAAAATGCCATCTCTCCTCCCCCCAGCAAGTAAACGCACCAATATTTCCTGTGCAGAATGTAAGCCCATTGAGCTCACATAATCGAAAGTGCGCACCTCGGTCCAAAAATGACATCAGGTACATCAAAGTCAGGATGGGCATCAGTCTGAGGTCTATCTTGCGCCATAGTTTGCGCTCCTCCTCGGCCGAAAGGGTGGGGGGAGGAGGAAGCGTGGATTCTCCGCCGAAGTCAAGATCTTCTTCCGAACTAGCCTTGAGTTTGACATCGTCGAGTTGAGAGTCCGAGACTTTCTCGAGCGAAGGCTTAACGTCCGATTGCTCTCCGGCAGACATGGGAGATTGAGGGAAAGAGGACAGAGGCTCCCCAAGAAGCGATGACTGCCTTTATTTGATTGGACAGCCGGCGGGATGGCGCAATAGAGCGGATGACACTGGCGTGGGGAAAGAATATCAGAAATATTTGACACAAGTCTGCACCACATGTCCGACCTATCGCCTACTGTGAGAAACGATTCCGACAAAAGCTCTCACAGTACTCTCCAATTATAAATCGGTACTCAAACTCACCCCAATTCATTGCCCCAAGATTCAAACAATTTTCTTTTTTTTTTTTTTTTGGCGGAGGTTACGAGAGTTTGGGGGGGCAGGTCAAGCGGGTTCGGCTGGTTTTGCGGGGGTTCGGGTTGATACTGAGGGATCCATCACTTCTCCCGCAAAAGAATTTTAAGAAACTGAATGATCGATGTCTGCTTTAAGCGAGGATGCCGTCAAAGGACAATGTATTTTTTGTTGCGGAGCGCCGCCGAATAAATGTCCATCTGGACCCCGATAAAGAAGCTTGTTTGTTCGAAAATTCTTCAAATGTAAAACTTGCCCTTTTTTAGCGACAGAAAAAGCTTCCAGAAAGGGGATTCTTGAAGTCGAAGCTTTTCCCTGGACAGTATCGGCAATTTTCCATGGACGAACAACTCGTGAAAAGGGGAAACTTTTCACCTCGATTTTCCATTCTGCGGAAATATGGTTTCGGAATTGAATGCATTTTAGAGGCAGGAACAGTTGCTGATGTTTTAGCCATGTGCCAAATTCCCCAGGAGCAACTAGCTCCACACGAAGAAAAAGAAAAAAGATGTCGAACCAGTGAGACGATCGGTGGCGGGGTCCTGTGAGTGGAAAACGATAGGCGGATCCCATGAGGTGCAATTACATGTTGAGCGGATTTTGAGGCCTGAGAAGAGGTGCGGGCAGAACGGGGGGGAACACGTTACAACGAGTATGCCATGCTTCTTGAATGCTGAATATTGAATGCGCGTACGCGCTTCTCTTCTAGAATCTGCCTGCTTTTGCCACCAATCTCGCCTCGGGCTACAGAAAGACGAATGCAAGGCCCACGATACGATGAAAAACTTCGAGACCAACGTACCGACCGAACGAACGACAGGTTCTACGAGGAAGCACGACTTTCAAACTTGTCTTTTTGGGATTGGATCGCTTCTTCGAGTCAAGTCCAGATGAAGTACTACGCACCATTTCGATGGGGGACTCTTGACCCAAAATTCAAGTTCAACACTTCGACACCCACTAAAACTTGGCGGGAGCGACCGAAAATTTTCAGCAGCTAAACAGGAGCGGAACGAAATATTTGGATCTTTGACGTCAAAGACGGGCGCACGTGGCACGAGGGTGCAGTTTGCCAAGTCAATGCTTCGGCTTCAGAATACGCCGCGCGTCCGAGGCGGGTGTTCGTGACAGTGGTGAAATGCGCTCAGGGCCTCAGGGACGAGCGCGCAAGACAAGATTGGTTGTACATGACGATGGGGCTGGACGACGTCGGCGTGAGGTCGCGGGACAAACGTCGGTCGGCCCAGACGGACATGGCGTGCAGCGGGTGGAGAGAAAAGGGGGAAGCCATGGAAGGAGGGGGAAGAAATCAAAGGGAGAACGAGAGAAAAGCTACGGCGCGAAAGGGAGAGTGGAGAAACGTATCTCGGCAATAAATCTCCACTAGCTTGGCGGCATGCGGGGGTTGAGGCTCAGGTATTCGTCCGTGCGTGGTGCGAGGGTGAGAGCGGGCTTGACGTCCTCGAAAAATATTTGGGGTGAACGAAGCATCTTTGGGGGTCTCGTCAGAGTGATTCCTCACAGCTACACTGGGGGGAAGGGAAAGGATAACTCACCTGAGGCCAAGGAAAACTCGTGGTAGTTGGTGTATCGGCAAGAGCACTGCCGCGCATTATTGTGGCTTGGATCTTTGCTTTGGAGAAAAGCGCCGAATCCCAGGGGAACGGGCAAGCGAGGTCGAGGGAGTGACCGGAAGAGGACGAAGGGCCGCTAAAGACGAGCGAGGAGACTGCGTAGTCATGACCTTAGGTATCGATGAGCGCAGAGCGTCGGCGGCGAGGACAAGCGGAGAGCATGCGGGTAAAGCGGTAGGGCAGTGCGCAGTACGGTGGACCGAAGGAAGAGAGCGTACCGGCCGCCGAAGGCGAGTAGGGGCAGGGATGGTCGTCGTTGTGGTTTGAGTCACCATCAATGGCGTTGAGGGCGCCGCCACACGCGCGCAAATAACTTGGTAAATGCGCGTCGCGTGCGTGACATCAGCAATTTACAGCAAAACCTGGGTCGCCCAGGTTAAAGGAACTGATTTATGAATACCCGTGTAATTGATCTATGAGGTGGCATTAGAGTTGTTCACACCTGCCCTTTTTGCACCCCTTTTGCGCCCTTTTTGTGCCCCCTTTTTGCTCCCTTTTTCATGTTTGGTAGATGGTGAGTTATAAAATCCGGAAAAATTCACCACAGTCCTTTTTGAACATTCAAGTTGGTATCTAACCTTTGAGGAACAATGGAGTACCCAGGCTGCATGAATGGAAAAAGGGTATCAAAAAGGGGAGAAAAAGGGTGGAAAAAGGGAGCCCCAGACCGGAGCGTTCACGCCTACCCTTTTTCGCACCCTTTTTTTTCAATTCTCCCAGAAATGTATGTAGGACCCTGTTTTTTCGTGGTTCTACCCTTTTTGTACTTCTGATTGAAAATGGGGAAAAAAAACCGGGCAAAAAACAGGAGAATGGCTAAAAGGGCAGAAAATGGGTGGAAAATGGGCGCGAAAAAGGCCAGGTGTGAACGACCCTATCTACTGCTTTCAGACTTGACCGTAAAAACGTTCATATTCACAGTCACGAACTCTATCCGAAACAGAAAATCAAACCATTGAAACTTGATTGAAACCAAATGCCACATTAAACGAACAGCCAAAGAAGCAACTCGACGAACGGAAACAGATCCGAATCTAATATCTGTCTCCGGGTCCAGAGCGCAAGATCGATTATGCAAAGGACCAGACAACCGAAATCACCCCATCGATTTTGTAGTTTGAGTCAAGCGCCGCGATTGCGCCCTCGGACAAGTCAATTCCATTAGCACCCTGGCAGCCAGGGCACAAATCCTGCACGCTGACCTGGATGGTCCGGCCTTGGTCTGTTGCGATACGTGTGCAATTCAGCACTGACGATTGATATGAGGAAGGAAGAAGGGATACGTACACTGAACATTAACCGTTTGTCCGCAATGAGAGCCGCCATCCCAGTGTCCCGTTCCGAGTGCGACAATGAAATCACTGTTCTGCAGACGGCTACCGCAGGCACCAAACCCGCCATCGGGATCATAGTAGGTCGCTGGTTAATGAGGAATAATTGTCGTAAATGCAAGACAAAGAATAAGAGAACATACCAAGGCCGTTGAAGGACTGGCCTGGAGACCCCCCACCACCTAGACAGAGGGCCTGGCCGATTTGAAGATCTAGCGTACAGACAAAATCGGCGAGAAGTGTCATGAACCGCGAGAGAACATACTCGTGCAGCCACTATTAATCGACGGATTCAGCGCATGCAGCTGAGAATCGGAGATCCCAGTCCTCGATTCGATGGCCGCGCAAGTGTCGCCACTCACGACAGTATATGTCTGCCCGCATCCGCCACTGGGAGGAGATCCCCCGCCACTGCTGAGGCAGAGGACTTGGCCGATTTGAAGGTCTAGCGAAAGGGAAAATCAGCGAAAATTGACATGCACAGGTGGAGGGGGATCGTACTGGTGCAACCACTATTAATTGACGGATTTAGTGCGTGTAGCTGAGCATCGGAGACTCCCTTCCTTGACTCGATGGCCGCGCAGGTGTCTCCGCTCACGACAGTATATGTCTGCGCGCAGCCCTGGCGGGTCTGTTGTACTCAAATGTCAAAGATTGGCAGTTTGTGAATAGTGAAATGTGGACCTCGAGGGGCGCAACCGGCGACGCTGAGACAGCCAGCGCAGCAACGAGGAGAGCAGAGAAAGCCTTGGAGAACATCTCTAAACTGAAGGAGGGGGATTCAGCGTGCGGAAAGATGGTGAGAGTTTCTAACTTTTATGCCGCAAAAGTCTCCGGCAAGAAGGGAGGCTTAGGGAACTTGAGCAACCAGACCATGGTACCTCAGCTAGCCTCCGGCGAGAAAGGAACATTGAGCCGTCTCTGCCTGGTACTCGAACAATAATCAGATGGAAGTGTGTAAGATGCTGTTTGTCCCGTTTGGGTAGGTGCATACAATGAACGGTATTAGTATTATTACTACGGCTTTCTTGAAATTGGGATGTTTCGCGGACTTTGCGCGTGGGAAGAAAGTTTTAGAAACAAAGTAAATAGAAGAAATTGCGTCGTTAGAGATGATCTCCCAATGAGAGATTCAAGTTCGAAGAAGGCGAAAGGAATACTGTTTTAATTTGACTTGACCGCCTGAGACCAGAGCGGAGACAATTTACAAAGCAAATTTTCCTTTGACATTCGATGAGTGCTGATCATCAGAGATAGGTTTCGACATGGACACTGCACGACTCGACAGCAATTGCAAATGGTCTCGTAAAGCGCCCAAAGACCCGCATACCGGCAACAAAAGAAAATGGTCCAAGAAAGCCTAGACTCGCAGTCGGCGGGCACGGACGGGGACGGATATAGTTCCCTCATCGGGCCAATTCCGTGCAGATCTTGCCAAGAACATGACTGTAAACATCTTTTTTTAGAGACCGGTGCACGTTTAAGTCCACCGGAGTCCGAATATCCTCACCCTGGTGCAAATAAGTAGTTACCCAGCCCACCCAGCGCCAGTAGAATATCGATGTTGGTTCCTTGACGGCTTGATCCGGCTTGTTTATTGATCAGCGGGGACCTCGTTCAAACGGCCAGCGTTCGACTCAGAACTTCGATGACACTTTTTCCGAATTTCTAATCCATTGCGGGTTACAATTTGGGTCTGAAGTCAATCCCAGAGGAAAGAAGATGATTAGAAAGTGAAACCGTTGAACATCCGCCGGCGCCACAAGAAGTTAGGAAAATAAAAAGGGAAACGGAATTTGATCCGGACGAACTCAGGCACACAAGCACCCAGCCCCCGCGACACATACACGTTCTTGGAAAAGTTCTAGGTCCTTGTCGGCGGATGTAATAAATACCCCGGGTTGATTCGAAATCGTCGCATGCGGAACCTCCGGACCATGCGGTGAAAGAAACAATAGTTCCGACTTCATGTCCTGTTTCGCGAGCAATGACCAAAGAGATTTTGATACTTGATTCATGCCAAAGAGGCGTCCCCATCAAGTCCTTCAGAGTAGAGAGTCTTAATGACGTCCAACGCTCAGAGTAAGTTGGGAGGGGATAAAATCCTACACTTACAGGCATGCTTCATATGTGCACTCGTGGGCAACGATAATACTTTGGTCCACCTCATCATGTACGATGAAATCTAGTTTATCGGGATCACAAAATGGTTGGAGCTGAAAAGATTTACCCAGAGAACGGGAATCGCTCATCTTTGTCTGATGGAAAAAAATCCGCCGAAAATCCCTTCGAAAATTTCAGGTTCGCACCAGTTCGAACAGGTTCGCAAAAAACCTCGGACGGCACCCCGGGGTCGGTTCGGCTTCGCTAATGCCTCTGAACCTGAATTCAGGTTCGGTTCGGGTTCGGTTCACGCTTTTGTGTGATATAGATGCCCATAAGCGCCCATTGAGCGCCCATCAGCAAAGTATTAGCAAATTGGAAGACAACTGTCTTCCAGGCAATATCTTGAGATTCTGAAGTTACACAGCTATATGAAATGAGTCTGCACTGAAATCCTATCAAACATGGCGTTTTCCTCGCAATAACAACAGGGTTACCCCGATGTAACAACAAGAGTACATACACCCTTGCCGTAGTTCGGTTGTTAACAATAGTACCTCTTCATAGATATCGTATAATCGCTCGACTCTTCTCAACTCTCGTTAATTCCCGTGAACTTGAACATCACAACACATAACGGAAATCCTACAAGGGATAATATCAGAGTTCGTCTTAGCATTGAAATACGGACTGGTAATAAAAGATACCTTATTCTCGTACTCAGTCTTATCCTGCATCCCAGCTTCCTTAGAAGCGCCCAGATCCGGAGGGCCGTACTTCCCTATCGCGGCGCTGATTGTTTATGTACATGCTATGAATTGATTCTGGGTAGTTTCTCCCGGGCCGGAGGAGGGACTTACTAGAAGAACAGGGCGATCTGGCAGACGAGTTTAATCTACGGACCGCTGTTAAGTAGGCATCGGCGAATTTAAAGAGGATTCGAACCGTGTATCCAGCGAGCAAACCGACAGTAGCATCTTGCTATGGCAGCGTGAGTATATAAAGGAAAGTGAGAGTGTGGAAAGAACGCACATAAAAGGGTGCTTGTGACTGCTTGCTGGATGCGAAGTCAGTCTGGAAAATGATTATGGATTTCCCTCATACACTCTTTGTGAACGGGAGTGAGCAGTCTATGAAGTGTAAGCTGAAAGGAAGACATACACGAATGGACCGGCGACGTTCCCGAAGCAATAGGCAGTGCTGAGGGCATCGATGAAAACCTAGGTGAGGACGAGATTCGATCTTACAAAATGACCCCAGAGGCGATGGTCTACATCAGCAAACAAATTAATAAAAGATTTGAGCTGTATAAGGAGGAAGAAGGCGTACCCGATGGGTATACCCTCCCATATTCGACGAGACCATCACCAGGCTTACAGCCTGATTCAAGCAAGTTGGTGTCAATTCATCTTGGATAGATAAATGCGCTCACAAATCCAACTGACTGACAGTTCACGAGCCAGAACGACACGAGACGCGACCAGACCATATGCCGCGGAAGATACGCCATAGTGGCGGCGGCGACGACGCAGATGATATTTGCCGCGGTGGTGGCGATCAGTCGTGCTGGGAAAAAATAGGAGGTTCTCAAGTATGTAGGGATAAGTTGCGAGCGCTACGCACTGTCCTTGAAGTTCAAGGTGATCACTCCGCCGATAATGAGCGCCACGATTTGCGTGATGTCACCCACACTCTTGAGCACGGTGGTCTTGGTGGCTAGGTGCAGGATTAGCGTCCGGATATTTTAGAGTCTTTCGTTTCCCTCAGGAACACGAACGCACTGGAGAACCCCATATCCTGGCTGCAGGCAGTGCTCAATAAAAATTGACTGAGAGAAAGATGGAAGTAGGCACACATAATGATCGCCGAGAAATTACTATACTCAAAGGTGGTTAGGAATACCGGATTAAGAGAACACAACCCATACCTGACTACGCCGTTGGGAATTGCAGCAGCAAACACTGACGAAAAGAGGATCCAGATTTTAAAGTCCTTGACTATCCATTCACGTTAGTCTGTTCAATTCTGAGAGGGAGACGGACGCACGGGCGACGATAACCTGTTCACGCTTGAATCTCTTATTCTTGATCCCAAGCTGGTTACCCGCGACGCGTTGCACGGCGAGGATGCGCTGGCGTGGAGTCAGGAAGCGAGCCGTAGCCTGAGAAATAGATTAAAATAAGTCAACATCAATTCCACCCTTATATATATATATATATATCCGTGACAACAAAAGACAGGGACGCACAGGCGAATCCGGGAGGAAGAAGAAGATGACAAACGACCAGAGCATCGTCACCCCACCCAGGATATAGAATCTATTTAGCCCCGGAAATGAGGAGTGTCAGATGAGAGGAGCTTAAGCGTCGAGCATCGCACGCACATGTACTGCCATTTCTGGGGACCCGGTGCCGTTGAGCTGATAGTGGAGATTCCCGCTGAGTATCGTCAAAGCCCTGCGAGGAGTTTGAAGTGATATGCTTACTGGAGACATAGCTGCCGATGACACCGCCCCAACCGAGGGCAGAATACCCTGGTGACGAAGGTAAGCCGTGAGTTCAAATATTTTGGGAAGGATGCGCACAAATGAATTGTCTGAGCGGAATTTCGTGCTTGGTAGAAATAAAGTCAGATTTAGAGGGGTTAACCGAGGCGCAGTATAGAAATCCCACTCGTGTGTACCACCAGCCGCTGAAGACGAGTTTTTTATGAGGTTGTTCGATAAGATTAATGGCGACGCACGTCATGAGCGTTAGACTTGGCGAAACAGAGGCCTCGAACATTCCGAGGACGAAACGGTTGAGCATCGCGGTGTGGAAGTTCGTGCATTTCACCACTGAGACCGACCGCATTAACAAGGCTGATGTTATGGAAAAGAGATGATTACTCGTTAACACGACAAGGCCCCACATGAAGACCGTGACAGCGAGGACCTTCTGTGCCGAATACTTTCCAATGAGGATCTGGATGGGATATTGAGTGACCGCATAACCGAAGTAGACCCTGCGGATGAAATATATCAGTAATGTAATACACAGCGATTCGCGGCTTCGCACATTCCCGACAGCCAACTACGGTCTGCGTCAATCCGAGCAATACGAAATTCTCAAAGGACGTACTTGAACTGGTTCCCCTCCAGCTTCAGCGCGGCTTGGAATCCAAAGAGGTTGGCATAGTTGAGCGCCGTTTTCTGAGCAGAAGGTCAGCCACAAAACTGGGCGGTTGGGTACCGAGGGCACGTACATCCAGGAACTGGAGTGTCTGCGTCACCAAGAACATCATGAGGATCGTGAGGTCAATCCGCCATCGGATTGCCCTGTTCTCCTCGGGGGTGATCTCGTTCTCGGCCAAACCCTGTTTATACTCGCTGTATCCAACGTTCTCGTCCTCCTCGCCTTCCGATATCGCCACGATGGTGTTCCCGGGCGGTTTGGAAGCGCCCTTCTCCTGCAGCTGCTTCTCCTGAATGTCGGTAGCGAAGGACGTCCCGGTCGTCACACTGTCGGATCGCGCGAGCCTTTCAACGGTGGCCATCGCGTTCGTAGCGGGGCGTATTTCGAAGCGTATTTCGAAAGTAAGATATTTTTGTGCTTGGCTGGACTATTTTTCTGGCCCCGAATTTTATCGGGCGCCTTTGTGATCAGCAGGCTGGACAGCTGATCACGGCTCTCCGCCTTTCAACATTATATCAGCGTCTGGTCCCACATCCACGAACTATTTTAATATCGCTTCTCACGCGTCATTGCACGTATTAATATTCTGTGCCTTTTCTCTTGTCCGAGAGCGCACGAGGGAGGTCGGATCGGGTCGCTTGAGTCACTTTCTTATTAGTAATACGCGCCCATATGCTGGAATTATCCGCCATTTGGTATTTTTCCTATCCTCCTACTTACCTTAACTCGCTTCATATATATTATTTAAAGGGACGTTGTTCGCTATACCTCCGATGCGATCTTTAGGAGACCAGCCCGTCGTTCCTTTACCTGCGGGAACAGTGTAATTAATCCTGACATTCCTCTATGTCAGATAGATCCTTCAACTATGCACCTCTGGCCGATGAGTCTCGGTTTTCAGGATTGGCATCAAGAGAAACATTCGCTCCAATGCATCGTATCTTGTAAAGTATGTGACGGCATGTTTACTCTTCGTCATGATGTGCCCGTGGCAAGGGGGTGTCAACTTTCAAAAATGGACATCGGGTTGGTTATAGGGGGCTGGCAATCGCGGGTCAAAAAATTCCGAGAAAATATTCAACTTCACCATCAAATTTGCTATATCTCCCCAACCTCACCTCGTATCAACCTGAAACCTTCAAATATCGATTCCCCACCCTCATTTACCCCCCAAATTCGACCAGGTTCCGAAATTTTAAAGTTGGCACCCCCTTGGCCCGTGGTATGGCGTGAACCAGATTGTATCCGCTGCGCTGCCCACGGTCGGAGTTGTCATTATATCCCCTGTGCGTACCGAAAAAATTTAACATGCACCAGCCACTCCTTGTATGAATTATGATACTTGAGCCTGTACGGCCTGTCCCCAGTTCTACTTTCGCTCACCTGACTTGAAGGTCCCGCCCGAACACGGCTTGAAATTGTCCCATGTACGCTGCACCCATTTATAACAAACACCTTCTCGTGCCAATTTATAAACCCCATCAGCCGGCTTGCAGGAGTGTCCCGATAACCGCTCGTCGTGGAAGTGGTGTAATAAATAGAGGCCTCGGAACCGACGATGGGCGAAGAGAGGTCTCGATCGACAAAGGCGAATGGGAGGGAGTTGTCCGTGGTGAGTAGATTTTAGGTGGGATGCAAAGCCGGTAATGAATGAACAATCCACTCATAAAGGTAGCCGTGGGGAATGATATAATCGGTTGTATCACTGGCGCGGAGCCCTGCGCATATGTATGGGCATTGTGGAGAAGGAGAAAGTAGCGCGGAACACGGCCGACTTTGAAGATGCCAATTCCGGTCCTCCAGTCGTATATTCCCTGGAATTCCCGGCTTAACAACTGCTTTCGCGGCAGGAGAGAGTTGAAGTTTTCTGTTGAACAATGCGACCGGCAATGACCTTGTTACCACAGTTCTGTCTGAAATCGGACAGGACCTACGCGAGTTTCGGCTACCGGACACTCTCCACCAGCGTCATCGTACTCCCTCTGGCTCGGGGTATCTGAAAAACATATCTACCTTAAAGTCCGGCCATCGACCACCAATTTCTCGGTATTCCATCGCGATAAAATGCAGAACACAAGACCGCTTCTCAAGTTCCAACACCGCGCGAATCCCGAGTCACAAAATACATTCAATTTCCTCCACAGTTCTACACACAAAATACCCAACTAAAGAAAACCAAGAAAAGACCCAGAGAAAAGACTACACCGTCAAGCTCAAGGCAAATTCTTGAACACCTCCAACAACTTCGTATAATCCGGCGTCCCCAAGCCTGTAACAGGATCCCACCCTTTACTCACGTTGAAACCGTTCGTATTACATCCCGGATTTGAGCCCGTCGTGATGTCGTGGAAGGCCTGGGGGTTCTTGTACTACATTCGTCAACGTTGAGTTAGCGACCACGGGAACAACCAAGGAAGCAGAACGGAAGGAGAACGAGAAAGGAAGTAATGGACGACTCACCAACACCGGATTCACGAACCCAACCGTACTTTTCTTCGCCTTCAACCGCTCCTCGTTGATCCGCGTGATAATCGCCGCAAAGACAGGCGCACTCGCCGACGTCCCGCCAATCAGCGTTGGCACCCCATCCGCAAAGATGAAAACATTATCCCCCACCGCGCTGACGTCCGGATACCCGCGCCCGCCTCTGTTGAATATCCCGCCTTTGAAGTCGTATCCGTCCCCAGCGGGCCCGGTCTCGTAGTTAGGGTCAAAGGCATACGATTCATACGACGGTTTGTGGTCGTTCAAGTACGTGTTGACCGCCGGGTCTTGCCAATCGGGCCGCTTGTAGACATTCGAGAACCCGCCGCCAGAGGGAAACGCAGTAACAGCAACCTCTTCATCGGCTTCGGCGGAGGCGCCAGACGGTAGATAGGTCGCACCAACGGCGGTGATGTACGGGCAGGTCGCGGGGTAATCCGGGTTGAATACTTCGCCCGTTCTAAGGCACCCATCGTTGTTCCCCCGCATCAGGGCCCCGCGCAGCGACACCAGAGTCCCCAGACGCGACGACGACGGTAGTCCCCGCAAGACCAAGCTTCATGAACTCGTTACATTGACGCTTCTGATAGCTCTTGGGTAAATCGTATTCCTGCTCGCCGTAGGAGATAGAGAGGACGTTCGGGGGCTTGAGCGTGCCGCATTGAAGGGGATGGTTGTACGCGAAAGATTCAAAGGGTCCGGATACGTGATGGGGATATTGCGGGTCGTTCGCCAGTTCGTCGCTCGTGATCGACGCGCAATAGTCCTTGTCGAACGCATTGAAGATGTTGTTCAAGAAGCCGTTCCCACCCCAGGGAGTCGCGTCGCTGCCCACCGAAAGATTCATCGTATACACGTTGTCGTCCGATTGGTAAACAGTCGCGCCTTGCGGGTAAATGATCGGATAGCTGTGCGACACAGGTCAGCCAACCGTCGAGGTAAGTACAGATAAATACCCACCTGATCTGCAAGTCGAGGTCGGATTCCGTGCCCATCGTTGGAATACCTGTTGCGGGAGGGATCTTTGCGCCATCGATGAGCTCGACCTTCGGTTGCTCGGTGGGAGGAATGGGCGGTTTTCTTAGAAGTGGTTAATGACTATGCGAGATATAGGCGATGAGAACGTACTGAAAAGGACCAACCAGCGTGAAGAACAGAGTCAATGACGCCGCACTGTAGAAATCGCCGAATTCGAAGATGCCGAGACGGTTTCCCGGATCCACATGATCCACATCACAGGTGTTATCCGTGATGTTGTACATCGCTGAGACAGAGACAGCGATGAGGGAATGAGACGGACAGTAAAGCGCGGACAACTCACCTTTGATGCAGGGTGGGGTAATGAATTCATCGCAACATTTGAGAGGCCCGCTCTTGATCGTCTTAACATTCGCCTCGGTGAGGTTCTGCCTTCGCGGTGAACCAGGAAAATTCAGGTGGCGGCGTTCCAGACCATCGGCAGGAGAGTCGTCGGATCGTGCCCTGCCGCTGCCGATGGGGATAGTCCCAGGCGTGACGAATTCGACGTGGCGCTGAATATTGCGGGGAAGGTGATACCTGAATTCCCCGGAGTAAGTCGCACTGGTGAAGTCATGTCGTACGTCAAGAAGGACGCACGCTTCGCTAGCAATATCGACCCGCCCAGTGTCCCGATGCTCGAACATGTGGTATTGCGCACGCAAGAGGTCTTCGGCCTCAGTGATATACGAGTTGACGACGATGCGGGTCCTATCGCGCGAGAGAGTGATGCGGTCGGTGGGGACGCCGGAATCGTAGAGCCAGTTGTGGACCGCGACGATAGCTTCGCCAGAGGGTGCGAAAATCTCGACGATCTCGGTGTGGGTGAGGTGCTGGCCGTATTTCAGGGAGTCCGGGTGCGAGCTGTGGATGCAGGATAAGCGCAGGGAATGAATGGAGCGGTCATGGACACACATTTCCATGAGGAGGTCGTGTCCGCGGTCGAGGTTACGCTGAGCGAGGGCAATGGTCATCGAGACAGAGTGATCGCCTGGAACGCGGTCGCGCTTCACCCAGCGGCGGGCAGGCATCGTGCGTCGTTCATGTACCACATAGTCGCCGACAGGCGCCGTAGCCAGACAGATTGGAATCACGCCTAGGACGGCGAGGAAGACGCGTCCAAACCACATGATGACGGTGCGTTGGGCGAGGGAATGAGGATGGATGACGGCGAGAAACTGCTTGTTGGCGTTGGGCGAGACGTTTGAAGGTAGCAAGGACGAAGATGCGAGTCGAATGCAAGAGAAATTGACGGAGATGGTGGTGGTTGAGGAACAAGAAGCACAAATCGACATTCAGGAGCGCACAGCCACTTAAAAAGTGGAGCCGAAGAATTCGAACCCCGCCAAGGGCATTTTATGTCTTTTTTCTTGAAAAGATATCGATATTGCAAAACACGGCCGCAGCAAGCCATTGAAGGTGTTCGCTTGTTGATTGTGGTGGGAGGAAGCAAGCCGCGCCGGCGGTGACGACGACGCCTCAGCGGCCCGGGTTCCGTGGCTAGCCCTAGCCTTCTCTCACGCTGTCAGATCCTCGACCTTTCCTCCGCCAGCATTCCAGGTACTCGGCGAAGTGAATCCGACGGCTAAAGAAGGATAGCTGCCAAAGCTTTCCTACCCTATCCAGATCTCAGCGATGGACAAGGCTCTTTTCACGAGTAACCTGCAGGGCATCGTTCCTGCTCCGTACTTTCTTCGGGCGTGAAATTCTTCCCTGAAGCGGATTAATCGTGTCTTTTCCACTTGATATGTTTCCGGTCATCATAACGTCCGAGGGAAACCCTCGTGTTCGGCTTCAATTCCAGACGTCTCTGGCTGTTCCATCGGGCTCTCCGCGCTTGGCCTGCAGTCGAAAGCCAAGTCATTCTCGGGGACCCTTTTCATCAGCCGAGAGCATTTATTCAAAGTTCAGAGGGACAACCATCAGTTTCCGTCCGGGCTACTTCTTCACACTCTGGAACCAGACTGTCGAGATGCGCTTCCAACAGCTTGGCAGCATCGTCACCTCCAGCAAATCACTACCGCTTCAAAATTACACCCTCTATCGATCGGTCTTCGTTCAACGATCTGTTTCTGTGGTTTCCCGACAGCTGAATCAAAGTATTGGGAAGAGAACTCATGTCCTCAACAACCCAAATCACCAACACCGAGCCAACACTGTTTTTGCCTTCGCTTACAGATGAACAAGATGCAAATACAGTTTCAGTCCTTAGCGACTGAGGAGATTGAAGCCTGTGGGACCTTTTGGAATCTGGCACCCTCCACGTCCTCTTGAAGTTGACTGGCTGCAAGATATACAAGCTATTCCCGAACGTTAGCTGCGCAGATCATCTTTTGGCTCTGCTCGTCTCTAGAGTGCCTGTCTCTGGTCGGATGACAACATGTTGGTTGCAATCGATGTCATGGTCCCCTGATTGACATGAATCAGTAAGTGGCAGATCGGAACGCTGTCTATACCGTGAACTACCTTCAGCGCCTTAAAACCATTCAAACTTGAGGATGGGGTTGCTCCGCGATTGTCCGTGCTCTTTTGTCCCTCTCTGATAACCTGCTGAGATATCACCAGGAACATCACAACTTTCAGCACTGCTGGACAACTGGAATTTTCCAAAAGCACAAGCTTATTATGCACTTCACCACGGAGGAATTCGATCTTTTATGGCATTGGACCACAGGAGAACTCATAGCCACCGGTGCAAGTGACTTGATATCCAATGACCCTCCTCGCTGATGCATGACATCGGATAGATCTCGCTGCTCCTTTACGGTCTGTCTCGTCCGCATCGCGGAAGCCGGTATTGACTTGTCTCGCAGGAATTTACATTTGCCTCTTTCTACTCTCCATTCGCACCCTTTCACGTCGCGCGGCCCCGGGAAGAAAAATTCTCATCGTCTCAAGTTGCGTTATGGCCGTTTTCGGAACCATCACAATGGCGATTAAGATTTCTATTGCCGTGATCTCTGCCCGCCTTGTCCGAGAACTGGTTCATGGGCAAGGCCTGAAAAAAATCGAAGACATACAGACGCTTGAAATCGCACTCAACGTCATATGCATCATAAATAGGTAGGATCATCGCGCGTACATGAATGAACAAAGGACTGACTAGGGGGACTGGCAGCTGCATATCAGATTCCTTTTTCGTTGAGTTCCCCTAGTCTATTTGTGGTTGCACTGAATTAAATACACGCCCCCAGCTGTATCGCTGCTACGTGATATGGGGATACCAAAGGAAGATAGTTATACTTCCAACAGTGCTCATACTATCGGCTCTCAGTTAGTTCACCGCCGTCTTCCTACATCTGAGTGGACATTATATTTCTTTGCAGCTGCAGGGGTCTTCCCCACCGCTAGCGAAGCAGCTCTAGTTGTCACGTACTATGTACTAGCCGCTGCTACGAATATTGTTCTCATCACGCTCACCGGTACCATTATTATACTTGGCTGCTCTTCAGAGGCTAACCAGGTCCCCTAGCTGGTCGGATATTGTGGGTCCAGCATCATGCATCACGCTTTCCTGGTGATGCAAAACTCCGCAGTCGTTATGACACCGCCCTAAAATTGATGTGGGTTTCACTTAGGATATCCATAAACAAGGCATTCACACAAACTTGACAGACTCGAGTCCGGGGCAATTTATTGCATTTGGATAATATTGCTGCTCATTAGCTTCCTGCGTAACGCGGATGTTCATCTGATCGGAACGGCCTTCTCGGAACAAGGAATGGTCAGTGCAGGACATCTGACACTGTCGGTTCCATCTTACCGTTCTCCAGAACATAATTCCAACGTTCACCCTCGTATACGTCGGTCTGAGCAATTCGGGCGATCCCATGCAAGAAAACAGAAGCCGCGGCCATTCATCCGAGCCCCCCATCGCCCCACGCATGCAAACCACACAAGAGCGGGACCTTTCACAGATACTCGATATCAAACCTTCGGGTGAGCGGATGGACAATGAGTATGTATGATTTGGGTTGGGCCCACGCTGTAAAGATTGCGAGACTCTCGGACGTTGTTTAAAACGGTGAAGGCACTCGGAATGTCTGGAACAATCTATTCAAATTTTGCTCCCACAATTGAACTCCTCAGTGATTCCATGACTGCGGCTGGCCTCAGAACTCACGCCTCAGATAGACTTAACTGAACTGGGTCGCGCAAAAGCTTAAGGAGGGAAGATTAGCACATATTGCCACTGATACGATCCGCAAGCTCGGACGTTTTTATTTTATTTTTCTTTTGGAGCGCTTGAGATAAAACTTGGGCTGCAGAATCATTCGAAGCTCATCTACTTGTGTTGCTGGCTATTGAGCCAGTCATTGCTGGAGAAGTTTTGCTCAGTAGAAAATACCATTACGCGCATATTTTAACCAGTGTGGGACTCCGGCCCGAATTTTTTAATCCTATCCCATGTCTATCAGTCATGGGCCATAAGGAGACAGTGGGATCACGAGAGCGAATCAAGTTCGCCAAAAGAAAAGAAAGCACTGGGAAATCATAAGCGCGAATCAATAATAATTAGTTGCAGAAGGTTACGCACCTCCATTCTGGATTCCTTTCCCAGGATGGCAAGCCCCTACCGCCAAATTATCTGATGAAATCCGATCAAACAAGGAGTAAGTAAGATCAACGGCTTTGCAGCATCATCACCTTCAGCAGATCGCTACCGCTTCCAAATTACACCCTCTCCCAATCCGTTTTCGTTCGACGATCTGTTTCCATGGTTTCCTGCCAGATGAATCAAAAGATCGGGAAGAGAACTTACGTCCTCAACAATCCAAATCACCAACACCGAGCGAACATCTGTCTTTGCCTTCCGCAAATGAACAAGATGCAAATATAGTTTTTCCCAGAGGTCTGAGGAGATTGACGCCTGTGGGACATTTTCGAATTTGGCACCCTCCTCGTCTTAAAGTTGATTGGCTGCGAAATATACACGCTATTCTGCAACGTTAACTGCGCAGATCTTTTGGCTCTGCTCGTCTCTGGATTGCCTTTTTCTGGTTATATGACAGCATGTTGGTTACAATCGGTGCCATAGCCTCTGATTGACACGAATCAGTAGGCGGCAGATCGGAATGCTATTAATACTGTGAACTGCCTTCAGCGCCGCACCTTAAAACCATTCAAACGTGAGGTTGTGGTTGCTCCGCAATTGTTCGTGCTCTTTTGTCCCTCTCTGATAACCTGCTCTGAGATATCACTAGGAACATCACAGCCTTCAGCACGGCTGGACAACTGGCATGTCTCAAACGAACAAGATTATCATCCCCTTCACCACAGAGAGATTCGATGTTTTATGGCATGTGACCACAGAGGGACTCATATCCACCGGGGCAAGTGACTTGATATCCAATGACCCTCCTCGCTGATGTATGTTATCGGATAGGTCTCGCTGCTCCTTTACGGTCTGTCTCGTCCGCATCGCGGGAGCCGGTATTGACTTGTCTCGCAGGCATTTACATTTGCCTCTTTCTACTCTCCATTCGCATCCTTTCATGTCGCACGGCCCCGGGAAGAAAAATTCTGATCGTCTCAAGTTGCGTTATGGCCGTTTTCGGAACCATCACAACGGCGATTAGGATTTCTGGTGCCGTGATCTCTGCCCGCCTTGTCCAAGAACTTGTTCATGGGCAAAGCCTGAAAAAAATCCGAAGACTTACAGACGCTTGAAATCGCACTCAAAGTTACGTCCTTCATAAATGGGTAGGATCATCGCGCCTTCATGAATGAAACAAGGACTGACCAGTCGGACTGGCAGCGCCATATCAGATACCTTTTTCGTTGAGTTCCCCTAGTCCATTGTGGTTGCAGCTGACTTAATGCACTACGCCAGCTGTATCGCTGCTACGTGATATGGGGATACCAAAAGAAGATAACCATACTTCCAGCAGTGCTCATACTATCGACTTTGAGTTAGTTCACTGCCGGCTTTCTACACCTGATTGGATATTATATTCTTTGCAGTCGTTGGGATCGTATCCGCCAGCAAAGCAGGTTTGGTTGTCACGTACTATGTACTAGCCGCTGCCACGATCATTGTTCTCACTACGCTCACCGGTACAGTTATTATACTTTGCTGCTCTTCAGAGGCTAATCTGGTCCCCTAGCTGGTCGGATATTGTGGGCCCAGTATCATGCACCGCGCTTTTCTGGCGATGCAAAACTGCGCAGTCGTTATGACACCGCCTTAAGATTGATGTGGGTTTCACTTAGGATATCCATAAACAAGGCATTCACACAAATTTGACAGACTCGAGTCCGGGGCAATTTCTTGTATCTGGATAGTGGTCCTGCTCATTAGCTACCTGCATAACAGGGATGTTCAGATAATAGATGGGACCTTTGTAACAGAAGGGATGGTCAGTGCCGGACATCTGGTGTTGTCGGTTCCATCTTACCGTTCTCCAGAACATAATTCCAACGTTCACCCTCGTATACGTCGGTCTGAAGTTAAACAATTCGGGCGATCCCACGCAAGAAAACAGAAGCCGCGGCCCTTCATCCGAGCCACCCATCGCCTCACGCATGCGAACAACACAACGGCGGGACCTTTCACAGATACTCGATATCAAACCTTTGGGTGAGCGAACGGACAATAAGTATATATAACGTTGGTAAGATAGGCCGCATCCATACTCATCAAGCTCACACAGCCACTGACGACGAAGAAAACTCTGTAGAAATTGAACCACCTCGAAACAAAATATTCTGTTCCGTAAATCCCTTCTAAGTGTACCAAGGAATATGCAGTTCAACGTCCTGAATTGAGGGACTAGATAGCTTTTTGGTCATTCTGATGTGGCAAAACGCAAGAAAAACACTGATCGAGACACCAAAACGCTATCTAGTCCATCAATTCTTACTCAAATTGTCCCAAGCTTCAAGCTTGCACTGCATATGCCTTGATATGATTTGGATTGATTCACGGAACAGAATATTTTTATTCGCCCTTGTTCAATTGTTACAGAGATTTCTGTCCTGACATCAGTGACTGTGTGAGCTTGATGCCCATGAATGCGGTTTATCTTCGAAGAGAAGGAAGATTGGCAATTGGCACCTCCAGATCATGTAAAAACACGTTCAGAATTTGACCTGGTCTGACATTCAGATAGCTCAGTTCGAGAACTCCACTTCCAGAAGAAATCAAACGCATGGTACTCGCAGCCCGAAAATACAACCTGAAATTCACGGGTTTATCAATCAGTGAAGGAGTTAAATTGAAAATGCCGATATGGAAGCACCCTGCAACCAACAAGGATCGTTATCAAAAGGCTTGTCGACGAGATGCTGCCACATGCCTCAGATTGAACCATAATGTCCGAACTGTGCAGGACACCCTTACCATTGCAACTCGCCAACCTATGGTGGCGAGAAAACCTCACCAGGTCAATCCCTCAGGAATAGGGCGCAAAAACTGTGGTTGTCTTTTATGTTATCAGGATCGATCCCAGCTGGGTTGCGAACATCCAGGAAATTGTATCGAAACAGCAAAATTATTGATAGATAGTATTTTGGGAAAATGGAACCCAACCGTGGCGTCTCCGGACTTGTGTGAAATGCTCGCTTTGACAGATGAGGAACTGCTATGCAATGCACAACCCATAGAAACAGATCGAATTGTGATCTTTGATCCAAATTTTTCCCTATCCCGCATGGAGAATGGATTCCGTATTTTTGCTTTTGAAGAGTCGCTCAATGGAATTCCGGCACGGAGGTCCAAAATATCCGGACATGTCCCCGGCCGTGTAACTATATTTCTGCATGCACAAGTTTCTCACCCAGGTGAATTTGACCAAAGCATCAATGTGATGATCAAGACGGAAAAGGAGAACGCAATGGAAAGCGAGAATCTGTGCTTGAATTTTGACAGGCCTGAAATACCATTAAATTTTGCATCTGGACTCTTGGGAGGTCTGCTGCTTACGCTGCAAAATACAGAAAGAAATGTGCCGCTACTCGTTTGCTCCTCTTCAGATTTCTTGTCCAGAGCCCTGGTGAAAGAAAGAGAAATATATGAGAACCAGATATTAGATCCGAAATTCCGCCTTCTTAAAGCAGTATTCGCAATGCTAAATGAGCGAGTAGCTCGAGTGCAGTTCAAGCATGTCTCTGATAACCCAGCAAGATACTTGCCAGCAGGACAATTCCGAGTAGTCGAAATTGACACGCAAATTGATCTTATGTTCGAGTGTCCAGGTATGCTTTTAACACATGGCTCACAGAGATATTTCACAAAGATTATCCGGAAACTACGACCGAGAACAAAGCGGAAATCCTCATTCATAAATCTAGACCGCATTCGGTGTTCAGTTCATGAAATCTCAGCGTACACTCCGTCGGACGAAGTCATCTGGACATCATTCCGCTCTACCACTCTGCAACGCTTGACACGAGAGTTCTTCTGGAAATGTGTACACAACACCTTCAGAGTGGGTGACTTCTGGTCCCACATCGACGGCTTAGAAATCCGGGGACAATGTCATATTTGTGAAGTACCAGAAACCTTGGAACACATCGCACTGGAGTGTAATGCGATCGGACAAAAATTGATATGGAATTTGACACAAGAGCTATGGTCAAAGAAGTTCAATGACTGGCCGGTCTTGAACTGGGGCCTTATACTGGGCTGCAATCTCGTCCGATTTAAATCTGGAAACGGTATAATACAACCTGAAAAAGGAAGACTTTTTGCGATATTGGTATCTGTTGCCTGGCATCTGATTTGGAACCTCCGTGTAACGCGAGTAATCAAAGCTCCAGACTCGGCTTTTTCTGTGCCTCTGATTTACAAGCAATGGTTGAAGGCTGTGAATAGTGCCTTACGGCGGGATCAAATCCTGTCTGACAAAATTAGGTTCGGGACACTAGCATTCAATAAACAACTAGTGCTAAAAACATGGAGTGGTCTGCTTATGAATGAAGACTCTTTGCTGGATGACTGGACATATGAAAAGGAGGTTTTAGTGGGTATGCGGCCCATGATTGAGAGAAATGGAATAGGATAATCACCATAGCCGGAGTCCCACACTGGTTGAATACGTGCGTAACGGCATTTCCTCCCGAGCATCCTTCCCCGGCAAGAACTGGCTAATAACCAGCAACCAAGCGGACGAATTTAGAATGCTTCTGCAGACTGAGTCTCGTTATCCCAAACGCTGCAAAAAAGAAGGAAGATTGGCAGACACTGCCACTGATGCGATCCGCAAGCCTCGCAGTCTGACGTTTGATTGCTTCAAGCTCGGACGTTTGACGTGCTTCGGACTCGCCAGGTTGATTTTTTTTTCGTGTCGAAGAGGTTTATGTTCCGAGATATTTGGAGGTGTTCTGGCATATAAAGTGTGGAATTTTCTTTTATTCTCTTCGGCTTGATACTTGAGAATGTGAGGCTGCGGTTTCAGCCACGCGTGCTTCACCTGGCATACGTGCAGCACTGGAGTTGCGACCTTTGTATTCCATGGCGCGAAATATGCTCTCGTCGTCCGTTTTGATCGCGGATGTCAGCTATTGATATTCATCCACACAGAAAACGAGCGGCCCTGGCACGCCGCCTTGGTCCTGAACAAGCGAAAGAATAGCGAGGTTTCAGTAAGGGTAAAATAGCGAGCGTGCCCGTATTCCAGCCAACCGTTTCCACCGGATGTGCGACATGAAAAACTGAGAACAAAAATGGAACCTGTTGCACTAAATTCGGACCCAGGCCCTCATAGAGCTAAAAATGCGCTGTCGGATGATGTCCGCCACGGTGTCCGATGGTACCTATATTTAAACATTGTGGCGGAATGTGCTTGCGATCGAAAGCTGAATGATCAAGTGGTTGTGCCGCTACTAGTACATGCTGGCATGTCTTAAGTGCTAACTCGTTCATTAACCAGGAGGCATGGACTATGAATATATAAATTGAACGGACCGCGGTAAACATGAGGCTTGGGCTCCACGATGTGGTCGGATGGGATGCTCAACGACCGCAAACCCGTGTCCAGGTCAATCGTGCCTGTGTGATGCCGCCTTCGATTCGAAATGCGTGAACGGATCAACGGTGAGTTCAACGCAGGCGCCTCAAGTTGGCAAGGGCGAAATATTATTCGCAGGGCTGGTGCTGAGCTCGGCTTTCAAATGTCGCTCAAATAGGACAAAAATCCGCGAAACCCCTCCAAACCCGGCGTTTCAAAATGGATTCATCGTATACACGTTGCCGTCCGATTGGTAAACAGTCGCGCCTTGCGGGTAAATGATCGGATAGCTGCGAGACACAGGTCAGCCAACCGTCGAGGTTACTACAGATAAACACCCACCTAATCTGCAAGTCGAGGTCGGATTCCGTGCCCATCGTTGGAATACCTGTTCCGGGAGGGATCTTTGCGCTATCCATGAGCTCGACTTTCGGTTGCTCGGTAGGAGGGAGGCGCGGGTTTCTGGAGGGCGGCTGACCATCAAGATAGCGCGCGATGAAATTTTAACTTACTGAAGGAGGGCACCAAACGTCGCGAAGAATTCTTTGAGGGACGCCTGGCTGTAGGAATCGCCGAATTCGAAGATGCCGAGGCGGTTTTCAGGATTTGCTTTGCAGGTGTTATTCGTGATGTTGTACATCGCTGAGACAGAGACAGCGATGAGGGAATGGGACGGACAGTAAAGGGCGGACGACTCACCTTTGATGCAGGGTGGGGTAATGAATTTATCGCAACATTCAAGAGGCCCGCTTTTGATCGTCTCGACATTCGTCTCGGTGAGGTTCTGCCTTCGCGGTGAACCAGGAAAATTCAGGTGGCGGCGTTCCAGACCATCGGCAGGAGAGTCGTCTCGTCGTGCCTTGCCGCTGCCGATGGGGGGGGATAGTTCCAGGCGTGACGAAGTCGACGTGGGGCTGAATATCGCGGGGTAGGTGGTACCTGAGTTCCCCGGAGTGAGTCGCACTGGTGAAGTCATGTAATTACGTCAAGAAGGACGCACGCTTCGCTAGCAATGTCGACCCGCCCAGTGTCCCGATGCTCGAACATGTGGTATTGCGCACGCAAGAGGTCTTCGGCCTCAGTGATAGTGGTTGAGGAACAAGAAGCACAAATCGACATTCAGGAGCACACAGCCACTCAAAAAGTGGAGCCGAAAAATTCGAATCCCGCCAAGCGCATTTTATGTCTTTTTTTGTAAGTATATCGATCAAAACACGGCCGCAGCAAGCCATTGGAGGTGTTCGCTCGTTGAAGCAAGCCGCATGTGCCAGTGATGATGACGACGCCTCAACGGCCCGGGATCCGTGGCTAGCCCCGACCTTCTCTCACGCTGTCAGATCCTCGACCCTTCCTCCACCGGCATTCCAGGTACTCGGCGAAGTGAATCCGACGGCTACTAGTAAAGAAGGATAGCTCCCAAGGCTTTCGTGCGCTATCCAGATCTCAGCCATGCGCAAGGCTCTTCTCACGAGTAACTGCAGGGCATCGACGCATCGTTCCTGCTCCATACTTTCTTCAGGCGTGAAATTCTTCCCTGAAGCGGATTAATCGTGTCTTCCCACTTGATATGTTTCCGATCATCATGACGTTCGAGGGAAACCCTCGTGTTCGGCTTCAATTCCAGACGTCTCTGGCTGTTCCATTGGGCTCTCCGCGCATGGCCTGCAGTCGAAAGCCAAGTCATTCTCGGGGACCCTTTTCATCAGCCGAGAGCATTTATTCAAAGTTCAGAGGGACACCCATCAGTTTCCGTCGTGGTGATCTCTTCGCACTCTGGAACAGGACTATCAAGGTGCGCTTCCAACGGCTCAACAGCATCGTCACCTCCAGCAAATCACTACCGCTTCAAAATTACACCCTCTACCGATCGGTCTTCGTTCAACGATCTGTTTCTGTGGTTTCCCGACAGCTGAATCAAAAGATTGGGAAGAGAACTGAGCATTTATTCAAAGTTCAGAGGGACACCCATCAGTTTCCGTCGTGGTGATCTCTTCGCACTCTGGAACAGGACTATCAAGGTGCGCCTCCAACGGCTCAACAGCATCGTCACCTCCAGCAAATCACTACCGCTTCAAAATTACACCCTCTACCGATCGGTCTTCGTTCAACGATCTGTTTCTGTGGTTTCCCGACAGCTGAATCAAAAGATTGGGAAGAGAACTCATGTCCTCAACAACCCAAATCACCAACAACGAGCTAACATCGTTTTTGCCTTCTCCCACAGATGAACAAGACGCAAATATAGTTTCGGTCCTTGGCGACTGAAGAGATTGGCACCTGGAGTCTTCTTCAGAAGGACCTTTTGGAATCTGGTACCCTCAATGTCCTCTTAAGGTTGACTGGCTGCGACATGAAAAAGTGTCCACTGTTGTTACCCGTCCAGGATTATCGCATGCGAAATAGTCAAGCTTTTCTCGAACGGTAGCTGCGCAGATCATGTTTTGGCCCGGCTCGTTGCTAGGTTGCCTGTGTCTGGTTGGATGATAACATGTTGGTGCCTTTGCACGAAGCAAGGCCGCCCTGGTTGCCATCAATCAGCAAGTGGCAGATCGGGACGCTATCTAAACCGTGAACTGCCTTCAGCGCCTTATAATCATTCAAACGTGAGGTTGGGGTTGCTCCGCGACTGTTCGCGTACTTTTGTCCCTCTCTGATAACGTGCTTTGAAATACCACTAGGAACATCACAACCTCCGGCACTTCTGGACAATCGGCGTTTCCCCAAAGCCCAAGATTATCATGCAGTTCACCACGGAGGAATTCGATTTACTGTACCTTGGGGCCGCAGGAGATCTCAGAAAATCCGGGGCGAGTGACTTGATATCCAATGATCCTCCTGGCTGATGTATGAAACTGGATAGATCTCGATGCTCAATTACGGTCTGTCTCGTCCGCATCGCGCGAGTCGGTATTGACTTGTCTCGCAGGCATTTACATTTGCCTTTTTCTACTCTCCATTCACGTCCTTTCGCGTCGCGCGACCCCGGGAAGAAATATTCTAATTGCCTCAAGTTGCGTTATGGCCGTTATCGGAACCGTGGCGATGGCGATTGAGATTGCTATCGCCATAATCTCTGCCCGCCTCGTTCAAGCACTTGTTCACGGGGAAAGCCTGAATAAACTCGAAGACAAACAGACGCTTGAAATCGCACTCTGGGTCACGTCCGTCATAAATGTGTAGGATCATCGCACCTACATGAATGCAAAAATGACTGACCAGTCGGACTGGCAGCTTCGTATCAGAATCCTTTTTCGTTGAGTTCCCCCAGTCTATCGTGGTTGCAGCTGATTTAACGCACTACGCAGCTGTATCGCTGCTACGTGATATGGGGATATCAAAAGAAGGTAGCCATACTTCCAGCGGTGCTCATACTATCGACTTTCAGTTAGTTCACTGCCGACTTCTACACCTGAGTGGACATTATATTTCTTTGTAGCCGCTGGGATCCTCCCTACCACCAACGACGCAGCTTTGGTCGTCAGGTACTATGGACTGGCCGCTGCCACGAATGTTGGTCTCACCACACTCACCGGTACAATTAAGATACTCGGCTGCTCTTCAGAGGTTAATCAGGTGCCCCAGCCGGTCGGATATTTTGGGTCCGGCGTCATGTATCGCGCTTTACTGTTGATGCAAAACTCCGCAGCCGTTATGACACCGCCCTAAAATTGGTGTGGGTCTCACTTGCGATATCTCTAAATAGAGCATTCACACGAACTTGACAGACTCGAGTCCGGGGCAATTTATTGTATCGGGATAATATTTCTGCTCACCAGCTTCTTGAGTAACGAGGATATTTATCTGATCGTGACGGGCTTTGCGCAGCAAGCAATGGTCAGTGCAGGACATCTGAGGCCGTCGGTTCCATCTTACCGTTCTCCAGAACATAATTCCAACTTTCACCCTCGTATACGTCGGTCTGAGCAATTCGGGCGATCCCACGCAAGAAAAGAGAAGCCACGGCCCTTCACCCGAGCCACCCATGGCCCCACGCATGCAAACAACAAAAAGGCAGGGCCTCTCACAGGTACTCGATATCAAACCTTCGGGTGAGCGGACGGACAACGAGTATGTATGATTTGGGTTGTGCCCACGCTGTGAAGATTGCTGGAATCTCGGACGTTGTTTGAAATGGTGCAGGCACTCGGAATGTCGGAATGCCTGGAACAACGCTCTATTTAAATCTTTCTCCCACAACTGAACTCAGTGCTTCCATGATTGTAGCTGACTTCAGCGATCCGCCGCCCAATATTATCACCGAGTTCGGGACGGATCGGTTTATAAATTGTTATGAACACAGAGCCGGGGGGGGCGTATGTGGCAAGGGTGTGTCCGACAGAGAATCGCGATGTGGGTGGCAGCCGCTACTACTGATGCGATTCGCAAGGAGTGAGGAGGATCAACGGCTTTGCAGCATCATCACCCTCAGCAGATCGCTACCGCTTCAAAATTACACCCTCTCCCAATCAGTTTTCGTTCGACGATCTGTTTCCATGGTTTCCTGCCAGGTGAATCAAAAGATCGGGAAGAGAACTTACGTCCTCAACAATCCAAATCACCAACACCGAGCGAACACCTGTCTTTGCCTTCTCCGCAAATGAACAAGACGCAAATATAGTTTTTCCCAGAGGTCTGAGAAGATTGACGCCTGTGGGACCTTTTCGAATTTGGCACCCTCTTTGTCCTCTTAAAGTTGATTGGCTGCGAAATATACACGCTATTCTGCAACGTTAGCTGCGCAGATCCTTTGGCTCTGCTCGTCTCTAGATTGCCTTTTTCTGGTTAGATGACAGCGTGTTGCAACCGGTGCCATAGCCTCTGATTGACACGAATCAGTAGGGGACAGATCGGAACGCTATTAATACTGTGACTGCCTTCAGCGCCGCGCCTTAAAACCATTCAAACGTGATGTTGTGGTTGCTCCGCGATTGTTCGTGCTCTTTTGTCCCTCTCTGATAACCTGCTCTGAGATATCACTAGGAACATCACAGCCTTCAGCACGGCTGGACAACTGGCATGTCCCAAAAGAACAAGATTATCATCCCCTTCACCACAGAGAGATTCGATGTTTTATGGCATGTGACCACAGGGGGACTCATATCCACCGGGGCAAGTGACTTGATATCCAATGACCCTCCTCGCTGATGTATGTCATCGGATAGGTCTCGCTGCTCCTTTACGGTCTGTCTCGTCCGCATCGCGGGAGCCGCTATTGACTTGTCTCGCAGGCATTTACATTTGCCTCTTTCTACTCTCCATTCGCGTCCTTTCCCGTCGCGCGGCCCCGGGAAGAAAAATTCTCATCGTCTCAAGTTGCGTTATGGCCGTTTTCGGAACCATCACAACGGCGATTAGGATTTCTGGTGCCGTGATCTCTGTCCGCCGTGTCCAAGAATTTGTTCATGGCCAAAGCCTGGAAAAATCCAAAGACTTACGGACGCTTGAAATCGCAGGTAGCGTCACGGCCATCATAAATGTGTAGGACCATCGCGCCTACATGATTGAAACAAGGACTGACCAGTCGGACTGGCAGCGCCATATCAGATTCCTTTTTCGTTGAGTTGCCCCAGTCCATTGTGGTTGCAGCTGATTTAATGCTCTACGCCAGCTGTATCGCTGCTACGTGATATGGGGGTACCAAAAGAAGATAACCATACTTCCAGCAGTGCTTATACTATCGACTTTGAGTTAGTTCACTGCCCACTTTCTACACCTGAGTGGACATTATATTCCTTTGCAGTCGTTGGGATTGTATCCACCGCCAGCAAAGCAGGTTTAGTCGTCACGTACTATGTACTAGCCGTTGCCACGAATATTGTTCTCACTACGCTCACCGGTACAGTTATTATACTTTGCTGCTCTTCAGAGGCTAACCAGGTCCCCCAGCTGGTCGGATATTGTGGGCCCAGTATCATGCACCGCCCTTTCCTGGCGATGCAAAACTGCGCAGTCGTTATGACACCGCCTTAAAATTGATGTGGGTTTCACTTAGGATATCCATAAACGAGGCATTCACACAAACTTGACAGACTCGAGTCCGGGGCAATTTATTGTATCTGGATAATGGTCCTGCTCATTAGCTACCTGCGTAACAGGGATGTTCAGATAATAGGGGGGTCCTTTGTAACAGAAGGGATGGTCAGTGCCGAACATCTGGTTCTGTCGGTTCCATCTTACCGTTCTCCAGAACATAATTCCAGCGTTCACCCTCGTATATGTCGGTCTGAAGTTAAACACTTCGGGCGATCCCACGCAAGAAGACAGAAGCCGCGGCCCTTCATCCGAGCCACCTATCGCCCCACGCATGCGAACAACACAACGGCGGGACCTTTCACAGATACTTGATATCAAACCTTCGGGTGGGCGGACGGACAATGACTATGTATAACGTTGGTGGAAGATAATGCTCCAACCGTTTGCATTTATAAACGTTTATACATGGTTTAAACCGTTTTCGTTTCCGTTTAACTAGCAGCCAGCCCGTGCTACGCTACGGCTACGACAAAAATTACAGAATAATCTCTTGAGGTACCATTTCAAATTTACTAATTCAAATTTACTAATGGCTAAACATGCCGCTTGTCGTGAACCTTCGGTTCACTCCTCGCGGCCTCATGGTCAGTAACAGCTTCATCCTTTCCTATTTCCATCATGCCTCCGTGAAAATTTTGAATAGATTTCTCCTCTTCGCTTCCCATTGGGTATCTCCAACATGTTCTTGCATTCATTCAAAGGGCTCAGATTCATGGCATGTCACTTGTGTTGTGTCCTGTGTTTTCCTAAACTCCTGGTCAACATCTCAACATCTTAAAAATCATCAATGCAACAGGTCGTGGAGAAGTTCAACATCTCGACGGTTTCCTGTTTCTCAGTGGAGCAGTTCACGGCAGTGTGGAGTTCGGATGGTCGGTCCGGTTTGTCTGTAGAGACAAACCTTATTGGATTCTTATATAGATATATAGATATGATTAGTTTACTATGTCCGGGAGAGCTATCTTTCCTATTCTCATCTGCCCTATTCAAAACCAACAGCAGAATCCATGGATGATATAGGTATTCAACATCTCAGCAGTTTAAAGATAACAATCCCCAGTGGAGTGGAGAGTTGATGGAGAACTCAACATCTCGACAGTTTTTACGGGAACTGTGGAGTGGATGACGGCATGCGGTGAGTTCGGGATTTTTCGGATCAAGTTTGTCTCAAATCAAATCGCTTAAGGTGTTCGATTGTAATATAGATTTGCCCGTGGCTTCAAACAGTTTGTACACGGTTTAAACAGTTGAAAATTTTTGAACCACTCACCAATGATTTGTGCGTACAAATCTGAGGGCATCGTCCAGCAAGGAGTGCATTTAAGCCCTTCCCCTTCCATCTGCACATATACAGTGACCGACAGGTAGCAGGTACTGGCGGGGTGCATGCCGAATATGGCAAGTGTTGTTGGCTCGGGATTCATGCACCAACATCGGGTTGCACGGCCGCTGCCTCAATGGAACAGTAATTAATGATACATAATTCCGACATTGTCGACTTTCATTAGATATGTCTCTAATTGCATACCTGCTACCTCTGATCCATTCCGCCATTGAGATAGAACCATGTTGATATTCCGTGAGTCTCAAGTGTGTTGTTCATTTACCGTTACTGGTATCCATCTTTTTTGACAGAGATGTGTTGGTGCAGTGAACCATGATCACAGGAAGTAATGCTAGAGGAAATAAATACTTTACAGCCCACTGCATGCACTAGTTTTGGAAGCCCTAGAAAATTACCGTTTAAATGGTTTTAAACTGTTTAGATACCGTTTCCGATTAATTTGCCCGACCCCATAAACGAAAACTAAATGGTTGGAGCCTTAGTGGAAGAGAAGGAAGATTGGCAGACACTGCCACTGATGCGATCCGCAAGCCTCGCAATCGGACGTTTGATTGCCTCAAGCTCGGACGTTTGACGTGCTTCGGACTCGCCAGGTTGATTTTTCTTCCCGTGGAAGAGGTTTGTGTTTGGAGAGATTTGGAGGAGTTCGTGCATATAAAGTGTAGAATCTTCTTTTATTCTCTTCGGCTTGATACTTGAGAATTTGAGGCTACCGTTTCAGCCGTGCGTGCTTCACCTGGCATACGTGCAGCACTGAAGTTGTTCTGAATTTCATGGCGCGAAATATACTCTCGTCGTCCGTTCTGATCGCGGATGTCAGCCGTTGATATTCATCCACCCGGAAAACGAGCGGCCTTGGCACGCCGCCTTGGTCCTGAACAAGCGAAAGAATTGTGAGTTTGATAAGGGTAAAATAGCGAGCATGCCCGTATTCCAGCCAACCGCTTCCACCCGACATGAAGGACTGAGAACAAAAATGGAACCTGGTGCACTAAATTCGGACCCAGGCCCTCATAGAGCTAAAAATGCGCTGTGGGATGATGTCCGCCACGGTGTCCCGATGCTACCTATATTTAAACATATTGTGGCGGAATGTGCTTGCGATCGAAAGCTGAATGATCAAGTGGTTGTGCCGCTACTAGTACATGCTGGCATGTCTTAAGTGCTAACTCGTTCATTAACCAGAAGGCACGGACTATGAATATATAAATTGAACGGACCGCGGTAAACATGAGGCTTGGGCTCCACGATGTGGTCGGATGGGATGCTCAACGGCCGCAAACCCGTGTCCAGGTCAATCGTGCCGGCGCGGTGCCGCCTTCGATTCGAAATGTGCGAACAGATCAACGGTGAGTTCAACGCAGACGCTTCAAGTTGGCAAGGGCGAAATATTATGGTACTGAGCTCGGCTTTCAAACGTCGCTCAAATGGGACAAAAATCCGCGAAACGCCTCCAAAACCGGCGTTTGAAAATGAATTGTGGGGCTGCTTGGCACGCCAAGGCGATACCTTCGGGCCCAGTAGCCGTGCCGCGACGCGCCGAGATCAGCAGAACAGCACGTGCTAGATCAAATGGCGCCGCCCTTTTCTTCGAAACACCCACCCCGCCCGTCCCGTCCTCCTTTCCCTTCCTCGCGCGGTCTTTTCCCTCCCGTGGCTTTTCTCTCTTCGCCCCAACTTTTTACTCTGACGCGAAGAGTTATTCGCCTTTACAAAACTAAAACCGGGCGCACCACACGACCATGCAGAGAAGCAGCGAGGACGCCACGTACTCGGACCTAACTCCTCCGGAGCCTCAGTACGCCCACGGCCTCAGCCCCTCCGTTCGCAGCTCGCAGGTGGGCTCCTACCGCGACGACCCCGACGCCTACCCGGCCTCGTCCCCTAACAACTCGACCGCGCTCCTCCCCACCACCTCGTCCCCCGCGCCCGGCGCCACCGCCGAGCGTTCCTATGGCGCCGCCTACCCCTCCGACAGCAGCAGCCCCGCGAAGAAACGGGGCTTGCTCCGCTTCGGCGCACTCGCGGCGGCGCTAATCGTCGTCATCCTCGCGGTCATCCTCCCCGTGTACTTCCTCGTGATTAAGAAGCACAACGACAACGCGGCGTCGTCTGCGATAGGAGGTTCCGGCTCGGGTGGGTCGGGCAACAATAGCACCACCAGCGGGGGCGGAGGCGGAGGCAAGATTGTCGGGGCTGTGACCGGAGGGGACGGAAGTACGGTCACCACGGCAAATGGGGAGACATTCGTCTATAATAATTCTTTTGGGGGATACTGTGCGTCACCATTATCTTCTTTCCTCATTCGCTAATTGATATGCCGCACAGGGCTCGCGGACTCGGAAAACCCCTTCGCATCCGGCGCGAAGCCAAACAGCTGGACGCCTGCGCTGAACGAGACCTGGACATGGGGCGTCGACCACATCTACGGCGTCAATCTCGGTGGCTGGTTTGTTCTCGAACCCTGTGCGTCCGAAATAGACTTTATCGAGTCTCGGATCTCGACTGACATGAAGAGGTAGTCATCGCACCAGCCCTATTTCAGCAGTATCCGTCCGCCTCGGACGAGTGGTCCCTCTCGACGCTAATGGCGGCCGATGGGACCCTGCAGGCCAAGTTGGAAGAGCATTATGATACGTTCATCGTGAGTTCTCTGTCTTTGGTTTCATTTCTTCCATGAAGGCGTCCTTCCGCGACGTCATTCAACTCGCTTTCGATCATTACTCAATTACACACCGTTAACGCTAACGATAACGATCTCCGTAGACAGAACAAGACATCGCTCAAATCGCTGGGGCAGGGGCTAAACTGGGTCCGTTTGCCTATTCCGTTCTGGGCTATCAGGTGTGTTCTTCCTCCGTTCCCATATCCAAACCCCCCTCGAAATAAATACGTCGCGGCCAGCCCCACTATATCCTTATCGAACCTTAAAAGCTTATTTTTGGCTCCCGATGCTGATCCATGAATGAACTTGCAGTACGTGGTCCAACGTAGGCATCGACGCCGACGGCAACGTCGAGAGCGAGCCGTTCCTCGAGAGTGTGGCGTGGAAGTACGTCGCAGTCGCCGCTGTCTTCCTTGCGTCGATTTAATATCAAACCGTCAGATACGTCGTCCGCCTCTTTGGCTGGGCGCGCAAGTACGGGATTCGGGTCAACCTTGACCTGCATGCCGTTCCTGGGTCGCAGAATGGTATGTCCCGGCTCTCGCTCCCGTTCCGAATTTTCCTTTCATCTATCTACCAATCCACCCGGCTGACCATTGTCAAAGGGTACAACCACTCCGGCAAAGGCGGGCAGATCAACTTCCTCAACGGCATCATGGGCATCGCGAATGCCCAGCGCACGCTCGACTATATCCGCATCATCACAGAGTTCATCTCGCAACCCGAGTACAGGGATGTGGTGCAGATGTTTGGGATTGTTAACGAGGGTGCGTTGATGAATAGAGGGCGACAATGAGGCTGATGACTCGTCGTGTAGCTCGTCTGCAAATTATTGGACGGGACCAGCTTAGCGCTTTGTGCGTCCACCTCTCCCATCTTCCATTTCCTTCTCATTGATGATGACTCCCAGCTACCTCGAGGCGCACAACATGATCCGCGCCATCACCGGCACGGGCGCAGGCAACGGCCCCTACATCAGCATCCACGACGGCTTCCAGGCCGTCTCGTCGTGGGCGGGCTTCCTCCCCGGCTCGGACCGCATCGTCATGGACACCCACCCGTATTTCGCGTTCAGCGGCCAGCCGAATACTCAGCCGATCGCGACGGGTACGGATCCGAGCGACGCGGGTGGGCAGTGGCCGGGGTTGGCGTGTAGTTCGTGGGGGAGCTCGTTGAACAATAGGTTCGTGTTCCCGTTGTTGACTATGTGGACGAATACTGAAGCGATTTTTTTTTTTTTTTTTCGCGTAGCCGGTCGAATTTCGGCGTGACGATCGCGGGCGAGTTCAGCAACGGGTACAACGACTGCGGGTTGTACGTCCGGGGCGTGAATGGATCAGCGAGCTACGGCGGCAACTGCAGCTTCTGGGAGGACTCGTCGACGTGGGACCCGGCGACCATTGCGGGCGTTAGGGAGTTTGCGCTCGCGTCGATGGACGCGCTGGGGGATTGGTTCTTCTGGACGTGGAAGGTGCGTGCCTCCTTCCTTTCGTCCCACATAACGCATCTTAGGAAATTTTCGACGTGTAGATCGGCAAAGCCGCCGACGGCGTCGTCCGGTCCCCGCTCTGGTCTTATCAGTTGGGCCTCCAAGGCGGATGGATGCCCACCGACCCGCGCAAGGCGCTCGGGAAATGCGCCTCCATCGGCATCAAGGGCTCCTCGTTCGACGGGACGTTCAGCGCGTGGCAAACGGGCGGGACCGGCGCGGGCACGATCGCCGCGGCCGCCACGAACGAGTTCGGACAGTGGCCGCCCGCGACGATATCGAACGTGGACGCCGGCGCGCTGACGCTGATGCCGACGTACACCGCGACGGGGAGCGTGCCGACGCTCGCGTACATCACGCCGAGTGGGACGGGGAGCGCGGCGGCGGCGACGCCGACGGCGAGCATCCCGAATGGGTGGTTCGATGCGGCGGATAGCACGCCTGGCATGACTGCCGTGGCGGGGTGCACGTATCCCGCTGCGTGGACTGCGCTGAGCTTGCCCGCGCCGACGGCGCTGTGTACCGGTCCGGCGTGAGTTGAGTTTCGGATTTTTTTTTCGTGGATTTATGGACCAAGTATTTACGTATCGTATTGCTGCTGTTTGATTTGACTGCCTACCTCACGCTCGTTTGTCTATTCTTACGATATTTTCACTGATTGTACTGTGTTAATATACTTATTTCTCTCTTCGAAAGGCATTGTGGGTAGGTACTTCGAGTTGCACGCTTTGACTCGCTGAAATTAGCCAAAAGTCGAGCCTGTATGTGGTGATAGCGTATTAGTGTACCTTCGAAGCCAGACTTAGCCTCGTGGATAGGACGCGCGAGCTGCCATAATCCCGCCAATACGCGGGCTCTATGAACGCGTAATTTAGTACGATTGTTATAGATCCTAGTGCCGGCGGTGCTATATCTTTGGATCCTGCTGTTCACAAGGAAAATGAGCGAGGCGAGTTATCTATTTTTTTTCAAGCCATTCAGCGTGGAGATGCTTGACTTTTTGGAATCCAACACTCCCTTTCACTCAAAGGCGAGAGGATATACAAGACGCGGCTCACGTGCCCGATTGGAAAGAGCGGTACACTGGATGATAGGCGTCTCAGAGTCGCCTTCGATGTGTAAGAGAGCCCCATTTGGGTCAAGGGCGGCACTTGCTGTTTGGGGACAACGTGCTGCCAAAAATATTGATCTCAACTTCAACGAGAAGAATATTCTTCATTCCTAACGTATTTGCGCTGTGTCCTCTCGTGCCGCCGCCCTGCCGACTACCAAAAACCCCCCTGCAGGTGAGACTCTTTCTGCTTCTATATGGCATATGAATGCTAATGATCACTTTTGCAGTGGGCGATAAGAGTCTGTGTTCAACCTGCAGGAATTATTATTTTCTTTCGAATGTATACTGCAACACGACATCTCTTTCTTGTTAGCCAATAGCGCCCGAGACGCGCCCATGGCACCTTTTTCATAGAGGCTCACGCGCCGGCCGCCCTTTGCTTCAAGGCACATCATGATGAGCCGTTGAAAGCATGTCAAGTGCCGCTAATGCGGCGCATGCGTCGCCTTTGATTTTGGACTGCCCGTTCTTCCAAATCGGGGGTGTGAGCCGCGTTCCATTGGTCCCGCTCAAAAAGCGATCTGCTCGGCGTAACTTTTGACTACTGTTCGGTGTCGGTGGTGTTGTGTTCTTGTCTGTAGTCATACCATATTTGATATAGTCCCGGCCCGTTCCTTGAGATTTCACGCCCCTAGACGCCGATGTTGTGGGTTTACTCTGCTGTGATGTGCTGGGCTGTCGAGTGTGTGGCTACTCATATGCATTCCGGATGTCGAGTGCCACACTGAATGCGGAAGAAATTCCCAACTTAATGCTTCGATTTATCTGAAATCTAGCTCAATTCAAGATGCTGTATTTATCGACATCTACGCGACGCCCAAACGCCATCCCATAAAACCCAGTAAGTTGAATGAGTCTTGACAAGATGGTTACTTAAAGATGAAGGCAAGCGTGGCACTGGCGCTGTTTAAATCCATAAGACACGTCTCCGTGAAAAAATAAAAGACACTCACGACGGCAATTGCAGTATCGATAACGCAGGAAATGTCTTCCACCATATTTGTAGTCCGAAATTCATCAATTCAAGAATGTGACGAGAGCTGACCACTTACTGCATCCCTCTTCGAGAGCTGCGGTGGCGCACGCCACGCCTTCGGCAGCGAGAGCACTGAGGCGTTCTGCGGTCGGTAAATCAGAATTGTTCCGTGCGCTAAACTGGAGGAGCACAAACCACACCATATGCACGTGTCACCACTCGTGGTGGTGGTGCTGATTGAGCTTGTGACGGTTTTTGTAACCGTTGTCCGAGTCAGTGGAGTACTGGTTCCGGGGGTAATACTATTTCAAACAGGTACTTGGCCACCCTACCCAGTCAGCCTTGAGAGCTAGAGAGCTAGGACTTGATAATTATGACTGGGCATAATGTACAAACAGAGCGCAACCTCGAACGAATATTCAGACCAAATTTCAGCCGAAAATGATGGGCTGATCAAAAGCTATAGCAGGATCCGAAGTGTGGGGGCATCATTTTCTTGACGTCAGACGGCTCGCCTCACTTGCAATCGCCATTTCTCTGCCATTTCTTCACTGATCCACGACTTTTGGGGGTATTTCTGATCCTCCAATGCCGGGCCTCTTTCTATAATGCTTCTTGATGGCAATGGGCTGAACCACCATTCTTAAGGCACTCAGGAAAGTACGACTGCTTTTTTAGGTCAGTCATGCTGGCCACTGTCATGGTACATGGTACCACTATGCTATTGATCTGGAACCTTACGCAGGACTTTTTACTATACAATCCTTCATTCTGCAAGATATTTTAAGATTTTATTTGTTAATTTCTCATCACTCTGCAGGCCATTGTCTCAAATCACCCAATTTCGGTCTCGATAATAATTGGATTTTTTGAAGGGGCTGTCAGCATCTTGGAATGAGGTTGGGCATTCGGTTACGTCTCAATACTTCCTATTAAGTAGCCTGGATCTTAATTTGGCCCGTCTCAGCTTTTTTCTGAGTTGTGTAACACTCAATCATCTCACAGCCCCTGTTTTGACACTTTTCTACTCAGTCGGAAGTAGGTATTCCGACTATTTCTATACCTCATATCTACACCAGAACTGTTTCAAATAGTTAATATAGCCTCTATCTGTCATTTCAGGTGCAGGTGACCACCATGTGAGAGCTCAACATGTAATTTGGTGGGGTGGCCAACTACCTTATTGTTTGGCCATGTTGGACTGCCGGTCAAATTAAATTCACTACAGACTCAAATCATCGAATATTTTGGTGCATGTGTACTCAAACTCTTCGCAAGATGTATGCGTTCATTCTGACATAGTTTGGACCGAACTAGTCCCTGGAGATGACGAAGGCTGGGGCATAAATAGTGAAGTGGCCAACTTCCCAGTTGAAAATAGTAGAAAGGATTCAGTGATTCAAGGATACAAAACATGTTCAATAGAAGTGATACATGGTACATGCCCTTACAAATTACAGTGGTGGCAAAAAAATAATGCAACACGTGACATTTCAAAACGATCGATGTGTAGCGCAACAAGGACGGGGGAATTTATCTAGGTTCAAGTGGACAAAATTTAGGTAGGCATTTTGGGTACCCCTGGATAAAATATGTTGTCTGCCTGACTTGATCTGGTGTCGCAGTCACACGATGACATAGGTGGGCCTAATTCCGAGAGGTAATCAAATCACAATTTCACTTCAAACCACAACATTGACACACCACTTTGCCAGAAATTAGCACTCTATTGCATCCTAGCTGTGCCTACATCACCACAGACTACCTCCAGCTCACACCATCTAAGAGAGCTTGTGTTGTGTCCCTCAGAAATCATAGCTTCACCTTCACATAAATTGGGGAAGAACTCCATTGTGACCACTCAACTGCCTGTCATACCTATCACAAATGGCATGAAAAGGAGAAATTCTATGATATTACCCTGGGAAGGGGCCAATCCATGCGACTGGACGTCTGTGATCAGTGCATTATGTGCCATGCCATCAAATGAGGAGAGGCTCAGACGGCGGCAGATGTCCAGCACAGGCATTTCTCCAAAGTTCCGGCCCATACTGTATGCCAGGCACTTCAGGAGGAGGGTCTCATGGACACAGGTGGCACAAAGTTCCCCTTATAACTGCAGCTCATCGCAGAAAGCATTTGCAATGGTGCAGATGCACAAGGATTGAGAGAGGGAAAATTGGAAGGCCACCATTTATTCTGATGAGTCCAAATTTAACCTTTTCAGCTCGGATGGGATCCAGTACTGTAGGAGGGGACCCAATGAGGAGTTCAAACCACAAAATGTCAAGCAGCGGTCAAAGCATGGAGGCAGTACATAGTGTCATGGTCTGGGGTTGCATGATCTCCAAAGGGTTTGGGTGGCTTGTCCGTATTGAGGGGAAGATGATTGCAGCTGATTATGTTGGTATACTGGAGGAGGGACTCGTGAGAACCTTGGATGACCACGACATTGACCGCCACTCAGTGTATTTCCAGCAGGATAATGCTTCGACACATATATCCCACCTTGCCAAACGCTGGTTCAACAAAAATGGCTTCAATGTGCTACCTTGGCCACCTAATAGCCAATATGAACATCATTGAGAATGCCTGGAACAAGTTAGAAGTGAACTACAACCACAGGCCCCACCATGCTCACAATGAGAACAAACTATTCACCATTTTGCAGGAGGAATGGGAAAAGCTGTCAAAGGAGTACTGCAACAAGCTCTATGACAGTATTCCCCATCAGGTGAACAGTTTACAGGTTGCAAAAGGCCACTGGACAGGTTATTGGTGCATACAATCCATTTCATCCTCTGAACAATCTCATTTGATGTGCTAGGAAAATTTCATCGCACCCCAATTTGGCACTGTGCAGATATCTCCATCCATAGTGTCACAAACAATATCTATTGACGCAAACCTTTTCATATACATAAATTACACAAACGCAACCCTGGGGCTGTCTTCTGCAATGCCCTATAAGGATGACTGTCCCTTTCCGACGAAATTTTGGCTCTGATTTGGCGCTCCCGCATTCACCGAATTGTGATGCTGATAACTTCTTGGGTATTTTGGTCTTATCGTCCTGGTCGAACGTAATTTTCTTTGCAGATCTTAGTCCATTGGCATTGCGGATTTTGATTACGAGCCTGAACCATTTCCAAAATTGATCTCGGGACTTCGCGCTAGAGTCTGGTCATCCCTCTGTTCAGGCTTTGTGTCTGGCCAACACCACCAGGCAACTACGACACATGTGGCCGGAAATTCTTAAACCTCGGACTTTTGCACTACTCTCACGCCGACTTTGACGGTTTGCAATCTTCCTTCTGTTCTTATTTCGGCCCGTGAACTCTACGCTGTACGGAATTGACATGTCAGTTGCTTGGGACAAACTCGACCTGAGATACATCATTCATCTTCATTATATTCGCCATTCTGGCTGTTAATTCGCTGGCTTTCCCTAGTTATTGAGGTGTAATGAGTCTCTTCCCTCAATGTACATCATAGATGCAATTGAAGACAACGCCCAACGGCTCGTATTTTTTACATTCCACATACATGTATCCTATCTTTGACGGCGGTCAAAAAAACGCACCTAAACATGCCTGTACAACCTACCGATACCCGATTTTGTACCGAGGGCCCTCCTGGTTCACGGGAGGGTTTTGGGGACGTGGTACCTCCCTCTCGTCAGTGCCTGCCGGCGACGAGTTCAGAGCGTGAATCCAGCAGGAGTCGGGGTGAATTGGGGCCTAGCCCCGACTACCCAAGATGCGGCCCCTTCTGTGACAGTTCTGCTGCGCTGGCTGTTACAGCGATTGGCGAAGGGCAGCAGGGTACCTCTGAGTCCTCCAATATGTTATCTTTGGACCGTGATTCTCCATGGTTGGCTCCTACTCCCGTAGAGAGTCACGAACCGAGGATTGATTCCACTCGCCATATTGCAGATGGTACTCTAGCAGATTACGATAGGATTGCGGGAGATGTTGAGAGGACGCGAAACTCCCGCTCATATGATTCAAATGAAATAGCGAATATTAACACTTTACCTATGGATACAGATAACATATATGACCAGGATTTACCACATGAATATTCGCGGAGTCAAATGGACTCCTCTGGTATAGATACCAACAGCTGGGAAGCTGAAAACCTGGCCATTAGAAAGAGATATAAACCCCCGCGGGTATTAAGATCGGGGAAGTTCACCCGTTCAAATTTAACCATTGGTTCTCTCAATATTGCGGGTCGTGAGTCGAGCATATCTATGCATCATAAAGACCACAAGTTTAAATTCTTGAAGCAAACTATTGACGAGAATAACCTGGGTGTACTGGGCATACAAGAGTCCCACTTAGATCCGGAATCTGCATCACAATTCAATAATGTTTTTAACCGGTGGTTCAAATTATACTACTCGGCCCACCCCGGAAAACCATGTTCCACGGCTGGTGTGGCATTTGTCCTCAACAAAAAATATCTTGACACGGAAAATATCCGTGAATATGACCTCATTCCCGGACGTGCCTTCATGATTGTCATTCCATGGCATAGCGGCGAGTCTCTGAACATTATGAATATATATGCCCCCAACCGACCAGAGGAACGGGACGACATGTGGAAGGACTTACGGAAAAAATGGGCTGAGAACCCACAGCTGCCATTCCCAAATATTGCATTGGGGGATTGGAACTTTGTTGAAGATCCGCTGGACAGAAATTCAGGGACAATGGATAACATTCCGGAGAGCTTCAAGATGCTCAAACATTTATGGCGCTTACACGATGGATGGCGTGCTACCTTTCCAGATTCGCGGGACTATACTTGTACTCAGCATCGGAGAGACAAATCTTCGAACGAACTTCACATATCATACTCAAGGCTTGATCGTATTAAAGTTGATAGCCAGCAATTCAACCTGTATCGCGGCTGGGAAATCAAGCACTGTGCAGTTAAAAGTGACCATAAACTTGTACTCACTCAATTGACATGCAGAGCCGAGGAACAATCAGGGAATGGACGATGGAACATGCCACTATACCTGCTGAAGACCCCGAAATTCATGAAGAAAGTTCAAGCTCTTGCCGCCACACTTGTACAAAAGCTTGAAGAGTTACAACATGCGGAACGCGATTCAATCAACAATATTCAAACACTGTGGGCGAAGTTCAAGGCTGATATCACTGCCTGGGGAAAACACTGCTCGCGATACATCACAAACGAAACTACTCGTCAGATACGAGCCTTGAAAGCTCAACTTACTATCGTTATCCACGATTTGGATATGCCGCAGGAGAGGTCCATGGCCGCCCACTTCCTGGAAAACAAGATCGCCAACCGTATAAGAGCAGAAGCTGAACAGAAGAAGTCATTATCAGAAGTGCGCTATGATGTTGAAGGCGAGACCTTACGGACTTCATCCTGGACGAACTCAGCCAAAGGATATCATGCCAAGGAGTCAATTTATGAATTCAAGAAGGAAAACAATGTGAATTTCAACTCTAATAGTACGCCTCGATATGAAACCCGACCGAAGCAGATGGCAGAGATGGCACGCCAATACCACGATTCAATTCAATACAAGGACAACCCCGATGAGTACGCAAGAATGATGGCCACAGAAATCACGCTCGAACAATGCAACACCCATCTTTCTGAAAAAGACTTCAATGAGATGAGCAAAGATCTCTCAATCGAAGATATTGAAGAGGCTCTCAGACTCTCACACAATGGAAAAGCCCCCGGCTTGGACGGAATCCCTTATGAACTTTACAAAATTCTGGACATCTTGTTCCGCCAAAGTGAAGGAAGCAACTTCGAGACATTCAACATCCTAGCATTTCTCACAAAACTTTATGCAGACATTGAACGATATGGCATTGTTCAATCCTCGAAATTCAACGCCGGATGGCTTTGTCCTGTATTCAAAAAAGGAGACAAGTCCTTGATTAGCAACTATCGGCCAATCACTCTCCTGAACTGCGACTACAAATTAATGACGAAGACATATTCATTGAGGCTGATGAATGTTGCACCTTCTCTTGTACATCCAAACCAAGCTGGATTTATGAAGGGCAGAAAAATTGAGGATCAGGTTAAGCTTGCAAAATTCCTCTTGAACTATGCAGAGGCAGCAGAAGAGGACGGTATTATAGTCGCACTGGATCAAGAGAAAGCTTACGACCGAATCAATCATATGTACCTACTGAGGGTCCTTCAACACATGGGCTTCCCAACAAAGTTTTGCGAGACGATTAGAAATCTCTACAACAATGCTGAGACCGTCGTGATAATTAATGGTGAGATTAGCGAGCCCTTTATCGTTGTTCGTGGGGTCAGGCAGGGAGATCCACTGTCCTGTTTACTATTCAACCTGGCGATCGAGCCTTTAGCTTGTTTGATACGAAATGCGGACCTCAAAGGAGTCAAAATACCCGGAAAAAATGAAAATCTCGTGGTCTCGCTCTTTGCAGACGACACGACTGTGTATCTATCGTCACAGGACTCACTAGAAGCGCTCTGGGAAATTCTTCGTCTTTGGTGTGCCGCATCAACAGCAAAGTTTAACGAAGACAAAACTGTTCTCCTGCCTTTTGGCCGAGCCTCCTATCGCGCAAAGGTGATACAAGAAAGACGAATAAATAATGAGACACAACATGGTGCCATTGACGAGAAGTTCAGAATAATCCCGGATGGACAAACTTGCCGGCTGTTGGGTGCTTGGATTGGTAATAAAGTCTCATACACGACACCATGGCCAGCAGTGCTAGACAAAATTTCTGCAGACCTTGAGAGGTGGAAAGCCTCAATGCCGACGCTTGAGGGCAAACGGCATATAATAAACATGGTCATCGGAGGCAGAACTCAATACTTAACCAGAGTACAAGGAATGCCCCGAGATGTTGAAGAAACGTTGATACGAGCCGAACACATTTTTCTTTGGGACGGAAAAAAGGCCAGAGTCGCACATGAAACAATGACGCTTGACATTGTTGAGGGTGGAAAACAGATCCTAGATTTACCCGCCAGAAACGATGCAATAGATCTATGGAACTTGCAATCGTACCTAGTACAGGGCCCCGAACGAGCCTCCTGGTGTTATTTTGTTGATTGCATCTTGGAAAAATTTCTAGAGTCAAGTTATCTCAACCTCCGTCCAGGGCAATTTTTGAACGTCTTCTTACAGGACATACACATACCAATATCCCAGAAGACACCGTTGCCTGAAGACATCAAACGAATGGTAGTAGCGGCCCGGAAATATAACCTCAAATTCGCGGGTCTGTCAATTAGCAATCAATTAAAGCTCGAGATGCCGATGTGGAAGCATCCAGCTACCAACCAAGACCTATATAAGAGCGCCTGTCGCCGAAATGCTGCAACATGTCTTCGATTGAACCATAAGGTCCGAGTAGTACAAAATGCTTTGAACATCGCGACTCGGAGTACCGTGGTTGCGAGAAAACCACATCAAGTGAACCCTTCGGGAATAGGCCGTAAGAACTGTGGCTGTCCGCTATGTTATCAAGATCGAACAGTGTTCGGCTGTATGCATCCAGGACAATGCATTGACACCGCCAAAATGCTGATAGACAGCATTCTTCCCAAATGGAATCCTATCATGCAAAACCACGATCTATGTGAGATGCTCTCTCTGACTGAGGAAGAACTGGAATGTAACCAGCGACCGATAGAAACCAACCAACTAACAGTCTTTGATCCGAATTTCACTTTGTCCAATATCATGACTGGTTTCCGTATTTTTGCGAATGAAGAATCACTAAATGAAGTCCCAGCAAGGAGGTTAATAATGGCTGGACCGGAACCAGAGCCGGTGAATATTTTCTTGCATGCCCGGATTCTCCGTCCCGAGGAGTTCGATCCTCGCATCGAAGTGGCCATTGAAAAGGTAACTCATGAGAGCCATAGCCGTGAAATCCTTTCACTTAAATTTGACGATTCTGAAATACCAATGAATTTTTCGTCCGCCTTATTAGGAGGGCTACTTTATGTCCTGCAAAACTGCCAGAAAAATATCGCACTCGTTATTTGCTCGCCATCAGATGTCTTGTCAAGGATGCTAGTACGGGAAAGACGTCGCTATGAAAACGACCTATTGGATCCGAAGTTCCCCCTTTTTAAAGCTGTTGTGGCCGCCGCAAACGAAAGGGTGGCCCGCATTAAGTTTATGAAAGTAGCAGACTATCGACCAAACTTTTTGAACACCATCCAGGCTCAAACTATTGAAATTGATACACAGATAGACCTCATGTTTGAATGCCCGGGGATCCTTTTATCACACGGGTCACAGCGATATTTCACAAAGATCATCAAGAAGTTGCAACGAAAAACTCACCGGAAATCCACCTTCATACATCTAGATCGCATTCGTTGTGCAGTTCAAGAGGTTTCTAAATACACACCAACAGATGAAGCGATCTGGAAGTCAATCCGATCAGCTACATTCCAACGACTAACACGAGAATTCTATTGGAAATGCATTCATGACACGTTTAGAGTCGGGGATTTCTGGTACCACATAGATTCATCAGAGATAAGAGGGAGATGCCAGAAATGCCATGTCCCCGAAACCCTTGAACACATTGCATTAGAGTGTGATACGCAGGAGCGAACATTAATATGGAGTCTGACCCGTCAACTGTGGTCGATGAGGTATACCGTCTGGCCAACGCTAAATTGGGGCTTAATTCTCGGATGCAATCTAGTAAAATTCAGATCAGACAAAGGTTCCATTCTCCCAGAAAAGGGGCGACTTTTTGCGATACTGGTCTCTGTTGCATGGCATCAGATTTGGAACCTGCGCACCGGTCGGGTGATTAAAACCCCGGGTAAAATGCCTAATGAGAAACACATTCATAATCAGTGGCTGAACGCTATTAATTGCGCTCTGCGACGTGACTGCCTTCTGCCAAGTAAAGTTAAATTCGGACCGCTCGCTTTGAATAAACAATTAGTGCTAAACACCTGGAGCGGCTTCCTTATGGATGAAGCCTCATTGCCAGATGATTGGACGCACGAGGGGGTTTTAGTGGGTATGCGGCCCATATATGACCGAAACGGGATAGGATGAATTTTTTTAAGGCCGGAGTCCCACACTGGAAAAGAATTGTGCGTAACGGCATTTCCTCCTGGACATCTTCCATGGCAACGACTGGCGAATAACCAGCAACCCAAGCGGATGAGCTCGGAATGCTTCTGCAGACTAAGTTTCATTGTCTCAAACGCTCCAAAAAAAAAAAAAAAAAAAAAAAAAAAAAATTACACATGTCTATCTACATTTCACCCACTTTGACCTAAGTAAAATACCCTGTCCTTGTTGCACTACACATCAATCTTTTTGAAATATTGTGTGTTGCATTATTTTTTGCTGCCACTGTAGATTCAGAGCCTGAAGATGAAGAGATAGTGGCCTTTGCTGCAAAGCCCATCAGACTTTTGACAGATATCTTGTGAGCTTGTACAAGCCCGAAAAAGACTGAAAAAGATCCGGAAAGCCGGCAAGGTCACAAGCTCGCAACCTATTTCCGAAATTTCACAAGCTCGGGATTTTGTTTCAAAATAATTACCTTTCAAAGTATTGAAGATGCCTCAATCTGCTGTAAAGGATGAGGATGGTGTCTTATATTTCTTGAGGGTGATTCCACAATTTCTAAGGTGAGTAAAATCTTGATTTCTGGCCTTGCTTGGGCTTGTGAGCTTGATGCCAAGCCGACAAGCCCAAAAAGCCGCCAAGGAAACTGTCAAAACACTGATGCATGCTACGAGTTATGTACATGAGGAAGAGTGGGCCGGCGCATGCCGAGGTTTGCAAGAAGCGGCGAGAAGGTGGTAGCAGGGAGCAAGATGGACGTCGAGTGAAAAGCCAGTGAGAAGGCTCGAGAAATCGAAAGTGGGGCCGGACCGTACTCCGAGCTAAAGCCAAATTTTCGGCCGCCCGGTACGCAGGTGGACCGCCACCGCTTCCATGACAACAATCATACGTAACCACCACAAAGCTGTAGTCTCCGACTCAAGTGTCCACTGAAGGCTCTCCACCATCCTCCTCCTGTTCATCCTGTATACATGGCCAAAGACATTGAACAAGGAAAGAATCAGAGGAAAAGTAAGTTCAGCTCGTGAGATTGTCGTCCAAAGTGCTTATCCCTTTTCTCAAGATAATCCGTCTGCGGACGACCTTGGTAGCGCTCAGCTATGGACAGTGTATGTTAGTGAGGCCGAGAAATACGATCGTGGGCTCGTAGAGAGCTGGAGGAGCGATATGGGAGGCATGCTGATATTCGTGCGTACAAGTTTCGAGTCGATTTTCCGTGCATTAATCCTGACTTAAGGCTGGTCTTTTTTCTGGGAGTTTGACCGCATTCCTTGTCGAGAGCTACAAAAATCTCATGCCGGACCCTGGAGACAGTTCTGTCGTTCTCTTGAAGCAGATTTCCTGGCAGTTGGATGCAGCTGCGAAAGGGAATTACTCTCTGAATCCCCCTCCCACCGCCTTTTCCCCTCCGGTTTCTGCGCTCCTGTGCAATGCGCTGTGGTTCATCAGCCTAACCCTCAGTCTCACATGCGCCCTCATTGCAACCCCTTGTGGAACAGTGGGCCCGGGACTTTCTGCACAGAGCCGACATGCGATCCGCCCCAGTCGAGCGTGCAAGAATGTTCTCATACCTTTACTACGGTCTAAAGCGGTTTCAAATGCACACAGTCGTTGAGATTATCCCTCTCCTTCTGCATGCATCTCTGGTATTCTTTTTTGCAGGCCTGGTAGCATTCTTGGTCCCTGTCAACGTGATTATCACACTTCTGGGGGCGGCGCTCTTGAGTGTCGTCGTTATCGTATATGCGGTCCTCACCATCTTGCCCCTCGCATACTTCGACTGTCCTTATCGCACCCCACTGTCCGGAACCCTGTGGTGTGCACTCCGTGCATTCCCATACGGTCTTTTCTCGTCATCGATTTCTAGAGCTGCAAATCGCGAGGCGAGCAGTATCATCGGTGCAATCTTTCGGGATGCCACTGAACCCTCCGAACAACGTTCGGTTCGCGACCGGAGAGCCTTGATCTGGACCCTGAAGTCGTTAACCGACGACAATGAATTGGAACCGCTCGTGGAAAGCATCCCCCCATGTGCTCTGGGGCCCGAATGGACGGCGTCACACATATGAAGAGCACATCAATGCACTTGTCCACGATTCGGAAGCTCAGTTGCTTTCGAGGATTTCGGAGATGCTGCTTAGATGCGAGAGTGGTCTGCTCACCTCTCCGTCCAAAACAAGGCGACAGATCATTTGCTACAAAGCATTATGGGCCGTATCGAGAATTAATGAAGTGAAGGAGTCAAGTCAAAAGCCCTCACTGCTGTTTGAATTTCCCCTTATCCCTAGTACCTCTGTCGGCAATTCTGACGTGAAGCATTACATGCTTTCTGCGCTCGCACTTGCCCGATGGAACGCATTCTGTTCTGTTCATGCGCGCATCTCCAACGTCATGAACCGGCTTCGACAATGGCAGGCTGACGGTACCACTGCTCCTCCGTCATGTTTGAGCTTTGTGGCGGATCTGCTGCGGAATATATATGAACACCCGATTTTTGGTTTACATCCCTTCCCTTTCCGGCCCACTTGTTCCGAATATCTCCGTGAACTTGACGCGGACAGTGGCTCAGAGCTTCCGTCCAGTGAAGATCTGCTTTATAGGTTGATTGGGATCCTCACGACATTTCGCACCGACATCCCCCATATCATCCTATTTGATTATCTCTACGAATCCACAAAAACAGGGAAAGCGCCATACCAGTTTGAGCACACACGCGAGGCCATAGTCCTGGAGGAATCCCCTTTATCTGCTCGTGCTCTACTGTTCCTGGAGCGGATTTTCAATGCCATTGTATCGAACAATCTGCACACTGCGCAAACGTCTCCAGGATTCCATTGGCTGGATAGAGCCCTTGGGATATTGTTGTCATTGTGGCGCCCTCAACTGACTGGAAACTTGTCGATGCCTCACGGGCTTATCAAATATCTCAATAGTCGGGTTTCTGATGGCGCTGTATTGCATGTTGTCTGGCAATTCGGACCCGATGCGTTGTGGTCATGTATAACAACCGCCTTCACCGATGGTCGCCTTTCCACCCGCCCGGCCGGATTACAGATATCTATCCACGATTTACTCATGGCCCTATGGCGTTTATACTCCCTACCCGCTCGAATCATGCCATCCTTGCCGACCTGTCAATCTGTTCTTGATGCCGTTTTACACTCAGCATCTTCCTCTGTCTCGCCATCCGTCATCGCCTTGATTAAAGCCAATATTGTTGGGGGGGCTACGTGCAGGAGACGGTGCTGTTTCATTATCCCTCACCCATCGTATTTTGGGCGATGAAACGGCTCATGATTTGGACGACACTTTGGACGAGCCTAATCTTCAACGAACCCTAGACGCAAGAACAACAGAAGCGGGATTGAATGTCGTCTCGGAATTCCTCGAGTCTTGTTCTCTTGAGGCACCGTATAACGCCGTCAGGACATTGTCCATCATACAACCAACAGTTCCATTCGTTGCCATTCACATGGCTCACCAGTTGCGGTTCGTCAGAAGCATCACTCGAATTTTCTATGGCGTCGCCGTGGATGCCCGTGGGGACGACTCCGATATCCTCGAGGCGGCTATAGATCTCGAGGTATTCGATGTATATGCCCCGAGGCACGGACGGAGGAGGCTTCCGACGACATCAGGATCCTCTAAACCGCTCCCGTGGCTAGACGACACCAATGCTCGCGCACTGTTGAAGGATTTTCTGGTCGAGTACGAAGAAACATTAATATCCTCCTCAAGCCCTCCCACGATCGTCTCCCGCGTGAAGGCGATTCTCCACGGAATGGACACCTTTCACCCGAGTCCCGGTGGTTCAAGACTCGGATCTGGGGGAGGGTCGTAGATCCTATGGGGAAAAAGATCGAAATTCCCGCCACCTTTAGGTAAAGTTTTTAGGGACCCCTAATTTGAGCGTCGCGCAGTAAATTGCTCAGTGTATCGAGTGAGTGGTACCTAGTTAGTGACTTTAATCGATATATTACTTGCGCCTCAATAGCGCAATGGAATTGTCCGTACGAGTTTTGTTTCCTCTCGTAATGGAGCGATGCCCGGGGCGACTCTGACCTGCGTGAATATCTCACCTTCGCCCTACATTAAGTGGGCAAAATGATTGACTTACCGGTTTTCAGACATTCTTGGCTAATCACCGTGAATTCTGGCCCAAACTTAGATATTACATTGTTAAAACAATCGAGGCCAAATTCCTACCACATTGATGACATCAAACTATTCTGATGTGCTATCGAAATACAGTGGGTGACAGTTAAAGTCATCAAATCACATAACAAATTATATACCTGATAGAGAGCTTAGCTGACTTCAGAATCAGATTCAGCACCTCAAAATAAGCCTAAAACAATAGGGGAGTTCACGCTAGGGAATATTTTCCCGTTTGTGAATAAAAATAATCGTGTGATCGGACAATTATTTTTCCAAAATAAAAATATTCCACAAACGAGATTTAATCTTGTTTGTGGAATAAACATTTTTTTGTGGAATATACCTGCTTGAGTAGGCAAGCTGCCCGTGACTGTCCTGCCCCCCACCCATCATCCCGCCTCTCCCGCCCATCATCCCGCCTCTCCTACTCATCATCCCGCCTCATCCTGCCCATCATCCTGCCTTCCGCATCCATTGTTTTGCCTCATCTCACCCATCATTCTGCCCCTCTACTGCCTGTCGTCCCACCTCTCCCACTCATTGTCTGCAACAGTCCTGTCCTCCCATCAAAAAAATAGAAAAAAATACTCGGCACACATAAGGTGGTTTGTGAGGTGCCTGGCAGGTGGAATTGATGCTACAAAAATATAATAATATCCTGGGACTCAAATGGGGTGATCACGCATTTATTCCACAAACAACTATTTTATTTTTCCCATCAAATGAATATATTTATTCACAAACGGGAAATTCGGCCCTACCGTGAACTCCCCTAATTTTTTCAGGAAATTTCCACAAGAGATTATGTATGGCCAAATTTTTGGCAACTTTGAACAAAAATTGTGTGTACCTATTTTGGCTCCTTGAGCCTTCCTGATGCCTCCAAATCCCTCAATGCCTGCTCAGAAATAGTGCAGTGTGACCTATACTTTACAGCCCAATCTGCAGCCCTCCCAGTCAATCACAACTGGTAAGCACTTGTAAATCACCAGGAACAGTTGAGAAATTTGTGAACGACCTCAGCTGGACAAGCATCCAACCACTGTCTATATCTGATTTGTCGGTATCTTGCTTTTCTTGGCTCCAGTCAAGCTGTAAGCTGTCAAAGTATAAGGTAGGGTGACACTTGGTGTTTGGCCTAACATGAGCTTTATTTTTATGCTTGGGGTTCACTGGTGGGGAGGGAGGAAGTGTACTATCCAATGGAATATCCAGAATAGGAGCTTGACTTGATTTTGGACCCTGATTTCTCAAGCCAGAGATGTTATGGGTCTGTTTCTTCCTAGGAGCCATGCTGGGGGAGGTCAGTATGCACTCCTGATTGACAGGCAGCTTTATGTGACCCAGGAGCAGATAGGATGGGCCAGTTTCTTTGAAGTTGGACCAGGCGACACTGTGACTATGACGCATGTGACACAAAATTTACAGGCTTTTTTTGAAGGAACCACTCATTGAAAATTTTTGAAAAAAACTAGGATTATACTCAGCTCATTGAAAGGAGTCTATATGAATATTTTCATGATTTTACTATAGGTTTTGGGGTATGGCCATTATTCTTGAGGTTCAAAATATAAATACACCTGTATCTCAGGAATGGCTCATGGGATTTGGCTAAAAAAAAATTCAGAAGGACTGCCATTAAATCTTCTTTGCATCCCAATCAATTCTGCGGGCTTACTATAACCTTCATTTCAATTTATGACTTGTGAGTGTCCCCCACTGACCAAACAGGGAAGTTTGCATTTTCTGGCTCCCTCAATATAATTTTTGGGGCAAAAATTACCCACATTTGATTGAACCGAATCTTAAACCAATGGCTAAAGTGTGAGATCAACATTTGGTCAAACCAATGTGGAGCGGTTGGCTGGCGTGTGGAAATCCACTTTGCCACATTGTTATTTTTATTTTTGGTCTGATTAATGTTTGTATCGAAAATAGTGCCAGATCATCAAATCTTATGCTCATACCATGCCAGGAATTGCCTACAAAATGCGCGCTCGAAACTTGCCTGAACAATCATACAGTTCAAACACAACAAATCCTCGTCCCTACGACCCCATCTCTCTACGACTCATCCTCGTATCGAAGTAACTTCAGATCAGTCCAAATGACTGGAGGTCTCGATCAACGTCCTAGGGGCAGCTAATGAGGCAAGTGCAATCGGCCTCGCAGGTCGCGTTGGCTATGAAGTGTGGGCACCCAAATCCCTGAGCCTCGCAGGCCGCTATTTTGGAGGCACCGCCAGAGCAGGAGAGCTACACCGTGCAGCGTGGCAGGAGCCAGAGCTAGGTGGAGAATGTTAATTGTTGGTGCTCCGGGGAAATAAAATCTGGAAGGTTCAGAGCTAGGTGGAGAATGTTAATTGTTGGTGCTCCGGGGAAATAAAATCTGGAAGGTTGCGTACGTTGGCCGGTAATGAAGTATAAGGTGATCCTGAGGCGGACTGAGGATGTGTCTAGGTCGTGCCGGGTGAGTGTTGAGCCGTGCAGCAAAATGAAGGTGTAGATGAAAGAACAGTGACTGTAGGTGTAGAATACTCGGTGAGATAAATAGAAATGAAAACTTAGCTTAAGTGGGATCAAACGAGGGTGGATTCACGCAAAGTGGCTCGAAATCTCGGGTTGTAGAGGTAAAGAGAGAGTGATCCGTGATGTACAAACAACGGGTATCAGAGTGAGGTATGTATGAGAGTCCGTGAATGAAAAGCTGTAGCTAAGGCCTACCCAACCCCAGCAGTCTGGGAGCTATGCAAAGACGGATAGGGAGACCCACTGCCCCGCAACAGCGTTGAGGATGGGTGCCCAATCCACCTCGTGGTCAATAACCGGCATAGTCCGAGATGCCCGAAGTAGTTGAACCGTCGCATTGGCAGTACGTGGTGATGAATATGAATGTCTGTGTGATATATGTGACGAGTGAGCTCAAGGGTGTAGAGCACAGTCCAAAACACAATAACAAAAATATTTCTGCGGCAAATGAATAATCGTACATGAGTTGATGAACAAATTGGTTCAAATCTGGAAGGTGGCGGGTTGCGGTTACGCAGCTGCAGAAATAATCTGAAAGGAAAAGAGAAAATATAATGTGAGTATGGGTAAAATGAGTGTAGAGGAGCAGATGGAAGAACAACGCAATAATTGAGCAGAATGAGCTGAAATATCTAGATGAAAGTCGAAATGGGCACGGGAATCGAAGGCGATGAGCGTGGCGAATCGAGCTTCCACACCGGATGAAGAGAACGATGGCATGAATGAGCTTCATGCTTATAGGATGTGCAGATATCAATGGGATGTTCTGTATACATTCTTACCATCGAGCGAATGAATTAGCCTCGTGGATAGGACGCGCGGGCTGCCGTAATCCCGCCAATACGCGGGCTCTATGAACGCGCAATTTAGTACGATTGTTATAGAATAAAATGCCGGCGGTGCTATATCCTTGGATCCTGCTGTTCACAACGAAAATGAAAGAGGCGAGTTGTCAATTTTCTCCAAGCCAATCAGCGTGAAGATGCTTGCCATAATTTCTGGAATCCTACACTCGCTTTACACTTAAAAAGCGCGAGGATATACAAGCCGCGGCTCGCGCGCCCGATTGGGAAGAGCGGTACACTGGATGATAGGCGTCTCAGAGCCGCCTTCGATGTGTAAGAGCCCCATTTGGGTCAAAGGCGGCATTGATCTCAACTTCAACGAGAAGAATATTCATCCTTCCAAACGTATTTGCGCTGTGTCCTCTCGTGCCCCCACCCTGCTGCATACCAAACCCCCCCGCCAAGTGAGACTCTTTCTTCTTCTGTATGGCATATGAATGCTAATGATCACTTTTGCAGTGAGCGATAAGAGCCTTTGTTCAACCTGCAGGAATTATTATTTTATGTCGAATATATTCTGCAACACGACATCTCTTTCTTGTTAGCCAATAGCGCCCGAGAAGCGCCCATGGCACCATTTTCATAGAGGCTCACGCGCCGGCCGCCCTTTTGCCACAGTTCCGGCCCGTTCTTTGAGATTTCACGCACCTAGACACCGATGTTGTGGGTTTACTCTGCTGTGATGTGCTGGGCTGTTGAACGTGTGACAACTCATATGCGTTCTGGATGTCGGGTACCATACTGGATCGGATGAAATTCCCAAGTTCATGCCTCGATTTATCTGAAATTTAGTTCCATCCAAGATGCTGTATTTATAGACATCTACGTGACGCCCAAACGCCATCCCATAAAACCCAGCAACCTGAATGAAGCTTGACAAGATGGTTGCTTAAAAACGAAGGCAAGCGTGGCACTGGCGCTGTTTAAATCCATAAGACAAGCCTCCGTGAAAGAATAAGAGACACTCACGATGGCAATTGCGGTATCGATAGCGCAGGAAATGTCTTGTACAATATCTGCAGTCCGATATTCATCAATTGCAAAATGCTACGAGAGAGCTGACCACTTACTGCATCCCTCTTCGAGAGCTGCGGCGGCGCACGCCACTCCTTCGTCAGCGAGAGCACTAAGGCAATCTGCGGTCGGTAAATCAGAATTGTTCCATGCGCTAAACTGGAGGAGCACAAACCACACCATATGCACGTGTCACCACTCGGCGTGGTGGTGGCGCTGATTGAACTTGTGACGGTTTTTGTAACCGTTGTCCGAGTCAGTGGAGTACTGGTTCCGGGGGTAATACGTGCGACCAAAGTGCCCGCACCACCGATCCCAACATCACGGTCGCCAAATCTTTTAACGGCCATGGTCGAGGCGTGGATACTGGTGCCGCTGGCCACAGTGAGGAGCAGCAACAAGATGCATTTGAACTGCATGTTGAATGTGAGAGAGAGGCTAACTGGAGAGATGTCACTGGAAGTTGTTCGATGAACGTTGAGGGGACGTCTCGCTTTTATAGTTCTGAGAGAACCCTAGGTCCAGTCGACTTGCAGAGTACATACTACTGGTCTCAGACGATATGGAGTAACTGATTTAGATGGGCTTTGACAGTGACTGATCCTCTGAACGCGGAGGATATATCAAACACGACAGTTTGAGCCTGCTGGGATCAATTCTCCAGTCCATGCGTGTCGAACGCCACTCGGGAGATCCAGGGGTGCAGACGCCCGGTACGTTGACACCCAACCTACACATTCATCCTCAAATTGATTAGGCAGATACTCGAGATCCGAGTGATACGTCCTATACGGCGATGGGAAGTCAACTCGATCTGAGTTTTTTGCCCAGATTTCCGCGGCTATCTTCATGCGATGAGCTCGAGCTGATACCTTGATGGACTTGGAACTATAACGCAGGCCCATTTGCGCTCTTCTGGGAGCATATGAGAAAGTCCATCGACGAGCACTACATCCAGCGCTTCGTAACCATGCCCGACGGCGGACTCATGATCCTCATATGCCTGTCAGCATTCGTGAAGCTCTTGGACGACACGGATGTTAGGAGCTTCGAAATTGACAGAACGTATTCAGGCGGATATCAGGAGATATCAACGAGTAGGCAGTTGGGCTACTTCTATTGTTGGATCTAGGTGTCGTTTCTGGAGAAGATTACCTCCATCTCATGGATTTCGTATACATTGACTGGGCAGAGAAACTCGAGGAATTGTTCCAATTCGTGGGTACGAGATGCGGTTCAAATAAGGTTTGAATATCCAGACCTTCATTGTATTTCCTAGAACGATGCGAGCACAAGATGATGAACGCGTGAATCCTGGATAATTATGTGCAGTAGGCGCAAGCTGGATGAACAGGTTTCCCGTGAGCTCGAAACGTCCATCACATCTGACATTCTCGTGAACTAGTCGTACCACTGCAGAGCCCGAAATACGGCCCAGGTGGCAACGACCATGCGGAAGTGGCGTAGAGCTCAAGTAAATCTGCACACGACAACGTATCTACATACCCGAGACTCGGGTAGTATTTATCCGCTACATAAGGAACAAAAAAATAGTGAAGTGTCGAGAACTATGGGCGTCCAGGCTCGACTCGAACGAGCAGCTCCCGTACGAAACGCCAAGATGGAGCATGCAGAACCGCCTGTGAATGCGCCTGTTTTTCCAGGTGTAGGGCAGCTTTGCATCGAGGAAGGAAAGGAGGAGGCAAAGAGCGGACGTACGTGGTACGCAAGATCGTCGTCCTACCTCCAGCATATGTACTAGCTCTGTCTCGAAAGGATATAAGATAGGATACACGTGCAGCGCGGTACAACGGAAGTGATAGGAAGGACAGAACAGCGGCGGGACGTGAAGGTAATGCTCAGGAGACGAAGGTCGGGTCAACAATTAGTGCTAGTGTGCAAGTCGGCACGGAAGAACGCGCCTGAGACTGAAGACGCAACACGTAGCGTAGATGCCATGTCAGCGAGGAAGATGGCATGGGGAGACTCTGAGAGGGAGGCCTGTGCATGTCTGGGCGCGAAATTAGTTAGAGTCCGCGGGGGAATGAGTAGGTGTATCGATGCGTAGGTAATATTAGACCGATTTGGACAAAGTGTTAGCAGACGGACGTACTAGACATTGTGTCCCGGCGCCGTGCGCCCCTGCATGCGCCTAGATGGGTGCAACTTGAAATGGCTTCGGCACACAATCAAATGCCTTGCGCAAGGTTCGGTGGACAACCAGGACTGGTGCCCAGCCATTGAGACAACGGTGGACATTTCTGATTCCAGGAAGGTGAGGACTCGGGGGTCGGAGGGTAGATGTGCTAAGTTCGCGGTGAGAGAGTTGGAGAGAGTCAAGCCCGCAAAGGAAGCCTGAGGCAGCCGAACAGGGCATAACACAGCCTTCTTGCCTCCGACGGTCATGCATCAAATCGCAGAATCTCAACTGGCTGTCTTCTGATTTGTGACAAACGCTTGCCGCCGACCTGTCGTTTTCCTTTATAGATAATTTCGTTAACCATTAATGTTGTCGATCCGTACCAAGACTTTCAGTCGGGCTTTTCCCTTCTTCGGCGCCGATTACTTCAAGCCTGCGTAGCTTGCACCGTCAATACCAAGGTAATGCGCTCGCCAAGCCGCAATCTGTCTCGTCATCTGGTCGTCGGGAGGAATGAAATTTACATACATTTACCCCATGGCTCCAAGTCAAAGTTCTTAGGTGTTACTTCAGATCTAATCAATAGCGTCTTTTGCTCTAATTCGTGCTACATTCTGCTTCTCGAACCGCTTGCCTGATCCAGCGCTCTACCTCCTGTATTACTCTCGACACCGTTCATCTCTGGCACACTTCCAAGTCTTGTAAAACGCGTCACGACGCTGAATCCCACAGGGCCTAGGAATCTCTTAATGACGTAACACGTTGAGGGGAAGGAGTGAGTCTTTCGAGGGTAAGTATCTCCTGCATTCTGAATTCAGAGTCGCCAACCAACAGAGGGCAGTGGCAGTTCCTGGTCTTCATGCGTTTGGTTGGGTCTGGTTCTCTCTCTCGCCCTAGCCGATCTTCATCGCACCTCGAACGCGCTCAATCCAAACTCGCGCAGTTACGCTGTCCACGCAACGCGGCTACATACCGCCTTTCTCCATTCACCGTCGACATTCCCTGTACACCCTTCCTGCCTATAATCACATATGGTCGCCGAACACCCGACATTGGGGGCACTCAATCCTTCCAGCTGAATCTCATTCTCGGGATCGCAATCGCAATTATAGCCTACAGCATAAACTCAAGTCAAAGCTTGCAAGGGAAGACCCAACGAACCAAGTCTCGCACGGGGATCTAGATTTCGAGCTGCTCGAGCTGAGTGCAGGTTCCGCAAAAGTAGTTACATACCGTATCACTGCTGTTTGATTTGACTACCTCGTTTGTCTATTCTTACGATATTTTCACTGATTGTACTGTGTTAATATACTTATTTTTCTCTTCGAAAGCCATTGTGGGTAGGTACTTCAAGTTGCACGCTTTGACTCACTGATTTTAGCCAAAAGTCGAGCCTGTGAATCAGGTTATGTGGTGATAGCGTATTAGTGTGAAGAAGCCCTTGCAGGAATCGGTCGAAGCAAAAGGCTTTTCTAGAATGGCAAGTGGTGGCTTGCGGAAGTAAGGAGTCAATGTTCCACTGGCTCATTTGTTGCTGCAAAGGCCTGCGACTGTGGCAAGACTTGGAGAAGTGAGTTATCACGAATATCCCGCTGACTGTGGCATGCCAAGACTCGTCTACAAAATACGCGCTCAAAACTTGCCTGAACAATCATACAGTTCAAACACAACGGATCCTCGTCCCTACGACCCCATCTCTCTACGACTCATCCTCGTATCGAAGTAACTTCAGATCAGTCCAAATGACTGGAGGTCTCGATCAACGTCCTAGGGGCAGCTAATGAGGCAAGTGCAATCGGCCTCGCAGGTCGCGTTGGCTATGAGAGTTGTGAAGTGTGGGCACCCAAATCCCTGAGCCTCGCAGGCCGCTACTTCGGATGCACCACCAGAGCAGGAGAGCTGCACCGTGCAGCGTGGCAGGAGCTGGGGCTAGATGGAGTGTTAATTATCGGAGCTCCGGGGAAATAAAATCCAGAGGATTGCGTACACTGGCCACCGCCACAGCAATGCTGGGGATGAAGAGAAGGATAGCGTGGATGAGCTTCATGCTTATAGGATGTGCAGATAGCAATGGGATATTCTGTATACATTCTTACCTTCTCCCTTTATACAGGGCCGCGGAGGGCAATACCCATCGAGCTATTTAATTAGCCTGGTGGATAGGACGAGCGGGCTGCCATAATCCCGTGAAATGCAGCCGCTATGAACGTGCAATTGAGTGCGATTTGAATTAGGCTCGCACGCCGGCGGGCGGCAATCCTCTACTGCTCCCGATGGGGAGGATAGATTGGCGAACCAGAAGAGAACATGAGGAGCATTAGCCACAATTAAATACTGGACCTGTTTAGTTTCGGGAGCGGGCCTTACCGGCGCATTGGATTGTTATCCGGCCTAAATTTCGGCAGACCTTGTCGTTCCTTCATATACACGATCGTTCGGATGGGCCTGCAGAATTCCGTCAGCCACGGTGAAAGCCCACGCGCAACGGTCGCTTCATTCAAAAAAAGTAGTCTAATCAATAACATTTAACGGCGAGGGTTCCGGGAGACTCTTACCTGTGAAAAATATCCCGCTGTGAACAAGATGATAATCACGTTGGATCGTGCCCTTACGACGAGAAAAGTCTTTATACGGACGAGGGGTTTAATGCCGGTGGCATGATGAATACTATATCCTTGGATCTTGCTGGTCACAACGAAAACGAGCGAGGTGAGTTATCGATTTTCTCCCACTCAATCAGAGTGGAGATGTTTACCCGACATGACTTCTAGCCATACCATACAAGTACATCGTCTCATGCCAGTCTCCTCGGGCGTTGCACCGTCGATCCTCGTCCCGCGCCCTACCATACCAAACAAATCGAGATGGAGTGTGTGGTGCGACTGCGGATGTAGCTAGAAGGAGCAAGGATAAGCAGGATATACATAGGGGACGCGAATGAAAGGAATGACTTACTCGGGACTCGGGTGGGTTGAGTGGAGGATACTACCGTCACAAGCTGGTGTAGGGCTGGATGTACGGCCTGTTTCCGAATGATATCTCGATAACAGGGTTAATGCCGGAGGTGAGTCAACTAAGATGTACTGTCAGCCACAAGGAAAGGCGGATACGGTGGCGAGAAAGAAAGAGAAGGAGACGAGAGAAGGAAGAAGATGAGAAGCCAGAGGAACGAAAGCGGAAAACGGACTCGCCTCGCAAAAGAGGGGGGCCGCCGCGCGCGACTGCTTAGTCCCGGGACGACATTAGAAACCGAGCTATCTTCGACACGTAAGTACGACGTCTTTGTCTGGTGCGCAAAGTATGCGGAGCCGCAGCCGGGCGGCGCAGGAGGGATCGAGGCGCAGATGACGCACGGAGATTCGGGTACGGCGCGATGGGGGTGGCGGCCATCGCGTGCGGGTGAGGCCGAGGCGCGGCGGCATCAGATATAGGGACATCTTCGGGACGAGTCAGCTTTGCATCGAGGAAGGAAAGGAGGACGCAGAGAGGGGACGTACTTGGTGCGCAAGATCATCGTTCCAACTCCAGCATGTACAGAGATGCAAGATAGGGATGTACGTGCGGCGCGGTACAACCGGAGGGATGGGAAGGGCAGGGCAGCGGCGGGGCGTGGAGGCTCACTAGAGATGAAAGTCATTAGTTCGGGTGTGCAAGGCGGCACGAGGAAACGCACCTGAGACTGAAGACGAGGTCCTACATGTAGCGCGGATGCCACGTTAGTGAGGGGAAATAGCATGGGGAGAGGGAGATATGTGCATGTCGGGGCGCAGTTAGAGTCCGCGCGGGGTAGGTACATAGCTACGTGAATAAGATTAAAGCGATTTGGACAAAGGGTTAGCAGACGGACGTACTAGGCGTTGTATCTCGGCGTCGTGCGTCCCTGCATGCGCCTAGGTGGGTGCAGATGGCCTCGGCACACACGCAATTAAATAGCCTGCGCAAGGTTCGATGGACAACTGGTACTGATGCTCAGCCATTGAGACAGCACGATGGAAGTTTCTGGTTCCAGGAAGGTGGGGAGCCAGGTCGGAGGGCAGATGCGAGTTCGTGGTGGTCAAGGCCCGCAAAGGAAGGCAGCCAAACACGGCATAACACAGCCTTCTTGCCGACGGTCATGCATCATGTCGCATTTCAACTGCCCGTCTTCTACTCGGAATAAGATGGTATTCAGGGTAAAGCAGTCTAGCACTACTTCCCGTCTTCTGATTAGTGCCAAATGCTTGCCGTCGGCCTGTCGTTTTCCTTTGGGGACGGTTTCGTTAGCCATTAAATTGTCGATCCGTACCAAAGACCTTCAGTCGGGCTTTTCCCTTGGTTGGCACTGATTCCAAGCCTGCTTAGCTTGCATTGTCAACACCAAGGCAATGCGCTCGGGGTGGACGTCAGATGATATAGATTCTCTGTATTGGCCAAGCCGCAATCTGTCTCGCCATCTGGTCGTCGGGAGGAATGACATTTACATACATTTACCCCATGACTCCAATTCAAAGTTCTGAGGCGTTGCTTCAGATCTAATCAATGGCGTCTTTTGCTCTGATTCGTGCTACATTTCGCTTCCCGAACCGCTTGCTTTCTCCACCGCTTTATCTCCTATATTACTCTTGACACCATTCATCTCCGGCAGACTTCCAAATCGTGGGAAACGCGGCACGACGCCGAATCCCAGAGTTTGGCAACCTGTCAAAGAGGCCAAGGGGAAAGAGTAAGTGTTTTGAGGGTCAGTATCACCGTGACCTGCATTCTAAATTTACACTTATACCAAACAACGGAAGCGCAGCGGTAGTTGCTGGTCTTCATGGATCTGGTTCTCTCCCTCGCCCTCGCCGATCTTCATCCAAACTCGAACTCTCTTAATCTAAACTTGTGCAGATACGCGGTCAGCCTGGCTACATACCATCTCTCTATTCACCGTCGACATTCCTGCACCCTTCACGATCACAATCTGGTTGTCGAATATCCGATTTTGGAGGCACGCAATCCTTCCAGCTGAATCTCGTTCTCCGGCCGTGCGATGGAATCAACCTGGAAGCATGGTTCGACTGTTTGCGCTGCGGGCCGCTCAGAAGTGAACGAAAGTGGAATATGCTGTAGGAATCGGCGAGGGTCACGGCAACGCGAACCTGCTTCTTACTGGACTAATTTCACGCAGATGCCTCCCGACGATCGGAATATTCAGCTCGCAATGGGCACAGCTACCACGACCGCGGCTATCCTCGGCGTTGCGCATCCATGGTACGTTGCTGGCGTCGCTGTGCCGTAGATCCCTATTGAGATTGTCCCCAGATCGTCTTGTACAAATGAGACCCCGCCTGGTGTATGCCATATTTCATGTTAGTTTTCTTGGGATCGGGACGGCTAGATCAGTAGAAGGCAGGACGCAGAATTATAGCAAGGGACACGCCTAAACACAACTACTGTGCGTTGGCCCGCGCTCCAGCCCGACCTCCGGGTCGCCGTGAACGTCCTTGCGGCGCTGTAAATTACGACGTACATCAGTCTCCTAGTCATTAGAGCGAGCGCGAAGATTAAACGCAACGTCCATATCCGCCCATCGGGTGACAATCTTCTGTAGAGTAGGAACTGTCGCCATCACGAAGCGGACGCTCTCTTGCCCGAGCGTCAAGTGCGGGTTGTAGTCCACGTCGACTAGTGTGCGCAGAGTGGTCGATTTTGAGATCGCAATCCGTAATTATCGTCTACAGCATTAACTCAAGTCAAAGCTTGCGAGAGGAAAAACAAATAACCAAGTCTCGTACCCAAATCTCGAGCCATGGAGCGCCGTGAGCCATTCTGACGTACCAAGCACGTGAAGGAGGGATTTTTGAGCGTCACTGTGTGCGCAGCTATTGGCTGTTGGATGAGGGAGCTTGCAATCGCCGTCCGGCGGTCAGGGCGTTTACGATCAAAAAAACGAGGCATGGAGAAGAGGCATTAATATGAACAGGGCTGAGATGCTCGGTCCAGATTTCGCAAACAGGCGAGGGAGGTCGGTGGCTACGGAAGCGCACGCACGGTTGCCTTCCTGTAAAAGACGAGTTGATAGCTACCAAAGAAGGACGAAATAAAATCACACCCATGGTCATCAAGAGGCCTTCGAAGAGTGAAGCATGCGATACAAGATTGAAAATGGTGACCGAACAGGCCTGGGAGCTAGCCCAGAGCGGCTTCGTTCAACTCGTTTTTACCACCTAGTATTTATAGGAGTGTCTTGCAAGAAAAGAAAAACAGAACCGGGAACAGCATTTGGGACTCACAAATACAGTGAGAGTCGTTAAATTGCTCTGAAGCGCCGTAGTCCACTACAGGAGCAAGTTTATGGCAAAAATCAAGAGCCAGGAGGAATTTGGGGTTGTCCTGAGTTTGCACGACCTGTACCGGTCAGATATCTACGGCCATTGTAAAGCACGCATGATGCGGAGAGCGGGTGGCGTTTTATTCGCGGACGTGGATGACGAACTTTGGATGGCTCGCAATAGCCGCAAACGGAACGTAACGGCGGGATAGCGGTTCGTATGCTACAGGCGGAAGGGCAAGGTAGAGTACAAACGGGGCAATGCTATCAGCAGAGACCATGGCGCGCAGGCAGCGCAAAGCCGGACGGCAGATGTGGTCGTGGTTTGCAAGATAAAGAGGGTGACCGTCACGGTGTCACCGCCAGAAAGTCGTCGGCGTTTCGGTTTCGGCATTTCGGTGCACGTCCACACAACTCGTAACCACAACTGGAAATTCGGTTGTGTAATGATACCTACCTACCCACCAGAAAGTTTCGCCGGTCGGCATGCCCGGTTTTATCGGTCTGCGACAGATTTGCCATCAGCCTTGAAATGGCCAGGTTGCCCTTCGCAAGTGTGAGGTTACGGAGTTCCTGTAAGGGAAGTCGTAGAACACGTTGAATCAAGTCGGGGGTGTTTTACTTAGACTAAGACGTCAAGTCAGTAAAACACTGTCGTTGACGAGACTGTCTAGCTACTGCTGAACTACTGGCTATTTATACAGGTAACCACGGGCTGTGGAATCAATACGGAGCTACCACGGAGCACTACGGAATAGACTACGGCTGCGGCAAGTGACTAGGCCGCTGCCGCTGACACTGCGCCGTCGTCTGCGGATCTGCGGCAAAATCAACTTCGGCACCAAGGCCGAGTCGCATTCCTTACGGCAAACGAGGTCACTCGAACAGGATTGGTTTGCTCGAGCGGACGTCGCGCTCCATACTTGGAACAAGCTGTTTAGTAAATGGGCCTTGATAAAGTTCGTGGCAGGCTGAGCAGCCTGGAGATATGTACTAGGTTCTGATCTCGCTTCAACAAGGACCGCAGAAATGCTGAAGGATGGTCAGAGCGATCGAATGATCCTGGAAGTACCCAACCCGCACGAAAGAATTACTAATTTCACAGAATGAGGAATATCCTGTGAATGATACGACAGATTGACCCGTTTCTGATCCCTATCCTTAGTTCGTGGCGCTGAGGGACACCGAGAACAACGCGCCTGACAAATGCCTTGGTCGACGGAGAGTAATCTCGGGATCCCCGGTCACTTTTATATAGCTCGACGGCTATCAGCCGCAGTTCTGCGCAATTCAAGTCGCAGGATGGGGTAATAATCCGTGGGGTACATTTGCTGTAAAGCGGGTATCCCCATGTTCTGCTCAGATACGACTCCGAAATATTCGCGTCGGAAGTATGGCCGCAGGCAGCGTCCCTAAAAATGATCCCCCGCCATAGTTACTGCCAAGGTCGGCTTCTCGCTACACAGCAGGTTATATGGCGACTCACTGTCTTAACATCGCTGTATAATGGTGATTCTTGACACTGATATGTCGGCGATCACTTCTTGAGACGAGAGCGTGTATGTCTGCCCAAACGACCCCGGCTGCATCGCGTAACCCAGATACGCAGAGTCTTTGTACGCCTTGACTGCTGCGTGACCGTGGGCTCTGAGATTCGGCTGTTTCTGGAATACAATTGTCCGGCATGTCCCACCGATAGGCCGGCGTCCTTCCGTTCCAGCAAGAGGATCAAGGCGAGCAGCTGAGAGAACGTTCATCGTCGAATTGGGTGTCGGGACTTGAAACGTTGATCCACTGCGGCACCTCCGATCCTGACTCGGTCCGCCAGCGCCATTGTGATATTAGATCTCTGGTCTCTGGTCTCACAGACAGTCAACTAGAGGCTTATGGAAATACGTGAAGACACCTTTCAGGACGAAGCAACTTGTTGGCCTCGACAAGAGAACAAGAAGTATGAAACCAAGACCAGGGGCAGGAGGCGAAGCATGAAGAAAGTCTCGTGAGAAAGCTCGGCAAAAATGAAATATATTTCCAAATATCAATTAGCAGCAGACTCAACAGATACATCCCATCCCTTAGGTCGAGCTTTTCCTCGATGCGCCCATGGCAACATGATACATTGCGGGTCCTCTACCTGGTATGTTACCCAACTGCGGGCTTCACAGGTATCTCCGCACCTGATAGTTGATCTAGAATTTAACAATTTAGCAATGTGATATTCGTCTACGCAAAGAAGGTTTAGGCACGGGTACGTCGGCGAATTTAAATGAGAGAGGAAGCTATCGTAAGGTATCTGAAATTGAGGTGGATGAGGTTAACTGCGGCCGTGAGTGCTAACAAAGCGGCCATGGCTTTATAAACAGAACTGTTGGTTCTCGATCATTCACCACAATATATACGCAATTATTATGCCGAGTATAAATAACAGACCCCACATAAAAAGCACCCGTTCCGTTCCAAATGATTTGAGGGCATTGTCATCTTTCCCGGGCATTGATTCCGGTCGACAGGTGTTTGCATGTTCTAACAGACCATCCAACTGCCTTGATCTTTGGCATTATGAATTGACAGCGTCAGACAACGACGTACAAGCTTCTATCCGCGCAGACTTTTCAGGCCATGCGTTGTGAGCTCGGCTGGGTCGAACTGCTCCGTTTCATGTGGACAACAACGAGAGGTGTGAGTTACGGGTCATTATTGACGCAGAGCAACAATTCGTGGGAACCGAGACACTGTATTGAGATCATTCATGAATAGCCCTTTCGAAACACTGATGCGTCTAGATGCATGAGTGGTGCCAAGATCTTGGCAGCAGCCATTAATCAGGATTCCGTCCTGCGCAACAATAGGATGTTTCATTATCCAACAATATCCTTGGAGCACCAGGCACCCATAGAATGGCCGAATTTTACAGCATCAACAAGGAGAACGTTGAGCTCCTGGGCAACCAACCATGTACAGGCTCGTGGGACGGAGTTTAAATGCAATGATAACAGGGGAGATGCTGAGGCCAAGAGGAGATCCAGCATTATCATGAGCACGTCTAATGTTTGGACACCGCCCAGACTGGCAATCGCGGAGCCAGAAAAGAGGAATCGGAGCGAGGCGGAATCTGTACTCATTGCGCGAGGCGGAGTCGTGCGGAGGAGGCAAAGCGCACAGTGAAGGACAAGTCCACGAAATGCCAGAGTAGGAAGGACACTGGAGACGTTGGAAGGAGATGGACTGGAGAAAGCACAGAGAAGGAAGACGCAAACACCGCCAAGTAGAGTTCGGCAACTGATCCGGATCACGACATGCGGTCTCTTTTTTTCGCTTCCCCACCATGCCTGTGTGCAGCGCCTTTTTGCGTAACGCAGTATTGTCTTTGCGCGTGTCTCAAGGACATCAAGCCGCCCGACTATGATGTCAGAAGAGTGCTACGGTCGGCGAAATGGTGTCCGGCGGGCTGGCTGCAGCCTGCGTGGTCGCAGGTTAACGTCAGGCGCCTAGACAAGTGTGCTCCGAATAGCCTGAAGCGGGATGTGTTACGTTTGACGGGTGTGTCTGAAGAGTGGCTCTCTTGCGACGCGATGCGGCTCGGGGTGCGGAAAATCACGCTCGAGCTCGCTAGACACGTAACGTGCCAATTTCCACTCTGAAGGTCATCTACTACGGACGTAAGCAAGGCCTATGTCTGCTCCCGTTCTAACGACTTCACCGGTCTGATTAAAGTCGTTAGAGCGGGAAACGACACATTTAGAATTCTTTCAATCGTGGCGCCACCATCCACATCCGACGGTTTCCTCGGCGTTTCTCTCTTATTTGGCTGGCTCCGCGACAGCCGCACTACGGGATACTGACAGTATGGCTCTTAACGGCACTACGCTCATTAAAATGAAATTCCGATGGCAGAAGGGACTCAGAGCGTTCGTGCAAACTGTCATTTTTAGCATGGGCAATGTCTTATTGAAATTATAAAGCACAAGAACATACCCCTGGCACTTCATTCGCGTAACACCCCATCGTCTTCAGACAAATTCATGGCCCCGATTGCCACCGTTGCGCTCCTCGTTCGCCCCGACGACTTACAGGCCTTGTATGAAGGCTTCGTTTCCGACTCAAGCTCTCCTTCCAACGAATGCAGTGGCGATGTTCTGACACATGAAGCCTCCCTCGCCATTCTACATCTGGCCTGGACTGTCACGGTCCGACGCTGGGCTGGCGTCGATACTTTCTGTGTTGGTGGAAGCTATTCCAGGGGTGTCTGTTACGTGCACGATCGCGACATCCCACACTCGGCGCTTATCCAGATGGATCCCGAGGCTAGCCTGCGGGAGCTATTTCACCAGCTCTCTAGCGCCATGACAGCCGATGTGCCATCTGTGCCCCACAAGGTCAGCAGTCGGAGCTTAGGCAGCTACAGCGCCACAATCTGCCTTCCTGGGGGTCCGAAACCGGGTCAGAAATGCGAAGCCATGGAGAAAATGCCGCAGGTGCGTGAGATGATCTGCTCGAATTGAACTCCTCTCAACTGTCTAACACAGACCAGTCTTCGTCTTGAATTCGCCCCGCTGACAGAGACGATCGATCAATGGTTGGTACATCTCCAGTCGGAGGACTCCACAGAGCCATCCTTGACGCCAGCCATGGGCGCCAGCATGTTGCACGGTTTCAACCAGACGTTGAAGTCGATGTTGGGATCTCCAACGTGCTCCGTCGACGCAGTCGATATGTGCTCCGAGCATCATCTTACCCAGATCCGTGAATTCACCAAGGACATCTCCCCTTTCAACAACACGCTTCTGCACGATCTCTGTCTGCGACACGCTAAGACGCAGCCGAATGCCTGCGCAATCGACTCATGGGACGGCAACCTTACCTACGCGGAGCTGGACGACCTGACATCACGCCTAGCTCACCATCTCGTTGCCCAAGGCGTCCGTCCGGATACCTTTGTGCTCTGCTGTTTCCCCAAGTCCACGTGGGCCATCGTCGGCCGGCTGGCCATCCTCAAAAGCCGGCGGCGCCTACATCTCTATCGACGCGAGCGATCCACCGTTCTACTTGGAGTCCATCATCAAGCGCACCCAGACGCGCATAATGCTTACTTCGCCCGAGTATGTCGCGCGGTTCCAGTCGCTGGTGTCTACCGTCGTCGAGGTAACTCTATCTGCTCTGAACTCTCTCCCGGTTAAGAGTGGTGCTGCCTGCTGCGATGTGCGGCCGGATAGCCCTTGTTTGATTCTATTCACATCAGGTAGCACGGGTGCACCCAAGGGCATTATCCAGGAGCATCGATCTTACGCAACGGCCATCGTCGACTACGTGGCTATGCTGGGTCTCGACGCCTCCAGTCGCGTACTTCAGTTCGACGACTACGCATTCGATATCTCCAACAACGACTTTCTCGCGCCGTTGACAGCGGGCGGTTGCTGCTGCGTGCCCACGCCCGAGAAAACCGTCCCCGCCCTGCGCGAGAAACATCAACGCCCTGCGCGTCAACATGACGTTTTTAACCCCCACCGTCGCCATCCAGCTCGGTCCCCGCGACATGCCTACACTCAAAACGGTGTGCATCGGCGGGGAACCACCCTCCCCGCGATCTCCCTACGGGACTGGGCTGGACACGTGCGCCTGATCAACCAGTACGGCATGGGCGAGGCCGCCACATTCTGTGCCTACAACGACCGCCTCGATGCAGACCGCAATGGCATCGTCGGGCGGGCGGGCAGCGGCGCTATCTGGATCGCGAGCCCCGCGTCGCCGGAGCAGCTCGTTCCCGTCGGTGCTGTCGGCGAGATCCTTATCGAGGGCCCGCATCTCGCGCGCGGATATCTTGACGGTGTCGCCGTCAAGTCCGACGTGGGCTTTCTCTCCCGTCCGCCTGCGTGGATGCAGCGCATTCACCCCCACCGCGGTCCAACCCGCGTGTACCGCTCAGGAGATCTGGGACGATACCACCCTGACGGCACGGTAGAGCATCTGGGGCGAAAGGACACGATGCTCAAGCTGAATGGGTGTCGAGTCGAGTCGAGCGAGGTGGAATGCGTGCTGCGCCAGTGTTTATCTGACGAGGATGCGGTAGTCGTCGATGTGCTGGGCACGATGCGCACAGATGAAGAGCCGGTCCTGGCGGCGTTTGTGTATGTGGGATCGGAACGTAAACCCGGCGTCAACATCAGCATCCAGATTATCGATGAGGATCACACGGCATATTCTCTCGTGCGTGGCATGCGCACGATAGCTGAAGCTCAACTACCGGAACACATGCTTCCGTCGTTGTTCTTACTCGTTGATCGCATTCCGCGCACCAAGTCCAATAAGACGGATCGGAGACGGCTTCACATGTATGGGCAGGACTTTTTACGTGGCGAGAAGATCTTGAACGGCGCATGAAGGACAGGACTTTATCCCTACTGTTGTAGTATAATAGCGTGCATTATGATGTTCCCGATGTCACTCGAATTTGAGAATCGAATCCGGAAGAAATCCAGATTCCTAAAAAAGAAATTCTTCTCGTCTTGGCTTCAATCAGCACCATCTCGAACTCGAAATGCTGCTTTGAGACTCCTCGCAACTCTGTCGGTCCCTGAATGTGATCCTAATGTATCTGAGCACCCCCTTCTCGCTTTTTACTCCTTTTCACTGGGTGGTTCCTTCGCTATGGATGCCTTCGCCCATCAATCATCCCCAGCCTCCGATCCCAATTTTCCTAGACTCGTCGTCTGCCTGTGACTCTTTCAAAGGACAGTCTTCTCGAGGTTCCTCGTAACTCTTGGACTCTGGCAGCAAGGGATGAGGCCATACGAGGCGGAAATTTAATGCGTGCCCGGAAGCCATGTAGATTAGGCACACCAGAGATTCCCAGATTTCAGGCCCTTGATGTATAATTCGAAATGCAACATTTCAAATTGTACTTCAGAGAAACTGAATCAGAAGCCTATTTACAGACTTTCAGTTCAATTGTTATTAGAGTCGATGTTAGTTGAATAAAATCACCATTCAGCTGCGCTGAATTTTGGCTGAATATCCGAATATTGGATTGCAAAACACCACAACTGAAATTGGAAACCTAAGCCACTGGTATCTTGATACATCTCAGCCTCCCGAAATGCCAACTTCTATCTTCAATTTCAGTCGAAGCTGAAATGTGAATGGAAATAATTCATTAGAGTCCGACTAAAATCTGAATCCCCTACCAAAAAGTTGATTTCGCCATTAGGGGTATTCATATCACTCAGTTCACATTTTGAGCCAGGCTGAAATTCAGGTCGAAACTAGAAGTTTCGAGAGGGCCGGAACACATAACGATACATGTGGTTCCAGTTTGAGTTTTAACCAGCCTGGTTTGTTCTGAGGCAGCAGCCGAAGAAATATGCCATTCTCTCAGGCCCGCTTTCCAGTCCAGTCCCCGGGAAACGTCAGTAGTCAATGAAGAGAATACCGTGGAATCCAGGACGGTTGTAAATGATCCATGAGGACCGCCGTTGATGGTGAGTGCATAGAGGGGTGATGGTGCGAAGGAAAGTGGGACGATACAAAGCAGCATGAGAGAACAATTCCAGCAGAGAACTGAGAGAATAGCGTCGTTCAAAGTTCCCATTTTTGTTTCCTTTTTGTCTCATAAGTTGAAATCTCATTTTTTCACGAAAATGCCTCATTTTCATTCTCATTTTTGTGATTTGGCTGAAGTGTTGAAGTTTGCGGTTAGTAGAAAGGGACGCGGCTTAGATTTTACTCAGGGAACTGCAAAGAAGGATGAAATAAAGTGGCTGGAGGCCGAGATGGATGAAGAATGTGTTGTTTCTGAGGGCGTCATATCGTTTATAGCTTCGTTACTTCCTACCGAATAATGTTCTTTGTCTCTACCCGATTTAGTCAACAAGCCGTGACTTGCACCGAAGCCAAGCTGAAGCCGTGTGAAGCCAGCCACGAGCCGTCGGCTCGGCTTTGCCCAATTTGGCAGCGGCTTGCGAGCCATCAAAAGCCGAGCCAAGCCAGCCAAAGCCGAGCCGCGGCAACACTAACTTAGTATAGTGTATTGGCCCAACCTTTATTGTTAGCGTGGTACTTACGCTATGTAGCTACAGCATAGTGTACTTTCGTGTGCATCATGTGTCCCTTATGCGTTTGCAATATAATAGAACTACTACGTTCTGAGCCAAATGCAAGTTCTTATCTTCCTCGTACCTTCAAGATCGATACGGGCGACTACTCCCAGCAGATTTACGCTGACATTTATACCACCTCCTTGTCTCAGCGGGAATTCGGGTTGAGTCCGCTTCTTCCGTTCTCTCCTGCCACGTAGGTGGCCTCACTTTTATTCACGATCTATTTTTCGTCTATGTACACTTCGGCAGGTTTTTCTTACCACCGAGCGGGAGAATAGCGCGCTGGACAGACGCTTGGGAATTCCTTTTGTTCAGAGATGCCTGTCGGATAAGTATCGACTTCTGATTTTTTTTTTTTTTTTTTGCAGCCTTCCCTGGTCGGAGGCAAGGTCAAACATCGAACGAGCGGATGGTCCGCACCTGTCTCCCTGATCTTGGCAGTAGCGGTTGCCCGTTCGACTCGGGTCCCAGTCATGGGTCGCTTCTAAGGTCTCTTTTGGTTCACTTGTTGTTACTGAAGTGTTTTTATTCTTTTGTCTCGTCTGCATGGATGGTGAAGACCCGGTGTACGTACGCTCCGCTTGCTCCATCAAGTCGTTCTGATCAAGACCACATTATTCTCTAACCACATTACACACGGTCTAATGTCCCCGTCTACTTGGCCAATCCTTAACCTCTTGGACTCCAATTCTTCTGGTGAATAGGCTCAGTTGCACTGAATAACATGCTTGAAGTCTTCGTCTTCATTTCCTTCCGTCCACTCAAGTTGTCGACTCGGTGGCGAATGAACACGTCCGCTTCAATTAGCTTCTTTACATGGTGACTTGCGCGGAGGTCCCCAGTCCAATCCCGGCCCAGTCGTTCGCTATCGCAACACGAGTATTTTCTTTCTTTCCCGAGACCTATGAAATGACTGCTGCATCCAACAGGTAACTATTGGAATACTCCATATACTGTTGGTCAATTTGCGTCTAGCTGTTCGCCTGCTTCCTGTTTCTCAGTTCCGCATCTCCGCTCATGGTTAATGGAGTCACGAGTCCTGTATTTTTGGCTACTTATAAATTTCTTTCGGCCTACGTATATCCCGATTGCGAAATCTTTGGAATCAAAATCAACCGACTTTCATGACGAAATAATAAATTTTTATTATGCATAAATCATGACCTCTTCCTACTCCTCCGGTATCCGTAACTCAGATGCAGGTGGCCGCAAAAATAACAGGACAGGCATGGAACGCCGTCGTGATTATGGCTGACCTCAGATGGCGGCGATCATGAGGATTGAAACGTAGTTGACAAGTGAGAATTTGAGAGAATTAGCGGTTTAACTGGGTCGTGAATTGTGATCGTCGCCGAATGCATTCGGCGATATATGTATAATCCAGACGAATTACAAGCCACGGTGCACTGACCTTGGTCCTGTACGTCTCGGCCGCCTAGGGCCAGTTAACCCCCATTTAGAGATTCTGCATGAACAGTGGGGTTACTGTAGCGAATATATTTTATCACGTTCCTTGCCGTACGTGTGTGGCCGCTGCGGCCGCATTTCCACTCATATCTGATCCACCCTTTATTCCGACTCGGCGGACTCGTCACCAAGACACCAAACTCCTTTATTTCAACTCTCCCCTTTCTGTCCCGCTATTATTCCGCTCGTTCCCGTAGTATATAAACAGTTGATGTACGTAGCTAGTAGCTGGGCAATCTTACTGTTACACCACTCACCTCGTCGAACTGACCACCCAACGATTCCTTGTGCCGGAACTAGCCGCCGACTCTCTAGCCGGCTTGCTTTCCGTCACAGTTACCCTTCCATCAAGCCTTTCGTTAGATGGAAGGTCAATGAAGCAATTGCAGGTTGAGTTATATTGAGGAGATATACATTTTGTTGCTACATGTCGCCGCTTTTTGATTTTGTTTCTTATCCCCTTGTCTCCTACTCATCATTTTACTATACAGTAACCCTGACCCAAAATGAAATCACGCTGCGAGCAACTCTAACTGTTTCCTGGGCGGATGGCTGGCCGTCATCTCCATTTTTGGGCGGCTATCTTCACCAAGGCTTTTAACACACTGCATCTGTATGTCAGCATTATGTCAGGGGGTCATATGAATGTTTCTCACACTGCTCGTTAATGTCAGGTACTGCTGGGAGCCAATGTCAACCTGAACAGTCGAAAAATCAGATGGAGATACGTGGCTTGTTGAAAATGTCGAAGAGGGCATAAGTGGACGTGGACTCACCGTGTTGGGGGAAATCTATGTTAGGAATTCAGCCTCTCGAACGGAATGAACTGAACAGGAAGAACGCACCACTACTGCTGAAGTCGTCGCTGATAATGGAGGGGATGGTTAAGGTGGCGAGACCCCCAGCGGACGTCACGTCGACATTGGCCTTGGACGCAGACCTGCCCGACCTCCGGACGTTGAGATTCGCGAGCTAAGGGGAGGGTGAGTCGCGTCCCGTGGATCCGAACGCAAACCAGCGCACCATACTGAGCACGTACACACGCCCAAGCGTGTACGCGATACCTACGGAGACTGTCAAGTGTAGATGGGTCTAACGCGCACATTAGACGAACTCGGACGACGCACTATTGGTCTCCTCCTTCAACAGAAACCTGAAAGTGGCAGCCACGGTTCGGTCTTGTAAGTTGATGACGAATCTTAGCAGCGTATGGGACGTACGCAATGACAGTCCCCACGGCAAGCGTGGCCGTCGCGGTCCCGGTCCTGATCGTCAACGCCACCAGCCGGTCCAAGACACTGTTAAGTGGCATGGCCATAATTATGAGCCATACGTTTCTCTGCAACCAGCGTCACGGGATTTCTCACCTCCGTGTGTCCACCAAAGTGGGCCTGGCCTTCCTCAACTCCCAGAGCAGTGCCGCGGCGATGCTGAGGTCCGCCACGGCTTCGGTCACCAGCCAGATTCTGATAAATCGAAGGGCAATGAACTCATGAACAGCAGAGCTTCATGACCATGAGGCACGCACGTTGCCGGAATCCTGACCTTCTCGCGCTCCTTGAATGCGGGGAACATCGCGATTATCACCCCACATGCGACTGCGCCTCCAAACTGTGTCCGGCAGAATGTGGGTACGACGTGCTGCGCAAGAAGACAAACGTCTACGTACTGCGACAATGCACAAGAAGGAATTTAAAAGAGTGACAAAGATGTTTCTGGTGCTAGATCGATATCTGTGAGAGAGCGCGGGCGGAAGAGAAATGAACACACACAACCACCAGTACCGGATGACAAGAAAGCTCTGGATGACAACAGCAATTATGGCTGTGGTGAAAAGATAAAGCGGGATGGGCTGCAATGTCAGTTATTCCACGCCTGAGGTTCATGCTGTTTGACATACCCAATGCTGGTCGGCAAGGTAATGGGAATCACCTGTATGTAAATCGTAGGCAGTTACTCAGGCCGTTGATAAATCTGAGACATACTGGCATGAGTTATTGTGTACTATTAAGGCGCTCAGCTTGAGCTTGTAGAGCACAAAATGTGAGCGCTTACGAGATATACACAGGCATAGTCGCCAACTGTGGAAACAGTATCGACTAAGAAGGCGACCAATACAAGCGTCTGTTAAAAAGAGAGGGTTGGGGACGAACTGTGGTCAAGGCAGAAGGAAATACCTTCAACTTCCAATCGTCGTGCTTGAAATGTCTAAAGTAGTACCTCGCCTGAGTGAGTTCGGCCATATACAGAAACTGTACCGAACTTGAGGTCGTGCTCGAGACATGGCGAATACAATCCAGTGCTCACGGAGTTTGCCCAGGTCCCAATGAGAAGTGCCCTGCAAATCAAAATGAGACTATCAAACCGGGAAGCTAGGAGAGCCGAAGAGGTTGTACCCGGTAGTGGCGTCAAGGTCGGGGAGAGACTCGGGCATTGCGAGAGGGATGAAGTCACCATTCTTTCACTGCAGATTTAAGTACGGCCTGTCAGTTTTTGACAGCTGCTCCTATTAATCTCCGCAATCACACGTGTGCATGTTATATGTTATGTCCGTGGAGAATCGCTTGTTAGCCGCAACCAATCAAGACAATTAAGACAGCATCCAATAAATCCAACTCAATGCCGAAGCATGTCCCTGTGACTTTAATTCAGCCCTAATGTCGAAGGATGAAATTGACGCCGCGGGCATTTTCCTTTCCTCGAGATCACTATCAGAGCGTGTTAGGGAGCGGATGCTAATCTATTCTTGCGTCTGACCTTTTCTCCAGGGGAAACGGACTGAAACAGAATGTAAGTAAGGTGAGGCCTACTAGTGTAGTTATCGCATTCGAATACCATGCATCATTCTAGTCTGGATAGCAGAATTTGCTCAGGTGCTAATGAGGGGGATGAAATTTGAACCAGCAGGCAAGGAGAGCAGTATGAAGTGACAATCTGCTAATGTCGCCTAAAGTCGGTAGAGCCATGGGTCATGATGTGAGAGGCTCAAATACCGGTGCACACAGAGTCAATCTATAGTCTTGACCGCACCGTGCATGGGACGACCGTTTTTGTCCCCGCCCGTATCGTATATTGTCCCGTATACCCGAGTTCGAATCGTCCCAACTTCGTCTGAAACCTTCTCGATTTTATGCCAATTCCAGGTCAAGGGAGCTCGGTATATGCCACCGTTCCTCCAGTAGGATCTAGAGAATGCACTCTAGAACTAAGCATAATGCGTCAAAGAATCTTAATCGGAGTTATACTTACGCGGTTTGCCATCGCTTGAATGATCCATTGGAAAGTTCAGATTAAAATATCGTTATTTGTTGATTTCTACGGCACCGACTCTCGCGTCAGAGTCCCACATTGACGAGACATTCGTTGAGAGTCACCGTGGGGCGGTAGGGAGTGAAACGGAAGGTGGGATAACAATGCATTAGCTAGAAGTCCAAAATTTATAATCTTGATCCCAGAAACCCAACAAAATTAGCACAGAACATGGTACGACCGTGCATAAGGTAAGACGGCCCTATTTTTGACGGCAAAGACGGTGTATGGGACGGTGTGCACCGTACCATCAGAGAACGGTACGGGACGGGAGCCGCTTACGGGTACCGTGTAACCGTCCAGTACGGGCACGGTGCGGAGCCCTATAACAATTCATCTGTCTGTCGTTCTCCGACGTTCCTTGTGTCTGTCTACTGGGAGCACATGTGGCATAAGCGACATCATAAGGACGTGCTGCTGGAACTGACCAATCAAATAACATATTTCTCCTCGTTTGCCATTTTTACTGTAGTTTGAGAGAGTCCAACAGACACAACTCATTGCGGCCCCGATGCTACATGTATTCCTGTCGCCCTAGTCCCAACACGAACATTCGTGAGGGCCGAACCTCGACAAACTCCTCAGAATATTTCTCAGATTTGATCGGAGTTCTACTGAGTACATCTGCCAAATTTCCGAAACATAATTCCATACGTATACTCTAGGGTTAGGGGTTCCTGATATAAAACAAGATAAGACCAGATAAGCCATATAAGGAAGCAAATATGTATGGCAATCTCCGGCGTGAGTTCGGGATTGATATCATTGTTACACATTTGAGCACTCTAACGCAAACCACGGAACCGTGACGTATACTTTTCATTCATCACACGGAGCTCCGGTGTGAAAGTCCATGCCGATTCGTGCGTATAATCGGAGCCAGGAGAAAATCCCGCGACTGCCGCGCATTACCGCGGCACTAACGTGCGAAGTCCCAACGTCGAAATTGGTATTCCTTCGTGGGTTAATTATACCATTGAAGTGTACAGATGCTCACTGTCCAAGAAATAGTATTTTATAGGCGAGTTCCACACTATTTCACCTCAACTGAGGTTATGCTCGCATCCACGGCATTTCGAATGAATGATCATTCATTAAAGAGAATTTTGGAGACGGTAAAGTCAATCATTCGGTTTGAGATTTACCGCGGCAACGTCGCCTCAGTGCACTGTACTATTCTGATCAAATCGACAGTCACAGTGGAGAGCCAGTTGGGCTCAGGGGAACCAGAAGCTATATAGCATATGCAATAGTAGAGAACAAGAGATGATGATGTAAGGTACACGGTCATGAGTGATAGGCGCCTAAGGAGACACCGGAGCGACTCCAACGGGTCACGGACCCTTCTGTCGATGTCGAAATTTGGTCGATGTCACGCATCACAGAGGTGTTTGTCGAACCCCCAAGCTGTCACCCAGGGCTCAAAACCGCCTTAAAACTGTAAAAAAGTCAAAAATTTCCATGCGAATGTTGAACTTTTGGGGGCCCGGGGGTTGTCACGCGAAAATTCAGCCGCTGTCGAAATGTCGAATAGGTAAATCGGGTCACGCATCACACCCCCTGTCAATTTGATTGTAATAGTACAGTACGGCAATGCTGCCTTACTTTCTAAGATTTCGAACGTTGTGGAAGTGTGACTTGCCCCGCTTGTCGCCTTCCCATCCCGTTCCGTTCCGAGCTGTCAACCGTAAATGGAAACGCCGTCGCGCTTCTTTCACTTTCACCACCACATCAAGTCTCCTGATTCCTTTCCAAGTTCATACTCACTTTGTTTACACTTAGATGCTATTTTCTCCTTCATTGATCCAGACTCAACATCTTCACGCCTCTAAGTCAGAACCAGTCCAACGGCGATCACGAAACACTTAATCGCTTCAAGCCTCGAGGATGGACTTGGGTCTCGTTTAGGGCATCGGTGAATATTTAATTACATTCTTCCTTACAGCATTCTTCCTCTTTCGTACATACTCCGTAGACTTCCGGACGCGACACTCATGTCCAACGCCAAGAATCTATATAAAGTTCAATTAATCAATCCATGTCTCAATGGATAATCTGGTTTGATGTTTGATTTGTTTAAACAGAACAGCATTCCAGGGCCTTTCTGGGTACTGAATGTGTGCACATAGGTGTGGCAGCGTGCTTGGCTTGGGAGCTTGGGAACTTGTGATCAATCAGTGATTCAATGTGTTTAAACCCTGTTGAAACCGTGCTTAAACAGAACGGATTGAACCGTGTTCATTGCGCAGCAAAAAGAATCCCAGAGGCAGGATTGAACACAAGACTTCTGTGGACTATTGAATTCCATGTCAGCAGCTTCTCAACCACTACACTAAACTGCTATTTAAGCTTAATGAAATTCAATCAACCACGTACTGACAGTACTGTCATTGCATGGAACTCGTAGGGCCTGAATTTGCACCTGAAGAGATCAAATTCTGTTTATTTGGTGGTGTGGGGACAGGAGACACTTCTAGCAACTTTCAATTCTATCCTAGGAAACTCTTTGATTTTTTCCAGATGTACAAAAAGGTTGAATATAAGATATCACCAGGCCAACAGAAAAATCCTGTGTCTGTTGCAAAGGAAATTTTCATTCTGTCTAAACTTTGTTCAGATAATCATAGAATGTTGATCTGATCCAATACAGGATTTTCAATGGCTTTCCCTCCGGCAGTTAGTGTACCTACACTTTTTATTGAGTGATTCAATAACTTGCTGTTGCTGCCAACCACCAAATTTGATCCCTGAAATGGATTCAGAGCCATTGTGGTGCTCAGAGCACACCCTTCCATTACCACCAAGTGGTTTGCGGACTTCATAGTTTTTCAACTAAACCAACGGAGCCACGACATGGTTGGATCATGATCTCCGCAACATCCATCATGTGTAACATGGCTCAGTTGGTTATATTGCTTCCTATTTCCTCTGTGTCTGAGTTCAAACCCCATTGAAATCATCTTTTTGGTGGTGTGCAGTTTAAACTGTTGGTTTAACAAATCCACAATCAAACCAGATTATCCATTGAGACGCCAATTGATTAATCAAACTTTATATGGTTACTGCAACGCCTCTGAACCCTCGGATCACGCTGGGGATGGACTTCGAGCCGGACTGGTCACCCGTGCTCAGCGCTGTTGGGGGGGCAGCGTTGTCTCCCTATTTGTCTTTGCACATTGTGTATGATTGCCCAAGATACTGTGATCTGCGCTGGGAAATCTTACCTCCCATCTGCACCCTATTTCTTTGCTAAGATTTTCTGTACAGAAGGTAGTCCAGTCAAGCGCGTAGGACGTGGATTCGAATCTCTCCGATGACATTGGTGGCTGCCGCAAAACGATAGCACAAAACCGGGAACTAGTCGAACCGCCTCTGGGCCACCACCACTGTTCAAATCCATCACTATCAAGCCTCCATGTGTTATTCTGGTATTTTGCTGGTGCGGTACTGATAAACCTTTTGTGGCTAGAGAAGCCGTGGCTGACGTCGGCATCCGTAAGCTGTCAGTACCTTTATGTGGTTGAAAACCGTTGGACGATGACCCCGATATCAGGGAGATCTGGACTGACAAAGATGCGTAGTCTTTTATCGTTCTGTGTTGCGGCTTTTCTTTTTCAGCTTAAATGGACTCCATTAAGAAATGTGAGTCAAAAAGCCTCGAATGGGATATACATATATACATATATGTACTTGGTTTCACTCATCCAGAATTATTCAGAAAAAAGTACTACTTTTCGAAACGATCGGATTTAGCTCCCTCGGTGTCAGTGGAGGAACAATATCATGAATGCGTCCCAAAGCGATGCTCCTGTGGGGATGCATGGAACAGCGTGGTGGGCTGCTGCCACATCTCGTCCAGGCGCGCAAGTCCAAAGGTCACCCGTGCGACAATGAAGGTAGGGCCAGGCCCTGTTGCAGGACAGGTACTTCAGTGCCCCGTTCAAATGTGATGCAGAAACTTTAAACTAACCGTGATCTGGTCTACCACTGCTTGTGCATCGACATCGTTCGAAGAGTCGGTGACAAGTAAGGGAAGAGATGTAGCCATGGTTATGGAGTATAGTGGTGCGGACTCCACGATGATCTCTATGAAATGGACATAGCCACAACACTTCCTCGTGGTTCGTTTCGTGAATAATTCTAATGAGAAACCCGGTTTCTCGGAGAAACCCTTCCTATCAGGGAACTCTTTCAATGTTCTAATGAGAAACTCCATCGCAATTTCGGCGACTAGCCGGCAGGCTTGGCCTCGGGTGATCGGCATTTCTTGCCGACACTACTTCCACACCTATTCGCCTGCGGTAAGTTTCCTTCGAGTATGAGTTGATGGGCTAATTATATGTTGAAGCTGGTATCGAGACCAGGACCTATGAATATCCCTTAATAGGTTAGATGCTGAATTCAGACAAATTTCAAGAAAATTTCGAACCTCCAAAAAAGTTTTGCAACCAGAAAGCCCAAAGAAACGGTTTGGCATGCTCAAAAACCGTGTGAATAAAATAAGCGCCTTAAAGTTCGGACATTTGCTGAATCTAACCTATAAAGGGATATTCATAGGTCTTTCGAGACCCTTTCTTTGCGATGAAATCTGTTCGAACTTGAATTCCCATCGCCAGCTGACTTTAAAATTCAAACTACAATTACTTGCTGCCTCCAACAGCAGACAATGTGCATGGTGGAGAGGATATACAAAGGAAAATCCCAACGTTCTTTTTGTGCAGTTGCCGTTTGAAAACTGGTCCGGCCACATTAAAGACTCTGTATTATACTGCAAGAAAACGGGGAGGACTCACCCATCCCGTAGAGGGTCGGTCACAAAAAAATAATCTAGTGGATAGTCTTTCAGTAAGATTGAGATGTTGAAGACTGATAGAAGTGCCTCTCACCATTCAGGTACAATTCCACGAAGGTCTCTTGGTGGTAAGGACCGCGTATCTCGGTAATAGAGGACATTGTGTGATACGGCCCATCAAAACGAATGAGGGGAGTTATAAACAAGTGTCGGACCCTTGAGGGGAATTCACTGATTCATGTAGTTTGGCTTCCGAAGAACTCCACACTGGCATGGAAGCTGATGAAGCGCAAGTGGAAGAGAGAAACGGGTCCATCTGCCGAAGAATTGGTGAGGATCGCTGGCAGTTAAGATGCATATCTAATGGAACGGTGGTGGCGGTCAACATGATTGAAGATAGGGACCGTTTGTTGCGGCTTGCAGACCCGGAAAGGTATTGCGGGAATCAGAGCTATAGATACCTAAATTCTTACATAAATGAAACTCAACTTTGGAACAGGACCCGGCAAGATGTTTAACGGATCGATGACCCAACAATAGGATCGTTCACAGTAGCCCTTTTTCCCGCCCTTTTTCACCCTTTTTGCCATTTTCTTCGTTTTTTTGCCTGGTTTTTTTTCCCTTTTTCAATTAGAAGTACAAAAAGAGTAGAAAACCAAAAACAACGGAGTTCTACATGCAAATCTACGGGAAATGAAAATAAAAAGGGCACGAAAAAGGGCGCAAAAAGGGCTACTGTGAACGCTCCAGTCCGAGGCTCCCCTTTTCCACCCTTTTTGGCACCCTTTTTGTCTCTTTTTCTCCATTTTATGCAGTTTGCGTGCTTGAATTGTTCCTCAAAGGTCACATACCACCTCCAAGGTTCAAAAAAGACTGGGATGAAATTTTCTGGATTTTATAGTTCACTATCTACCAAGCATGAAAAAAGGAGAGAAATGGGTACAAAAAGGGCATCAAAAAGGGCGCAAAAAGGGCGTCAAAAAAGGCTACTGTGAACAACCCTAATTTAACAATGTGATATTTGTTTATGCAAAGAAAGTACAGGTGTCTCGATGAACCCAAATGAGATAGGAAAATATCGTAAGAGTCGTGAAATCGTGGTAGTCATGAATGCCGCTTGAGCGGCGGCAAAAGGAAAAACAACGGAGTGGTGGTTGACTCAATGCCATGCAATATACCTAACGTTAGCACCGTTGGCCGCGGGCAATTCCGAACCATCCATCAAGCATGTAGTATGCTTCCGTTGATCTTTTAATTATTACCCAACTGCCAAAACTTCGAGATGAATATCACTCATGTCATCGATTGTATCAGTTTAGTAAATCTATCTTACAGTATACCTGGGCTGAGATTTAGATCACTGGCTAGGCTTGTAATCAACATAGATCAGAATGTTTTGATTTCACGGGCATTATAGGAACAATTTATGCCCCACGAATGGGAATGTGTAGAGAAGAGCTAAGATTGGTACTTGTGTGTGCGCGAGCAGATTATGGATGTGTACAAGTTACACGGTCTTAATCAAACAGATGGAAGCGTGTAAGCAACTTGACGGTTCTAACATTCGCACTGTGCACAGGTATCATGGTTGAAGTTCTTAGCTTCTGCCGCGTCCCTAAAAAGTTTTCAGGATTGTACTTTTTTGCGGCACAAGAACATACTCTTCGGTTTCAGCGTAGTCGCGAAAGAACATCGATACGCAGTGTTCCTCTAAGGAGTTTCTGGCTTAACGTTTTCCCGCCTGCAATCCGATCAGCCCGTTACGTGCGAGAAGGTCAACCGGCACTCACTGTTCATTTCTTGCCCCCTTGATGTCCCTGAAAAATTGTTACAATTGAGACTTCCCTGAACAAAAGCATACTCCTCGATTTCGGCATAGTCTCGGAAGAACATCGCCGTTGCAGGTAATTCGTTCGCTGAAACTTCAAAAGCTCACCAACAACTCGGTAGTGCGATCAATCCTACATACCCAAGAAAACCCTCGGCAATCCTACCACAACCACCAGAGCCAGAATACGCGTCCACTGGATCCTCATCAATGCAAGTTAGTTAGATGGTCCAAGATTGACTGGACCATTATATAGGCTTTGATTGACTGGAATCAAATTCAAGGCCGTGGGAGAGAATGTGGGTCCAAAAAGCTCCATCAGGACCCACCCATAGGTGGAAGAATCACGACAGCCAACAGCACCACGCAAGACATCGCCTCTGGCGACGAGTCGGAGTCTGAGCACCTCGCCCAATGGAGCTGGGTTCAGTCGTCGAGTATAGTTCTGCAACTGTGTTCAAAAATATGAACAATGATGCGGAGATTGAAGTGCGCCCACTCTGTGATATCAATCGAAGCAAAAATGAACGATAGCCAAGTAGAATCGCTCAAGAACCCACGATCAAAACGCACCATTCATGGGTGGGCGGGAAATAGAACCATTATTTCGCTGTGCCTACAGCAATGATAAGTCCCGCAAGCGAGTCAAACGGAGAAATGCTTACCCAGTCACGATCCCATAATAGCGAGGTACATCATCCTGGACGACGGAGCCTGACGACAGCCTCATTCGCGCGCACTGACTCGAAGGTTTTCTGTGTCCTTTCTGCAGGAGAACACGTGGTTACGCACAGTATCGTCAAGTTCAGTCGCGGATTGGCGAATCATATTCCAATATATGAGCAGCGTCCATCACGTGCTGTTGATGAAGCCTGCTACAAACTGTGTTCGAGTATGGTGCTCCATCCGCCACCTACTCGCATGACTGAGCAATGTGCAGTTGCGGAGACGAGGATATTAAATTCATAGGTGCTGAAAAATGCCGAACAGGACCTGGTCATTGCAGAGGGACCCGGACATTACATGTTCGCACTGGATGTCTTCCACCAGCTGCATTGCCTGGTTTGTCGCATCAATGAATTCATTCCGATGAGCTTACGGGCATGCCAGGACGTACTGCGCCAGCAAGTGCACCCAGCATACAGCTATACTCGCATACCCATCTCATATCCGGCCCCGTATCGGCGCCATTCGTCAGGCACTGATGAGCTCCGCTGACGTCAGTACTCTTGTCTGGCAGTGGTCGGAGGAGCTTCAACAGGCGGAGCAGATGGGCGACATCGTACATATATGTGGATACTTTGACCGCATTGGTGAATGGGCCAGCAGACACACTTTTGTGGCGCAGAAATCCGATTTCGATGTCTATGTTGAGGATAATCTAGATGTCTTGTCCATTCAGTGCGATAAAATGTAGTCAGACTCGGACTTCTGTCCTGGCAATGAATAAAAGACGAAGCAGGGTGGAGATACAGGAAAATGCCCCAAAAGAAAAGTGAGAGGCATTTTCCCCAGAACTAATCGAGTTGGACGCAGATCGTAGCGTAATGGCCAATTTTTTGGGTCCGGTAGACTTGTCCGACAGGCTTGCCAGAACGGCTTTTCCCGCTTAGCGGAATTTGAAATTGGCTGTGCGAGCTTGGACGGCTTGGCTTGTGGTTGGGCTTGACTTGAGCTCGCTTACACCAAGCTTACCACTATATTTACGCCATTGATACGTGGTGCCCTAAGCCTCCGCGCTGGTTCCCGCCGCCACCACTATCGATCAATGTTAGAACTCGAGCTCCAAACCAGAGCCGCCGGCTGCTGCAAGATCCAAGCCAAAAACAAAGATGCGTTTGTCCCCAGTGTACAGAGCCGTACTGAAGACAGTCAAACGCGTGAAGAAACTCACGCCGATACTGTAAGTATATAAACTGCTGTCCCGAGTCTGACAGACAGCCTGAATTTCCGTGGCGGCAAGACAGCCGGCACCTGTGTGCCTTGCCGCTCGCCATCGTCAAGCCCTAGTAAACGTTAACAATTAAAACTGTTTCTTAATGTACAGATCAGCAAAATACCTGCAGACATGACTTGCAGCACGCGAAACCCAAACACACTGGCCGCTCAGTCAGATTCCCCGATACACGTATGGCAATTTCTGCTGCAAGTAATGAAGCTAATGTAATGCCCGAGAACTAACTGTATTTAATTTCCCCACGACGGCTCCGACTGTGGCTTGTCACGCAATCAACTGTAACGGATGGTGCTGCCGTCTGCATCCGAACACCGCCGGATCAACCATTCAACGCCCGCGCTGTGGACATTGTTCAGTTTCTGTAGAGTTGTTTGAGATCTATTATTAGTAGACAAAGTAGTTAGCTTTTTAGACACAAGGACACTTGATACAAATCTTACCTACCTTAGTATTTAAACACGAAGTAGTTACACATTCTTTAGCTTTCTTGAATCATATACTTCATCCACTCACCTCGGATTGAATACTATCGATTCTTGAAGGCTCTTGGGGGGTCAGCTCGACTTTTATCGACGCAGACCTTACATCAACTCGCACCGGAAAAGATCAAGCTTCGGCTCCAGCCGGGCGAAGAGGCCTTATACCTTACCTGACGACGACTCCAGCTGAAGCCCGGGCTCAAGTGAAATCTTTTCGCCACTGTGGCATGTGGTGACTTGTCTGCCTACGAATCGTCCGGCAGGTGTTTCACCCAATATGCTTAAATAAATCTTAATGCGCTGCTCTGAAGACATGCATTGAATGGTTTTCCGTTATCGACAACCTGTCCCTATCCATGCAACATTGCGACTTCGACGGGGACTCAATTTGCCAATTACCCCATTCCCAAGCAATTCGACTCGTGCTCGGTAACTGCTTTGCCCAACCTTATGTTTGCTAGTTGTATGTTGGTGCATGGCCACAGCCTGGAGCTGGTTAGAAAATATCCTCAGTGCCTGGGTGTGATGGCTGAAAAAGCATTAGGTGGAGTGCCTTGATCCTTGGGATTGTCTTGGTCCTTTTACATCGCAAAAGAGCCTAATCTGAACAGTATCGCTCGACGTACCGTAGCCAAGCACCAACATAGTATCATACAGACACGAGCTGACTTAGCCGATAGTGACACTGATCACCCCCTGCCCCAGAATCGGAAATTAACTTCAGGGGCGCTTCTTTTTATTTTCGACCTCTCCGATCAGCCGTTCAATACCCGCTCAAAAGGAAGGATCTCATTTGCTCGCTTTTTCATTTCCGCGCCAATGATCCCCGTCTCCGTACTCTCCTCAGTGCTGCATGTTGTCCGGTTTCAAAATTTCCCTGTCGTCGCACCCAGGCAACGTCCTGTCTATTGGTTCATTCCGCCCCATCCTCATCTTTTTCTGCCTCCAAGATGGTACTTCACGACCAGTTTTGCAGGAATCAAGCGCCTCGTAAGCTTTCTCCAGCATCAAGAGCCGACACGCTGCTTCGTGACTCTTCAAGGCGCAAATCAAGTCCGTTCCTGCTGCTTTGACGCAAGAGGGCCGGGAATACTTCTCCGGACAGACCGGGCGTGGAAGACTTCTCCTACCGCGGGCCGAATGACGTCACTTGACATTTCTAGACCTTCAAGCCACCCAAGATCTCTGGCTGATGCTGTGTTTTGCTCAACAGGTACGTCCGAATCGGCAAGCTACAAGCCTACGCACTCTTGAATAGATCGGATACTGCGACCGCGCGCCTTTCTTCTCGCTTTCTTTTCATCCTGTTGCTCTTACTTACAAGCGTTACGAATAACGACACCTGTAACCTGATGAGTCTCTGAAACACCTCCGTCCGCGCATCCACGCAAGAATTGCTCATTACTTTGTGCAGAAGTTTGAATTTCCCCCTGGATTCACATGTGGTTCGCACCATTGGCCCCCGCTTTCATTTTTGAAACGCTGTCTAGATGATACAAGAGCTCGTCAGGAGGAGCGTGTGAGCGACAGTAGTTTACCATTCCATTCCTTGGCCCATACATTCTGCCCAAAGCTGAACAATTTGCTTATTACAGCCGTTTTGGAAACAATAGAGGGGTTTCGCAAAATATTGATGCTCGATTTTTGCTTACCTCTGTTGACTGATTGATCTTCGGCTGTGGACGCCGACGCTGGAAACACTTCCGAACTTGGTCTAAACCTTAGGTTTATTCGGTGTTCTACGTGAGGTAATGTAATACAGTCCTTCAATATGGTCCAGAAGGAAAACTAGGTTTCTTCAAGACCTGCACGCCTGCGATGGTGAAGGGATGACGTCGTTGTGGGGCACCCATCAGTCAACAGAGGTAAGCAAAAATCGAGCATCAATATTTTACGAAACCCCTCTATTGTTTCCAAAACGGCTGTAATTGTCCAGCCTCAATATTTAAGTTAATAGCAAGGAGGCGCAATAATAGAGACGTTGGGCAAAGCCGTATGCGGCTTTTTGGTGCGCAATTTGAGAGTCCCAGTGATGCTCCGGAGCAAAAAAGGATATTCCCGTGTGCAGCTTTTGCGCAACGTCTCTAATAATTGTACTCCAATCGGTAAGCATTCTTTGCTGTATCAGGAGTTCAGATATTATTTCACTAATTCTCTACCCAGCCTGCTGTCACTGCCGCATCAAGGGATTTATCTGAACCATGCCTTATCAACTGGTTCTCTGTGAAAGGTATTAGATGTTCCGTTGGCTCGGATGTCACGGCTAATTTCTATCTGACTCAAGGATGTTCCTTTGCGCCAGAATCTCGGCTAGCTGCGACATACTCTTTCGTCTCAACATTCTCGCTTGAATCCAGGTATATCCGGGTAATCGCGAGTAATTTTCTCTAACAGCGGTATTCCAGCTTCAGGGTCGCATTTTTGTAGTTCCCCAGGATCGTAACTTGAAATCGGCCAAAAGCGGCAGGAAACATTCCATGTTCTGGACGTGCTCAGTGCGAGATATTTTTCTGTAGCTTCCACTTATGATAGGTCGTTACATAACTGCCTTGCTGCTGTGTAAGGGTGCTCACTCTTGGGTCGTCCCGTCCGTCCCGTCCCAAATTAATTGAATATCTGCTCGAAATAAACAAACTTCATACTCTGCCATGTTGCGGGGCAACCTCTTGCTGTTTCTTACCTCTAACATACTGCTCAAGCAGTGAAAATGATCAATAAATTCCTAAATGAGTTCCTGGGCCAAAGATCTGCACAGAGAAAATTACGTGGCTTTTGTTAACAAACCAAAAACGTCGGGGAGACAGAGTGCAACTCGACGAGATAATTTTTTCTTTATCCACGATGGATCCCATATCATCTATAACACATTTTGGCTCTGTGGCGCTACTCAAGTTCGGTGAATGTGGGGCAGAGGGCGGGCCAGTGTGCCGCCGGAAGTGATCAGTCTTAGCGGAGTTTGAAATTTGTTTGCTTAGAACAAATATTCAATTAATTTGGGACGGGACAGACGCGACGAACCAAGAATTAAGCACCGCTTGTATAGTCAATACAGGCCTCATAATTATAATGATAGTTGTAGATCTGCTGATTTTCAAATGCTAAACGACTACCAGTCTTGCCTCTCGGATTCCTCAATCTGACTTGCCCGTTCTCCGCATCTCGGTCAGCACTCAGTTTGCTCAATTGAAACGCATCCGAGAAGTCATTCAAGGTACTCAGAAATCTCTCAATTAATAATGTTTCCGGAATGGAAAGGGGTTTTATGGACATAGGCCGGAGCGAAGCGAGGGTGCGTCTTGTTCTTGTTATGGGTTACGGGGGAAGAGCATTACTTCCTGCTCCTTTCTGCTTCCCGTCAGTCTGTACTCCTTCCTGCTTCCTGTAAATCTTTTTCTTCCTCGACGCTCATCGTCTCTGCTCCCCGTGCTATTTACATCTTCCGCACTATCTTATTTCTCATCATCACTGGTTTTTCCCACCCACCGTCCCATTTCTCTCTCTAGTTACACAAATGGACCTTGCTGCGAGAGTGTCATTGCCTCTCCTCCCCGAGGCGGTCTTTGGATTTGGTGTTATGCATCTGCTTGACGATCTTCTCGGCTTCGTCACGGATGGGCCGGAGATACATAATCTATGAGCCGAACGTGAATCTAGCGTGGCAATCGATCGGGGCCTGTTCAACGACATATGCCACTATAGGGTGAATGGCGGCTTGCACGTCCCCGCGTCGATCTTTTTTTTTTTTCGGAAAGCCGTTTAAATACGGTCACGGGACAGTATGCCGAACTCGCCGATGGCAGGAGTAACCGGTGCACACGGCACGGTTTCCGTAAAAATACGGCACGGTTTCATGCAAGGTAATAGAGCTCGCGTCCATTCTACGATGACCAGCTGGAGCAAAGAGGAATACTTATGGTCCATGTTTACGCGCACCATGCTTGTACGCTACAGAAGTTGAGGACCTCATAACTCGCGCGAGAGGCTTTCCCTGTACATTTATCCTGTCAAGATTTTCAAAATCAGGGAGATCTACATTTGACGGGGTGCTTGTTTGCGGCGATATTCTACAAGCGGACAATAGAAATGGTCGGGAAAAACCCTTGGACCGCGACAGTCTTTATTCTCACCCGATCCATGGCACATTTATGTAATTCGACCTGAATCTAACTTTGACAATGTCGGCATGATATGCCAATTTGACCCGAAAAGGCTACAAGGATGTTTCGAGACGGACAACTATAAAAGCTTGGTCGTTGCCTGACCATCAGCATTGAGCGTTCTCAAAAACAACCACCCCCCGCCTTCGCGTTCACATCTCTCGCTATGTGCAACGACGGAAACAGCGCTCCCCAGTCCATTCGCTACCTCAACGCGCAGCTCGCTGCCTTGTGGGAAAACGCCGATGACTGCGCGAAGCAGGCCGGCAAGAACCCCAACTTCAAGTCGGAGCACTGGGAGAAGGGCAAGTACACCCGCGCTCTGGCGCAGTACCACTATCTGGGCAAAAAGGCGGTGTCGAAGATCACGGGAGAGAAGGACCTTCTGTTCAGCGCATCCTTCGGCAAGCCTACGCTAGAGGTACGCACGATCCCCCTTCGGTCCTAAAGATGCCCACGCTTTCCTGCTCTAACCAACCGTAACCAGGTAATCTGCAACCACGAAGTCGTGCTTCACCTGACCATCAGGGACGGCCACCTCAACACGGAGTTGACGAATGCCGTCAAGCCCGGATATCGCTTCGACAAGTGAGTTGCCCACTGTGTGGAGTGCTTGCTACGAACCTCACTGACATTTATCTTTGCAGGAAGCACCATTTCTCTATGGACGGCCTTCAGGTCTCTTACCGCATGAAATTCTCGCGCGGCAGCATCAAGGGCCGTGACTCTAAGATCGGTAACCACGGCTCGAAGCATCTGATTCAGATGATGATCCTCGACATCGACAGTGAGCTCTTTTCCGTGGCTCTAACATAATTTGATACTAACTAAGTGATCTTTCTGAAAGGCGCCAAGCTTGTCATGTACAAGCCCAGCCTCTCGGTGAAAGTGAAGGACGCGCTGTCGTTCTATTTGCACGAGTACCTCCACTTCCTTCGCAATGCCGGCAACCATGTTCTCTTCAATTTGCCAGATTTCGATGACGACAAGTTCTCTCCCAAAATCGACTACTCCTTGGTTAGTAAGGCTCTAGAAATGGAAGAGTTCTGCTGCGACACCGTCCACGATACAAACCTCAGCGAGATAAACAAGTACATGTACGAGAAGTGGTTGATGGCTGCTGCTCTTGGACGTCCCCGCGGTAAGTCATTTACCTCAATGACACGACTCCAAACTGACCTCCCGACTATAGATGTCCTGTCTGTCTGCCTCGCCGAAATTAGCAGCACCTGGGTGATGAACACGTCCATCGACACCCACTTTCACATCCGTTTCGGTGCCCCCCCAAGTCAAAGCCTTGTGCTCTCACGAGGTCCTGCTCTACTTTACTGTTGAGGACATTGCCTTCTTCGAGAGCAGCGACTTCTCTCTGGAGCCTCTCGATATCTACCATGGATGGAAGATCGCGTTCATCATCGATGTCACGCAAGACAAAGAGGGTTCCGTCACCAAGCTCAAGCTCGACTTCAGCAGTATGATTTTATTCCTTGCCTTGCGTCGAAAGTCGCTAAACGTCATTTCTTGGCAGCCGCTCGTTACTCTCGTCACTTCTCCATCATGCCTGAAACCATTGGTATCGCCGTGACGTACTTCGAGAAGATCGTCAAGTTCCTGACCATCGACTATCTGGACATCCTGACATCTTACTCCCTTCACGTCGTTTACGATGTTGACAGTGCCATTGGAGTGCACGGTGGGTCCGGCGGTGGTGAGACGGAACATACCGCAGAGTGGACCGATGGCAGCGACGAGGAAGATGGCCATCGTTACGGTGGTGGTCGTCAGACTGGTTCAATCATGATTTGGACCGAGCGCGTCGAGAAATTGACCCTCGGAGGTTACGACCAAGTTCTTGCCATTTCGGAGCGTTCTCTCAGGGAACTCTTCTTCTCCCTACTACCGGCAAGGCCTTAAGGGCAAGGTCCTCTACCACTGCTTTACGCACTGGAAGAGTGATCTCTTCAGCGCGCACTTCGAGGCTATTGACCTTCGTCTGTTGTCGAACGATCGTGCTATTGTTTGGGTCAATATTCACAACGGCGAGCTTGCTATTGAATCGTTCGTGTTTTGTCCATGATACATTAGTAAATATTGCTGACATTAGCCATTCACAGTCGCACCGAGCACAAGGATTTCTGGACCTACATCGGTTTCAAGAAAGCTACGTCTACTCAAAAGACCATCAAGCGGGAGTTCTCGGAGGTTTCGATTGCCTTCGAGGTTGAGCTCAAGGTTGTCGAGCACAAAGAGCTCTCCGCCGGGACGTCGTGGCAGCAGTCCGTCTTCGAGAATTCGTATCTTCATCGGTGCCACCACTCAGCGCGCGCCTCCCGTGCCTACAAGCATCTGATCCTCGACTTCCAGAGTACGTTCATGATTTTGTCTCTCCGTCTATTATAACGTCTTACGTAAATCCTCAGACGCCAAGCATATCCCCGCACTATCCAACACCGCTGGTCTGCACGGTACGGGAGATCGTGAAGCCGTTCTGAAGCTTGAGACGGTCCTCCAATACACACGGGATTATCTTGAGCATCTTTCGCACAATGGCCATAACATCATCCATTCCGTCCCCGTCTTCACCGCTAACGCCAACTCGTTCGGTATCACCTCAGTCACGTACCAGGTGGTCACTAAGACCAAGGTCACTCTCGAGACTTGCCGTCACACCATCAAGGACTCGGATGGGCCGGTCATCCTCATTTTGGGCATGTGTGGATTCCGTTCTATGCCTACAGTTCGCCTGCAATGGTTCAATGGCTGGGTCCTTTCTGGGCAGAAGAGCCTGGGCTCCATCTGTCTCTCCAGGGAGATGTTCTTGGAGGGTCGCCTTCTCAAACTTCTCGCTCTTGTCAACAAGAAAACGACGATCGTTCCCGAGTGGGCCGGGATTGTCAATGGCGATTGGGATTATGAGCTTACCATTTTGGAGAAACATTCGCGCCGCCAGAACGAGCGCGGTAGCTGGAAGTTCTTTGCAAGAACCGACAAGAGCCTCGACTACATCTGGGATCATCATGATGAGTGGAAACACGACTCAAAGCATGACGGCTTCTCCGGTGAGGAGAAGCACGGAGAGTATTCCGTCTCTTGTGAGCATTTTGTTCATCGCCATTCAGATGTTCGCATATTTAAGTCACCATTGATAAGGTCGCACAAAAAACAAGCTATCAATTCCGACGTACTTCCGCCAGGGCTGCCTTGAAGTCACCATCCAGGGAGAGTCAACGCTCAAGATCGCCAAAAAGCAGGACGGCCTGCCGTCGTGGAGGTATGTTGTTCCACACACTAGTTGCGAACATAATTTAATGATGCTTCACTGTAGCAAGAAGACGAGCGCGAAGTGGTCGGCAAGCATCGAGGTGCACTCCCGCGCCGATGGGCTACACATTGAGGTCGTGGGTGGCGAAATGCCGGTCTTTGCTGACGTCGAGAGCGAGGGCGAGTGCTCCATGGACGTACTAAACGCGCACATGAAGCAATTCCCATCCAAGATTGATCTCCACGACGCCATTCACGACCTCAAGGATCTGTTGCAGGGCACCTGGGACTACTCGTACCCAGGCATGGGTGCCTACGCTCTGTCGAGCCCAATCTTCACCCGCCATGGCGATCTCATCGTGGAGCTGTCGGGGTTCAGCAGTCCCTCCAACGGTATTACCTCTAACGGCAGTAACTTCTTTACCGTAGCCAAGAACAAGATCAGTAAGTATTTGCACGTCATCGTCCTATTGCACGGAGGACTGACCAACATTAATAGGCAACGCAGTCACGCATAGCCTGCTATCTTCAAGTGAGCAGCTGACCTCCGCGAGCAGCACCGACACCTTGACTACGCCGCTTCGCGAAAAAACTGTTTTGGAAATGCCCGTGAGCACGAAGGCCCCCCCTCAGCCGACCCCCCCGATGACCGTGAAATCCAACGGGACGCCGTCGGAGAAGAACGGTGTTTCTAATGGCCAGAAGAGCGCCAACGGTAACGGTTTTCCTGCTGCTGCTGCCTAACGTGTATGGCGTGGAGTGTTGTTTTTGGGAGAGTATACATATGTCAGAGATAGATGATTAATTAATTCTTTTTCGCTCAAGTGTACATCTGAAGCCGTGGTCCACTTCTGAAATGCAAGTCAAGTCTGTGAGCAGCGGTGGCTTGTGCCCCATCACTGAACCCAATTCAAGGTCGTGCCGGTCGAACTACCACTTCGAGTCCGAGTCCAGCGGCGTGGATCCTCAATATTGCGATTGAAAAGCAGAAGCATATTTTCAACGCAGCGGAAAACTGTATAACACGAGGTACAAAAAACCGTGCGAGGCACGGAGCAAAATGCGAGGTGGGATCCACACGAAACCTGCCATCAGCAAAACCAAGATCGTGTGCGCACCGTGTTCAACGTTCATGCCATTTTGAGTTCGAGTCGAGCCACAATGGAAAAGAATCCGAGACGTCGTCTTGGAATGGAATGCGGCAAAGTAGAACCGGGATGTACTCAACTTGGATTGAAGCGGAGGAGGCGTAGGCAGTATGTATCATACCGTGAGTTTCGAGCGCATGACTTGAATAGTAAATTGAAAGCAGAGGTTGAAGACGACGATGCTTGTGCTGGGAGTCGGTGCAGAATAAAACTTCCGGGCTCTCAGACAACAAACCGCTCGAATAATTTAGTACGAATTTTAGTACGGAGCGTGGAGTCGGCATCCCGAGCGAGAGTTACTCCGAATTCACCGAATTCATGAGTCAAGTCCAAAGCCCAACGTCGACCGACCGCGCCAGATGGGCTGTCGAGAGATGCCAAGCTGAAGGATTACGATATAAGAATCGAAGACGGGGACGCGAGCAGCAGATACAGTGAGGCTGAGAATGACAATGGGAGGCCGAGCAAGGGGGGAATGGAAAACCCACAAAGATCTGCGTAATGAGGAGGGATTCACGGGTGAGACAGAGGCAAGTGCAGAGGATTCGTCACCTCAGCGGCGTAGACAGTAGTCAGACTGGTCCGCCTCTTCGACATACGTAGTGACGTTCTTCCTCGCAAGGCACGAGCCGATGGAACGCAACCGCGTACCACAGATAGGGGTTCGAGTTTTTGCGATCAAGATTCAAGTCATACGAATGACTTTGGCAAGCAGCCGCTAGCGGATATGACGTACTTTGAGCGCTGGACTAGTACTTTACAGAGAACATGAACTTGAGAGTCCAAGTAACCTGCGAAGGACGGCCTTTAGCGCTTTCCGGTGAATCCCTGCAGGTTATGAGGTAAGTGGAGGGCAGACTTATCTGTTCTCAAAAATTCCCATTTACTCCGCTCGTTTTGTGAGAGGAATGTGGTTACGGCCCACATTCTGTCGTATCGATTGGGTTGGGTAATATGTCTGTATGTATGTACAGAGCCCGCATGTTCCTTTGAGGGACCACCACAGTTAACACGTTCCTTCCTTCCTTCCTTCCAAGGATCCTAAAGGTAAAAGTGGAAGATGAAACACCGTCCAGATCATGTTTTACCAATCCGGATCTTTCCGCCCTCTTTGCTCCTCTCTTCGTCTCAATCAACTCAATTCAGGAATCGGAATCTCAAACTTCCTCAGCCTGGCTCAATATTCTTCAGCTGCTAATGTCTATTTTTTGCTTGAATTCCCTCCGCTCGGTTTGTGTCCTGAATTTTCGACTCAATCCTCCGAGTCTTACCAGATTAACTGAACTTGCTTACTTGAAGCTGTAATCTGAGGCTTGGCTCTCTCGCATCTGACTGGGACAATGCCTGGTCTCGGAACTGCTCTGAAGTCCTACTTGTGACCCCGCGCCAGTGCTCTCGCGGCGGCCGATGATGACAGTCTGGTCGCACTCAGGCGCCTCGTCATCTCCAATGTAAGCGCTCGATACTAGTAATAGAACATGTTGCTTACCTGCTGCGAATCCTGACCTCCCGACAAGGCTGGAACAGGGCGGATTGCTGGCACCGTATGAGCGGAGAACATTCTATCTTGTCGGGCGTGAAACGCGTGGCTACATGGACTAGAGCTTGCAGACGGCGCCATAGATCTTGATACCTTCTGATATCCTTTCGTCTCTTCGGATGTAGTCGCGAGAGTGTAGGTGCAAAGATAAGCCATGCATACTGAGAGGCCGTCCTTTCCTTCATTTTTGTTAGGCTGAGGGATTCGTATGTTACGCTAAGGTATTCACAGACGTATGCCTGAATGATTCCAGACCCAGACGCGCGAAGGGCGATGAGGAGCTATATTTTTTGTTACGGAAGTGTTTCAAACGGGAAAAAGAAAAAACAGATAAATCGCACCTTTCTGACGGCAGAACACCCGACTGACCCTGCAGCACGTTTGAGCGACCAACAGACAAAAAGGACCGCGTTGTGTGGAATACGGCAGCTTTCGAAGAAGGACGAACTATATAGAGCGAAGTTGCAGCAGAATTGAGCCACAGGGCTGCGAAAGGTGAGTTAATCGTGAGGTAAAGTGTTTCGGCGACATCAACAGACAACGCACGACCTTTTTGAGCACAAATGTGTGGGCGGAAGTGGGAAATGACCCGCCCCGCAAGATCCCAGGAAAGACGCACTTGTTCAGATATTGCCAGAGAAAAAACGAGCATGAGGGCAGGGATGGACAGAGCACCGCCGCGGTCTTCAGCGTCGAGTTTCAGCCACAGATGATATGCGAGGCACTCAGCACTGCCGCAGTTGCGAATGCAGGATAAAGCGCATGTCTTGGTGGCGAGAATATTAGACCAGAGAATACTCGATATCGCACTTAGATATGAAAGCAAATGCGAGGTATTTGTGCCAAGAAAGGTACAACTGAGAAAATGAAGGACAATGTCAGTACGAAGAACGGCAACAATCAGGACCTGATCTACACACCGTGCCCTAATTCCAAAAAATCTACGCGTTGAACGTTGAAGCATATCATTTTGGGCGGTGTAGAGAGAAGAATGGAACATAAAAGGTCGCCAGCTCGTATCGAATCACTTTGGACGCGTCCCACGGAGATACTTCAAGTTGGGAGGAATTGTGCGGTGTGCCAGCGCGGCGTTTTGGAGCCAAAGTTGGAGGGTTCTGACCCAGACCGCCGACGAATTCAATACTTCGAACCCGAAGCACTGAGAAAAAACTAGGAATACGCTGGACGTGCACGAGAGATGGTGGTGGGAAGTGAAGAGAGGCCGGATCAAAAACACAGCCACTCCGTCTTTTCCTTCCCGACCACGACAACCAGTTTCCGCGCATCCATTGCCCGTCTCCCAGTCCTCGTGGCTCAACACCGCGGCTCAAGCGAAAATAGGAAGTCTCCGGGCTTTGCTCTTTTATTGTCCCGTCCTCAGCTATCCGTGATTCCGTCCTCTCTCAGTTGTTACGCTATCACCCCGCTGATGAATGAGAGGCGTAGAACTATAAAGTTTTCTAGGGTCTGTCTGGTATTTTTCTGCTGCGATCCCAAAATGCGCCTACTGCAACTCAAATTGTGCCAAGACCTTTCCTCGGTACATGGGTCCTCCATCCTTGACTTCCTGGAGCTTAAACCGTATCGATACTTGCTGCGTAGCAATAGCTCTTGGGACCAACCAGCACCCTTGTTCACTCTCCTGGACCGGGGTCTTTGTAATTTCTTCTAATTGAGGTCTTTTCTTTATCAGAGATAATGTGCTATGTATTCCGAGAGCAACGTTCTACCACTCCGGATCCCTTTCTGACTATCAGTGTAAAGACCCCGCAAATCACGCTGTACTTATCTGCCATCGCATTCCGGACCGCCTGAAGGCTTCAAATGGTCAACTGACTGCGGACCCATTCAAAAGTCGTAAAGTAAGCTTCGTACTTGCTCCCGGAACCACTGTTATTCCCGCCGACGAACTATGAATATCTGCTCGAGAACCGGCATGAGGACACTACTCCAGACCGGCCCGCACTTGCCCGATAACATGCCCCGTTGCTCTTCACCATGGCACGAGGTCCCGTCGAAAGGGTCAAGGGCGCCAATGCGTACGCGGATCTCATGGATCCGAGACGCAGATGGTACAACAACAGGTAGATATTCGTTAACAAATGCCTGCGGGCAGTTGTCTCTCATCTCTGTCGATTCATCGTCTTCAACAGCTGGATCGTTCTGCTATAAGTACCGACAACTACCTGCATCATCTCATCTGAACTGTATTCCCAGGCTCGTTACTGCGTCTACCAGCGGATATGATGGGAGCATGATGAACGGTCTGCAATCTCTGCCGCAGTGGGAAGACCATTTCACCTTCCCCACCAAGGAAAAACTCGGCCTTCCCAGCTCCATCCAGGTGCGCGAGTGCTTCACGGAACAATAACTCGCTCACACCTGAATTTGTGATTCCGGCCACCTTGGAAGAACATCGGCGCTCTCGCAGGCTACCCCTTCGCGCGATATCTCAGCGATTTCATTGAACGCCGACCCACGGTGTTCATCGGCGCTCTGCTGACGGTCATCGTCACTGCCATACAAACCACATCCCAGTCCGTCGGCATGTTCATTGGCGCTCGGTATGCATTCCTGTCCGAGTTTCTCGCCTGTTTTTCACTCATCTGAATGGACGGCTAGATTCCGCATTGGTTTCGGCCTCACTTTTGCCGGTGTGTTATTGAGGCATGTACTTCGACCATGATTTTCAATACATGAAACTACACATTCAGCGAGCGCGGCGCCAATGGTGGTCGCAGAATTTTGATATCCAACATACCGCGTTCCGCTGACTTCGACGTACAACTCCCTCTGGCACTCTGGGCAGATCGTGTTCGCATTTGCGTACTTATCGTGCCCGCTTTCTTCTCATCTGACTGATGTCGTCGACAGCGCCGCCTGGGCAACCTTTGGCTCGTCCAAGATACACAACACATGGGCGTGGTGGCTACCATCCGCCTTACAGGCAGTGCCGTCCCTCGTTCAGCTTTTAATGGTCCTTTTCGTCCCCGGGTTGTCTCGCTTTCTGGTCAACAAGGGATAGGAAGCACAGGCTCTGAAGATCTTGTCTTACTACCACGCGGACGGCGACGAGTATGTATGGCTCTACCTTTCATTCGAGATGCATCCGACCTGAACCCACAATCAGAAGCGATCCCCTCGTGCGCTACGAGCTCGAGGAAATCATGGCAGCGATGAAACTCGATCGCACCAGTGAGCATGGCAGAGAAATGACGCGGCAGGAGGGTGAAATCGAGAGAGAGGCCGCGGAGGTAGAGTCTCGTTATTCCAGTGCAGGCTCGGAGAAGAGACTCTGGTGGGGGGAGATCGGCAGGCTCGTAGAGCTGCTCAACGAATCTATGCCGTACGGCGCCTTGGAAAATAGAGGCCGCTTTCTCTAGAATCTTCATGGTACAGACGGGAAACCGGCAATGGAGAAACTATCGGAAATGCATGACGCAACCCTGTACACCATCTCGTCAGCGGGTGGGTTGTTGACACCTATGCTCGAAAATACCAAGCCTGGATACGGTGCGCAAACAGTATAAGCTTGAGGATTGTCACGGGCTGAGAGGCGGGCGCGGCTTCGAATGGGACACGTTCGAGTTCTGGGGGTAACTTGGGCTCTACTTCACCCCTGGATTGGAGTGTAAGCTTTCGGTCGTGGTAGTCGAGGAGAGAAAGCACGCATGAGACGATCTATGGCGATAGCGACGATAGTAGTAGGATACTAAAATGAGATAGGGGTTGAGTTGTTATTGAGGCCGCGATCGGCGTTTACATCCCTAGTGAAACTGTAGAAGAATCAAGTCCCCGGGACTTCATGGGAGTTTCAGTGAATAATTGCCGGCAAATTAGAAAAATAAGACCACAAAAATGCATGATGCGTGATGCGGGCATGAAAGACCTTTAAGGTCACCAAATTCAAGGTGGTCGCCGTGATTCCGCTTTGGAAGGACATTGTAATAGTTAGCCAATACACTCGTTGGGCCGACTAATGAAAGGAGCGAAAATTCTTGTGCAGCACCCTGAAGGAGAAAAAAATGGGATCAGCGCAACAGAAAGATAAGAAAACATAACGCAAACCCTGAACTCGTACATCCATTTGGAAACACTTACCCGAAGTGCTGGGGAGAATACTGGTTCCATTTGTGGACGTGACAAAGACAGGGAGATATCCTCATAGGTATCACTGTTCAACAGAATGGAGCGTGAGATGGAAAGACATGCAAGAAAAGACATCGCAAACATTCCACCTCTAACTCAGACTCTCGGCAGGTGAGGAACGCATGATGAGCTGGGCATCAGCGCCGCGCACACTGCCGACGGTCTCCGTCTCTGCCTTCCCGCTCGTTGAATCCCACTACCACCCGCCCATCCTGCTCAGCACGCGCACAGTCGCCTTTTCCCTCCCCCCACACTCGGATATCGCCACACGTCCCCGTGCCCCGCGCTGACCTCGAGTCCTTCGCCGTTCGTCCTCGTTGCACGTCGATCTGCAAATACAACTCCGGATCAGCCAGGAAATAAAAGGAAAGAAAAACGACAGCGAGCTGAGGGTAATTAAATGATGAATGGATAGTGTGTACGGACGGAGGGAGCGCTAGCAAAGGACGAGAAGGACAGCTCGTTCCCAATTGCCCGCTTACGATTGCCAAGCAGCGAACTTGGGTCTTCCCGAGCGCGATACTCGACGACCCGTATCTGCCTTCCATACATGCTCCAAACAAAGTCGGCGCCATCCCTAATAAGAACGGCGTCGGGCGATACACCGTCCCAGATGCATCCCATCCGATACCGACTATTCACTCGCCCGTGCGCCTCGTCCCCACAAACGGCAAAGTCGCAATTTCCATCGCGCGCGCACGATATGAGAAGCGGGCACCAAAGGGCTGCAGCGCAGCGACTCAGCGTCCCGCCCCGCCCCATCTTTCCCTACTGCCTTTTCCCCAACAGCGTCCGACGCACCGGCTCCGAGTATGCAGGCGGATGCGAGGCTCCAAGAATGAATGAAATGTGTACTTTGGAGCGGAGCGGGAGGGAGGGGACAACGGGACTTGGGGAGGAAGAGCGTGTACGGGTACGTGCGTGTGTGTATCCAGGTGGGGCGATTCGAGAATGGCAGCGAAAGCGGGGGCTAGGAGATGCGTCAGTATTGGAGAGGAGAAAGTGGGGAGAAAGGTAAAGGAGAGTGGAAGATAGCAAGGGATTGGGGAGGTTTGTAGGGATGATTGTAGGGAGTATAGTCTGCCGATGACAGGCCACAAGCACGGCCGAAGACTCGTTCCGCAGACGAGCGAGGCTATGTGGAACCCAGCTGGGGGGAGCGGTACACGAGCGCACACGCAAAGGCAAGGCGCGAGTTCCAAAATCGATCGGGGTGCGTGGGGAGCCCCTACATCGAGGGAAACGGCGCCACTTTGTGTAAGGTCCGGTCGGCGCTCGTCGCGAAGACTCGATAGAAGCGGGACGAACCGTACGCCATCTATTAATACGCAGGCGGATACTCATCCTCATTCCACGCCGTTGTCCATCAATACGCTGAATCTGAAGTGGAGAAGAAGCTACAGCTGACGAGGCTGCAGGAGCGAAGAGGTATCAGACTGACATCGGGGCCAAGGCAAAATATCGGATAGACGCGCAGAAATAATACACAGGCGGGAAGCGCCAGCACAAAAGTTGTCACTCCGGGAAGGTAAGACACGGAGACCGGGCGAAATGACACGCACCCACTCATCATATAGCTGGGATGCACCAATTTGTCCCTCGTCCGTGTTCTTGCAGGGGCCTGCGTACTCCCGGAAAATAAAGACACAGAGAACAGGTTGAACGAGAACAACTCGCTTGTTATATAGCTGGCATGCGCCGGATGCGTGTAAAGTCACTCTTCCGCATACTTGCACCGAGGCGATCGGGGTCGGCGTGTGGACAATGCGAGGCACGTCCTGAAGTAGGGAAGGCTTGTTTGAAACGGTTTGGGTGGAAATTTGGTCAGAGAAAGCTAACGAAGGCCATGGAAGCTTGAGACTGATGCTTTCTCGAGAAACGACATGGGCGTAGAAGAGGAGAGAAGTTGTGGCGGTGCACGGATCAAAACGATCCACTTGTTCCGCGTCCCATTGCCTTCCTCCATCATCTCCAAATCTCGGACTCTGCATAGCGCCTTCCTCCAGCCTTGCGGCCTCAAGTTTCGGGGTCTTTGCGTCGCTTCTACTCCCATCCACAACTCCTCGATATATTCTTTGTTCTGCTCTTGCGTTCTTTGAATTTCAAGCTTCGCCTTATGGGGGTAATACTGTAACATTAATATTGCAATTTTCAGCAAAAAAACACTGCCTTGGAATGCATGAAAAATGTACAACCCACAAATTGTACACCACTGTATCCCTCGGAATGAAAATACACAGGTTAAACATCTCCTAAAAATTTACCACCTCAGTCTTGGCATACAACAAAAACACAGCCTCCAGGAATTTATTTTTTTACACACCCTTCCAATTTTTCACAGATACACCACTTCATTCATGCACCAAAAAATACACAGCTTCCATTGATCAAAAAAAATACACCAGGAACCTGCCATTGACTGACTCAGGTGATGAAAACCTTGTTGGTTATGGTAGGAGAATTGAGAACAGACAGGCACAACAGAGCTATATACAGAATGTCCAATAGCAATAGATGACTCGAGCTGTCCAAACATCTGTGGAGCCAGGTCATCTAACTGAGGCCCGAGGGCTTCCAATGCTGATGAAGTCAAGGCAAAACCATCCAGTTCAGAGAATAAAACCTTGTCCCTGAGTCTCCAGTGACTTAATTCAGCTGGCCTCTGAGATCCCCAAAATTCTTCCTTTGTGGACAAAGTTTAAGCTTCCGATTTTTCAGTTGCTTCAAAGGCAACACAATTCCAAAAACTGAGGTTCAGGAGGATCACAGAATTCAAACTAGATACAACTCTCAAGACAGCAGTTCATGTGAAATATTCCATGAACAATTTACAGGGTTTTGACCTTTTTGACAGGAGGATTCATTCAAAACTACTGAAAAAATACATGTGAGAGGTGAAAATTGAGGACATCGGCCATGCCCGAGATGCCCGCAGATTGGTTTGATTCCAAGACTGAAGTGAAATCTCAATCCAGAGGTGTGTATTATGCCCAAGTTTGAACAGCTCTGCAGGTAAATGAAGATTTTTTTTTTTGGGTAGCAATCATGCCCGAGATGCCCGAGGAGGAAGGTGGAGCATCTACCCTGAAGCAACTTTTTTGTATGATGTATGGATCTCCAGATAGTGGTCAGTTGAAGGATGACCACAGTGTCTGATATTTGACATTTGGTTTGATTAGGGAGGAGCTACCTGAATACCATATCTCATCCTAGAATAACAATTCCTTGTGCTGATGTAGGGTAGGGCATGGAGAGGGATGAAAAGACCTAGAAATAGCATGTACCACTGTACTGAGAAGGTCTAGAGCACAAGTCCATGGGATGGTGTAGTTTTGTTCAGCGAATCTAAGGTGTGTAAATTAGCTACAGATATCTCAGCAGTGTATTTTACCGCAATTGCTACCTGCATCATTTTTGACTGGTATTTCAACCTGTGCATATTTCCAGAATTGGGACCTGTATCATTTTACTTGTTAATAACCAAGTGGTGTAAAATTTACCTCATGACAGAAGCAGTGTGCTTTTCGGAAATCATCGGCTGGGGCTGTTTGGGCTGAACATTATGTGGGGTGTGCATAAATACTACAAAATCTCATAAGCTGTGTAATTCTATGCAAAATCACTAAAGTAGTGTGAAAAATAATAATGTTACACTATTACAGCCATAGTATCATTTTTGACTGGTATTTCAACATGTGTATATTTCTAGAATTGGGACCTGTATTATTTTCCTTGTTAACAACCAAGTGGTGTAAAATTTACCTCATGACAGAAGCTGTGTGTTTTTTGGAAATCATTGGCTGGAGCTGTTTTGGCTGAACATTAGGCGGGTTGTGCATAAATACTACAAAATCTCATAAGCTGTGTAATTCTATGCAAAATCACTAAAGTAGCATGAAAAATAATAATGTTACACTATTACAGCCATATCGCCTCTTTCTCGGATCCCAAAGAAACCCATATTAGAGTAAAAGCCTGAAGCTCCCTACATTCACGCGGTAACTCGGTCCTTGTATCAATGAATTCCTTGAGCGTCTCGCAGTTGGAATTTGCTGCTGTTGATTCATTTACGCCTCAATCTTTCATATGAAGGATCATACTGGACAAAAGCTGAACATGTCTGTTTGCGTGACATCTTGCAAGATCTCGCAAGATTTTACAAGATTCTGCGAAATTTTCAAAGATGTTCAAGATCTTGCAAGATCTTGGAAGATTAGCGACTTTGGAGGCACAAAATGCTCAAGGTCTCACAATATCTTACCTCTTTGAAGATCTTTCGACTTCCTTCAAGAACCCTTTAAGTGCTTGAGGCCCCCTCCGTTTGGTCAGGATTTTGCAATATTTTCAATGTCGCAAGCACTTTGGCCTTTTTCAAAAACACTCATTCTCTCGGGATCTTTCAAGAACTTGAACTGAGTTTCCATCTCTGGAGTTTGTCCCAGTTTTTTGATTCAATTTAGGATACAGTATCCATTAGAGGTTAATTTTGAATGTGAGTAGATTATAATTATTTTAATAAGGGATCCGTAACCATATATGATACGGTGGGGACCTCTATTAGACTCACCCTGGTGCTGCATCCGACACTACTTGCGCAGCTGAAGGATGGAGACCAATTGCCCTCCATTGTAAGGTTGTATTTGACAACTTGATGGCAGGATTATCCTTCGACTACTTTTTAAACTTTGTATGATATACTGAACAATATCTTGTATTGTATGGAGGGAAACAGTACTTCCGTAATGGTCGCGGAACCGATAGATGAGGTCTGCAAAGAAAGAAAAGAAGTCCCGCAGCTCAAACTCTTCTGTTAATCACTTAGACTATGAGTGCTTTTTCATAATACCATATCTACTAAACCGCTGTAGTGCGTCTATGTTAGTGTTTGGAGTTTGTCGGTTGCGAGCGGTGAGGCGCAGGTACCTTTGAGTGTGCGGGCTGTCTGTCGCATGTGGGGGTGCAGGCTGTCTGTCATGGAAATTCGGACTGTCTATCGGACTTTTGATAGCAGGTTATAATAGTTACGGGACCGGCGTAGATTTCTTCACGTGTTTGACCACCTCCGGTACGGCTCTGTACACAGGGGACAAACACACTTTGCTTTTGGCTTGGATCACGCAGCAGCCGGCGACTCTTCGGAGCTCAAGTTCTAACAGTCTATGTGCTCCGAGGCTTGCGTTCCAAGACAAGGAGGACAGCATATTCGGCCTTCCTTCCTCTTCATCAAAGTCCCGCGCCGGCTGATGCCCAGACCGACAGATGCTCGTGGCATTGTCACTGCCACTTGTCAGATACTTGAATCAAAGGGGAATCAAGGCCAACAGTCTCCATGCCTGCAGAAACGAGCAGCCGCGACAGTTACGAACCTTGGCGTTATACATCTAGGGGTTATATAACTCCGATTGAGGCAAGTCGGGTGAAGTACTGTACTGTACTTTTACGTTCAAATTGATAGTCATGTGTCACGCACCCCTGTATCGATATTGAAATATGGTTGACGTCACACATCACGGGGGACTTTGTCGAACATCTAAACCTGACAGACTCCCCCCCCCAGTGCTGGGAGAAAAATCAAAATTTCCGTGATATTTTCGAAATTTTGAGTGATGTCACACAGAAATCCAGCTGGTATCGAATTATGAAATCACTCAGTGACTTTTCGATTTTGTGACTCAATTAGGCAAAAAAAAAAATACTAAAAACTAAAATTTTTGGTCCGGCATTCGCCAGACCGCCGTATATGGCATTTCTATCCTGTTGCTGAGAGTTGAACACCTTGCACATAAATAGCTTCAGCGACAGGTGACACCCAATAAACATCTGATCGAAATACTACAATATTACATGGTCACAAGAACGGTCCGAACAGGCATGATGAATAATGTGCTGAGGGACTAGACCACATCCTACGCCGACCGCCGACTCCTGGGGAAAGTTCAGCCTTCGGAAGCATTCATATCCCGGCTCTTGTGCAGCAAGAATGAATAGACTGGACTGGACGGGAATCAAGGCCAAGCGATCTGTCGTTTTGGACAGCGAGAAGTTGGCACTACCACTGACGCACTTGTTCATTTCGGATACCATACCCGAATCGTAGCTGTCGTGGGGCTTAAAAGCAAACGATACCATCAATGACAAGCCAACAACATTCATTTCTGCACTATCGCCGTCCAGGACACGGCAGAGTGTGTCAGTACTCTGAGTTTCCCCCCTTCTGGCTATATTCAGGTGCTCTTGCTGTCCATTTATTGATATCCAGCTACTCGTGTTACTTGCTATATATTCAGCTCTGTACTCGAGTCCCCCCTACTACTTCTCTGTGTGCAAAGACTGAGGTGATTACTACCTACATTCCTGCGCACTGTTGTTCATTTCACACAGACTAGAACACAGCTGCCTCCTTCCTATCCAATGTTCCGCAAATTGTTCACCACTGCCTTCCTGGCGCTCTTTGTCCTTGGACAGGTCGCGGAATCTGCCACACTGCAAGAGCGAGCAAGTTGTGCGTGTCCAAAATTCCATGCTGAATTTGACAATCGCCGCTAACTGAATTACAGGCAGTGTAACTCAGGTACGGTGAACCAATTATTGCCTGTTGGCTCGTTTCACATGACCAGCAGCACTGTCCGTCCGGAATGAGTTGCTGCGACGGAATGTGAGTTCAAATAATTATCAGATGTCCACTTCGCTCATTTCTGCTTAGTTGCAGACGTGGGTTGTGTCCTTGAGACCTCGTAGACATTTGGTACAGGTAGAAAGGCCCGGATTCATTCTTTTGGCCGTGAGAAAGAATGGTATATATATATATACATCAGCAAAACCTGGGTCGAAGGTCCCCCTCTACGTAGTGCTACGTAACACTACGTAAATTTAAAAATACTACACATAACTACAGAAACTACAGGCCACTACAGGGACTACGTAGTGCTACGTAAAGGGGGACCTTAACTACAGGGCACCCAGGGTTTGCTGATGTATCTCGTTGCAGGCACAGCTCAACCCTTCCGTGCAACGCGGGGATACTATTTTCATGTCTCGCCCTCACGTGTTTCCACGCTCTGAGAATTGCGTTCTATGACGGTGGAAGGAAGACATCTGCACGCTAGACCTTCCATTCCACTCTTTGGAGTATTCCCATTCCTTCAGTGAAGCCGCTTCCCCGATCATCTTGTTCAATTTGGCTCCATTATTTTTAACAAGTCAGGCCAAGTATTACATAGTCAGAAGAACGGCCATCATAATGTGTGCATTGACCAGCCGCCAGAACCGTAGCTGCAAAAAGCAACTGAAAGCATCAACGGTTGAGCATGAGTTCAAGTACACATCAAATGACGATTTCGTTCATATCTATTCAGCTACATGCTCGGATACTCCGACACCTAATGTGTTCCCTATATGACTTCGAAACTAGGGATGAAGACCTAGAACATGGCCACACCCAGATCCAGAAGCCCGAACAAGCGTATTTTGCAAGCCCAAAATGCCCCTCCCATGCGACACTGATACAAGAGGACAACACAAAAGGTCACAAGCATTAACAGAATTGAAAAATACCAGGATCCCCCCATATTATCGACAAGACCAGCACAAGCCCATTTGTCTGATGCCATCAGACAAACGGGCTTGCGTTCAACTTTACAAGTCGACACCAACGAGATTTTCAAGGGTATTCAACGGAATTCTCTATTAAATTCATTCGAGTCGACTGAAGCTTAAGGTTTGAGTAGTGATCTATGCTCCTAGGCTATTCCGAGCAAAAATTGGGGCTTCGTTGCAAACCTCCCTAAGTTGCCTATATGTTTATGGTGGTAGTCTGCAGGCAGATCCTGGATGTGGCTATGCCCAAGGCTCTTCTGACGAGGTGGCTATACACTGTGGTCTTGAATTTTCTTTTTTTCTCTCTTCATTTCGGATGTATAGCCACCTCGTTGGAAGAGCCTTGGGCATAGCCACATCCAGGGTCTGCCTGCAGACCACCACCATAAACATATAGGGTTAATTATTGCAATTTTAAAACTAATGTCATTTCGCAAAAAAAAAGTTTTGGGAGATCTGCCTGGACATGACGTCAGTTCGGGCCCTGGCCCCTGGTCTGTGCTTGGCCATACATGGCCAAACATTGAGAATGACACCTGTCCCGCTGCAACATCTCTCTCACTCCATCGTCATGGGTAACCGAAACATCCACGACACCACCAAAAACATAGCTATACGGCTAGTAGCCTGTGGTCGAGACACGAGACAAGAGATAGCAGACATTTGTGGCTTCTCAACACGCACACTCAGCAGGACAGTCAAACGCCATCATATGACAGGGAGTGTAGCCAAAGCAGTCGTTATTGGGGCTGGAAGGCCATGTCTGTTGCACTCAAATGATGTTGCATATCTCCTCCGCTTTGCCAAATACGAACCATATCAGCATTTTCTTGATATGCATCGACATCTTCCAGTATCCATCGCCACTGTTCACCGTACTCTCAAGTGTGCTGGGCTCCGGGTGAAAAGGGTTCAGAAAATGGCCTCTGAACATGACCCCATCAAGGAAGGCCACTTCCTGCATCACATCTTGCAGTATCCTGCAAACTATCTGGTTCCGCTTGATGAGACTTCTAAGGACAATTGGACGTATGCGCGCCTTTGGGGATGGTCACCAGTTGGGGAGCGTGTGGAAGAGTTTGCTCCATTTGTGCGCAAGAGGAGATACACAGGAATTGCTGCCATGGCATTGGACAAGGGGATTATAGCATCACGAGTCATTGAAGGATCCTCTGATCGAGATACCTTCATTGATTTCCTGCGACATGACCTAGTAAGCATATTCTTCTTCTTTCAATTGCTAACTTCTGACCTCTTGTGCAGCTGCCAGTGATGAATCCTTACCCGGGTCCTCAAAGTGTACTCCTCTTGGATAACGCCCGAATCCATCACTCACTGGAGATACGTGAGCTTGTTGAGTCCTTTGGTAAGTGATCTATAACCATATACCTAGATCTTGGGCTTATGTTTTTCAGGCTGTCGCATTGAGTACCTCCCACCGTACTCTCCCCATCATAATCGCATAGAACAGGCCTTCTCTGTCATCAAATCTTACCTTCGTCATATTGGCATAGGTGCCTTTGCTACATCTGCTGCATATTACAAACTGTACTGTGCGTTCCAAGTAATTACTCCGGAGATGACTTGGGGCTTTTTCTGACATGCAGGATTGGTATAGAGGAACAAAATCGTTGTGACTGTACTCGGTAGCATTACAAACAATTCAATCGATACTTTACGCACTAATCAGCTCCTTCTTCCACTGAGCCTCCGCATATCGTAATGCCAGCCAATGCCCAATCTTCAAATACTTATCAAGAACATTGTTTTTGAGGAATTCCAACAAGTGCGGACCATCTAGTTCCATAGGTTCGAGGTTTTCAGCAATCTCAGGGGCGAGTTTGAATGCGAGGCAAAATTCCGCCATGGTCATCCAATTTGGTTTGAGAGGTGAAGCCGACATTGAAGCAAAATGTGCAGATCATCTGGTCATTTTAGGTGTAGAAGGGGATATGTTGGATGTGGAAGCAGCAAGGAGAGGTTGGAGGATGGCTGCGAACCCAGAAAAATCATTGTTGATCGTGATGGCAGAAGAAGAGGAAGGTTTGAGTGCTGATTTTCGATGTGCCGCTAGTATCGCAATATCATCGATCTGGTCTGGTTCCTGCGCACCCTCAACAGGCCAGAACATCTTCTCCTGCTCGGGTCCCGGTGGGTTCTCGATGTCTACACCCGGAGTTTTGGCTAACTGGAAAATCAGCTGATAAGTGACAAAGCTTCAAGCGCTACTGCCAGAATTAAATATTTCTTACTACAGCAGCTGCCCACGTCGAGAGGTGTAGCGGTGTGAGCTGAATATGGGTTGCAGTGGCATTGCCAACAAAGCAGATTCGGGATGTGCAAGATCTATTGGAACAGTGATGCGCAGTCTTCAATTGAACAATGATTTCAGCAATTTCTTCTTCCTCAGCCAAATGCTGGATTGAATAGTCAGAAAAGGTATAACAATTTACACGAGATACACACCTACTAGCTTGCCGCCCCGTTTTGAGGGTCCAAACGGATGGACATAGCTACCATAGACGTAGCCATCGTTTGAAACCTCAAACCAGAGCGGCAATTATATGGGCCAGGAGAAAATGCCGCGACTGCTGCGGCATTGCCGCGGCACTGCCGCGCCTGTCCCAACTTATGACTAAATGTCAAAATCAGTGTTTCTTCACACTGAATCGGGTTCCTGGAGCATAGAAATGTTCACTAGTGACTTTATATCTTTCAATGGAGTGCTGCTGGTCAATATCATGATATTTATCAAGTGTGTTTTGTACTGAGTCCCCTTCAAAATACCTCAGACTGCAACCACTACAATTTCTGATGAGTAGGATGAGTACTCTTACATTTAATGAAGGGTTTTATGGTCTTAGAAGCTCTTCTTATGTTGGAGTTTACCACGACAAATCCCCGTAACTGCGCGGCAGCACTGCGTCAATGGCGCGGCAGTACCGCGTCAATGGCGCGGCAGTGCGCAGCAGTGGCGCGTCAGTGCCGCAGTAACGCCGCGTCAGTACGCGTCACCACCGCGCCAATGTCGCGGCACTAGTCGATGCATTTGCATGCATAGGCATTTATGAAGTCCAAGTTTCTGTGAGGAAACTTTCATTTTCAAGGGGTGAACTGAACCTGAACCAAGATTGAACAGCATTTGAGTGCGGGCGCACAATTGCAATTCGGTTCTAACTTCAAGAATTCCAGGGATTCCAGTGAGGTCTATGCTGCTCAATGTATGAGCAAGGAGTTTCTTCTATATACGGCTTAGACACCATACAACCCATGAACACTCATTTTGAACTTTAAACCCAGGCTTTATTTTCAAAGCAATTCATGTACTATGTTCAACATTGTATTGCATCGCCAGTATCACATTTGTCAGTCACTGTCATGGATTTCACCTTGAAACTGTCAGATAGCACTGGGTAACACTTGATTCACTTTCAATTTTTCTTGAGGGAACAAAGAACAGGAATTCCCTGGACTGGACATGAGCAAAACATATCAAACAAAGGCACGGCAGTGCTGCGCACTTTTCTGTGCTGTATTTTTTATTCCCGTAAAGGTATAATTCGCCTCACAAATCCCCCGGTCAAGAAATAGCTGATAACATGGCCCCCTTCAATTTCATCCTGCGATTAATTTTCACAAATTGAATCATGGTTCAGGCTTCTCAGGCATGGCGGCAGAGTCGAGCGACGTGAGTTCTTATTAAAAATTTGCCTCTGCCCTTATGTTAACGTCATCTGCACTGCAGTGCCGCGTCAGTACACATCTCTTCTGCCTCGTAGCTCCTTAAGTCTTCCTTTCTCTCCATAAACCACTCAAGTGCCGCAGCAACCCCTTTCGATTGCCTGCATACAATCATTGTGAATGAACTTTAAAATAGTCCTTAGACCGTTTCTCTGGCCGTATGGGACGACATTGGTTTGGTTTTTTGGCTTTCAACTTCCAATCATGCATCATTTACTGTAATCGAACAAGCCTGGACATGTCGGGTATAGTCGTTTGTTCGCATTGGCGTGATTCTTAGATTCCAAAATCTGAAAGGATCCTTTGTTGCACAAATTCTCGATGCCTGACAGTTGATTGAGACAGCTTTTTTATCTCTGAAATTGGTACTGAATGATTGGAAGATCGGTGTTTGAAAACTGCATAGGGTTCTCGAGCATGCAACACCTCGGTGATAAACATACATTTGAAGATTCTGAGGTGACCACTCATACAACAACTAGCAGAGTACTCAGGCCCCAACTGATGGATAAAGCTTCCAAAACGAATGGAATCCTCAAGAACAGAGCTGCAATTTTTTTCAGGCATGAAACCCACAGTATTGGCTGGCTGTGCAGTGCTGGGATAGTCAAGTCAGCTTGACTGGTAACGCCGCGACACTGACATTTCTGCAGGGTTCATGGTGGAAACACTTATCTCACCTTGTCTGTAAGACTAGTGGATTTCCTGAAGCACTAAAGGCTCGGGTGTTTTATTCTACAAAATTTCTGACACTGTGTTTTAGGTTATGGTTATCATTTCACAACGAGATGACACCCGATTTTGCAAAGTCATACCTAGTCCGAGCTGTAGTAGGCCCCATGATGCATCAAGGGCTGGGCGATGCAATGGTACTGCAAGTAATTTATTAGCTTAACTTAAGTTCTGTCCGGTCGGGACCGAATCCAGGACTTAAGTCGAACGGATCTTAAGTACCATACTTGGAAGACTTGAGTTCTGTAAACATAGCATACACCTGTCCCGCTACTGTGGTAGGTAGGGTAATCCTGGAACTTAAGTTTGGCATCTTAAGTTTTTCACACATCTCACATATTGCCACAAAGAAAAAGAAAAATTGAAAAAAATATATTTATAAGGTACAGTCTTGGTAAGAACTTAAGTCACTCAGAGCTGAAGTCCTGTGGAGATCTTAAGTCACTCGGAACTGAAGTTCTGTGGGGATCTTAAGTCCCTCGGAACTGAAGTCCTGCACTGTACAGTCAGCCAGAGTGAAAAGTGGAATAAAAATGAAACTTACCGGAAAGTGAAAATGAGCATTGGTGCATGCGGATAGTCGGCCAAAATGAATGTCAGGACAGGTGACACTCACATATATTGCCACTGAGCCACTGGCACGGAGCCGTGGACTGATACAAAGTCGAACTTCCAAGGTGGATGGGCCGGCGCAAAGTCAGAGCGAGACTTGCTCTGACTAAAGGCTCTAGGGAATGAGTTGGTATGGTGGGGAATGGCAGAGAGGTGGGGATCAGTGGGTGGCATAGACGAAGGTGGAAGGCAAGAGGGTGGGTAACGGTGTGATGCCAGCGTCACGCACGGTTCTTTAACAATTGGCTTGAAGTGTGGCTGTACACGGCAATCATTCTCCCATGTACGCATGACGCCAAGGCTTTCTCTCTCCCCACATTCTGGATCCTTCGACATATGGCCTGGCTACTACTTGTCAACCATTTCAATCTCAGATTATGTACCAGGCTCTGTGCTGGTGCCCCGGGTTAATCCTGGCCCCTACTCGACAATCTCGGGTTTCGTGCCACCCACTCGGGAGTCGGGGCTCGGAGTACTTTGTGACGTATTTCAAGGACGATAACATCCGGGCATTTCAAGGAGCAATCAACGGGCCGCAGCTGCTTGCCCGCACCGTTCTCAAGGGCGGTCATTCGTGGCAGATGCAGCAACATCAAGGCGAATATTGCAATTGCGATGTGGGGGACACCCATACTCACATGTGGATTTGCGGATATCTAGTTGAGAGACACTATTATTGTGGTGCGTCTTTTTTATTTTGTTTGCTGCTCATTTTCCTTCTTTACTTCTTTTTCCTTTTTTTTGGGCAGAACATTTTCTCTCCATCTCACGACTTTCCGTGACAGAGGCATTTGCGCCGTTCGTATGTGCCCGTGTGGTGTACTCCACCGCAAATTCGTCACTTTTATTTCGATTGGCGGCCTTGCGAATTTTGAGGCCAAGATGGTGCGGATTTTGAAGTCAATGGGGGAGGTTATTCAGAGGTATGTTCTTTACATTTTTTTCTCTTCTTTTTATCCTCATTTGGGGGTGGGAACCTGTTCCCTGCCTTGCTCGTGACCCAAGACATTTACAAATTGGTTTGGGCGTCCTGAGCGCTTGCCTGTATATATTGATCTCAAATACTGTGCATTTTACCCGTGGTATATAAGCTACTGTAACTCTGTATATCACTGATTCTTTCTTGGTCTGCTGAAAATGAACTTAAATTCTACAGGACTTAAGTTGCACATGGGAGCTTAAGTGCGACAAAGACTTAAGTTCGAGGGTGGTGGGGTGGGGAGTGTGCGTGCCCATGGGTGCCCCATGGGCACAGGACTTAAGTTCGTGCAGCAGAACTCAAGTTCTGCGAACTTAAGTACCCAAAGCGGTCTGGACCGCCGGAACTTAAGTTCGGCTAATTTTATTTCATAGTATGCAGACCACCATGCACATGAAATAGCATTCTAGTAACTTGCTAGTAACACTACAACTTTTTCCTTGTATTAATTTTGATTTTGTTTGCCGTTCGCATTCATCTTTCAGGTCTTTGACGTCTTGAATTGTCCATCATTTCCCACCGAACTATAGGATACTTGCCCAAAGACGTAAGACCCGACTGGCAAGACCAAGACCGCCAAAGTTGTCACTTCAAAGACCAAAGACCTCTCTACCAAGCTCCGTCTCATCAAAGTCAAAAGACCTCAAAGACACATGTGCAGTTTTACTGATGCAGGCTGAATCGCTTCAGAACTGATAGTATTTTTTTTCTTTTTCTCGAGGCTTCCTCACCTCTTTGTGTCTCCTGCGAACTTACCCGGCCTCCCGGGTTCCGCATCCTGTCGACCCATTTGCCATTCTCTTCGTCATTCAACGCCTATCTGCCTGCTCATATTGCCGTTCAAAAATTCTCAGATATTCATAACGCACAACCACTCCTCGATTTGATAACTCCCGGCTAACGTTTCCAACGAAGCGTATCTGTAAAACACGCCACTGTATATACTCATGTTACTGCCTGCTGCGCGAGATTTGCATGAGCGCATCTGTGAGCTTGAAGCTTCAAGATAGATTGACGACTCCTCACCACTCGGAATCGAACGGAGTATACTGCATTTATGCCTCGGCTCGGTGTTCATTGTTCATTCTCAAAGTGTGTTTATCCTCAACTCGGCTTGCATCCGAGTTGCTGCGTCCAATTCTCGACACAACCTGCATTTCCGACACTGTAACACCTTCTATCTGACATTAGTGTAATCCGACCTCCGGTGCTCCATCTTTGTTCCTCAACCCTCTGCGCTGATTCCCTACTCATTAATTCCTCGGTGCTCAATCTTACACACATGCGATGCAATGCACTCAGCACTCAAGGTGCTTAATTCTACACTGCGATAAAACTGATTTGCCCCGAAATCTTCCAGTAGCCCCTGGGGGGTTGATGTATCGCAACCTCTCCACAGAGACAAGTCACCATACATCAGGACTTCAGTGTGGAAATGTGCCATGATGTATCAGCTGAGAGATCCTTTCAAATCCAGTGACTTTGCTTACCTTTCCCCTGCCGGTGCCAGGACATGCGAGCTCGTCGTTGTCGACGATGAACAGGTGTGTTCTCGTGTTTGCTATAAACCTCAGAGGCACGCTTACAAATTTCCCAATCCGGTAATTCTTTCCGTTTTCACGTCAAAATCGCCCCGCGACGTACGGGCCATTTCTCTTCCAAGCGCCCTGTAACCTCAGACAGGCAGGGGTAACATACACCGCCATAATTAACGTACAAAATTTAATATATACCGTGATGCACCATGCAATGAATCAGTCCGATAGCCAGCGCTCCTCCTGGGAACTTCCTTCCTCCTCTTCCTCCCTCCCCGTCGTCTTCTTCGTCTTGCTCGGGTTCCTCGTCCGTCTCCATTGTCGTGTACTGCTCTCGCACCACGGCCAGCAGGGCGTCTACGTCCTTCCACTGCTCAGCAAAGCGCTCACGGAGGCGCCCCATATACTCCTGCTGCTTATGCGCATACGCAGAGTGCCCCTCACGCAAAGCCGCCTCAGGCTGTTGGTCCACTCGCAGGCCCAACAGCGCCCTCCACCATTGTTGGAATATGGCAAGCGAAGCGAATCGCCGCCAAAGATTATCCTTGCCCTCGAGTCGAAGCGAACTCAATCCGGAAAAGGAAATCTATCCGAACGGTGAACATCTTTGCTCACCCAAAAAGGAAATTATAGTTGGCGAGTGTAATCCTCGCCATCCCGTTTTGTAAAGGACCATGTGGACTCACTCCTTGAAACATACATGAAACCAGGAGTGTACAGCCTCACTAAAATAGTATAAAAGAGAAGTAGAATACAGCATGTAAATCAGGCTCAGGGTCGGGTACTTTCCCTCCTCCAATTCTACTGACTCACCAAAGCCCTCCCTGCTCCCTTCACTTCCTCAGCACCAATCATCCACATCCGCTAAAAACCATTTCACCCGCCAGTCGAGGAACTGCAGAACACGCCGCATCTCCTCCTCAAGGAGATCAACTTCTTCTGCATACCGCATCGCCCTGGCGCGCGTCATAGCCCACTCGATTCGCAGCGCTTTAGAAGAGCGTTAGCGCGGGCTTCATGGGGCTATTATGCCACGTACCCTCATTATTCAGCACATCCTCCTCCGGCGTGGTCTTGCCCTCCGACAGCCAAATCCACGACATTGGCTTGCTGCTTTCAAGGTGAATCGCAGCCTACCGTTCCTCCTCCTCGACATCCACCTCGATGTCCACCCTCACTTTCTTCTTCTTCTTTTTCCCCCTCTTCTTCCGCCGCTTATCGTCCCCGAATACCGCACTCGGCCTTCCACACACATCCTCCACCATGAGTGGCTTCAGGTACGTCGCGTACTCGGTGCGCTTCAACATGTGCCCTAGCTTCACCAGCGCTGCGAACGCCGCCCGATACTCGCGGAGGATGCGATGTCGATCTGAGCCTGGATGCCCTTCGTCCGGGTGGCCGACTGTGTCTTCGCCGCGACGCCCTGGATGCTGTCCCGGTGCTGGTACTCTCTCGTGCGCAGCAGGAGCTTGTCGCGCATCGCCTTCAGAGCGGCGACGCACTGCCCCCTCCGGAGCTGGTATTCGTAGTCCTGGAGAGACTCGTTGCAATGGGCGCTTGTCCCGATTGCAGACGGGAGCCAAAGCTTCATGTCCTGCGTCTTGATCCCTGGCAACGCTTACGTTGCCGCAATGCGCTTCCGCTCAGCATCCTCCCGCTCCCGCAGCACCACGACCTCGGGAATAAATAGCTGCTGAATGGCCATCCATGCACCGATCTTCCGCCGGAGCTTGGTCTCCCACTCAACGTGCCGGCGTCCCTGGTCCACAGTCTCGTGCAGCCCCACTTGCTTCACATGTGCCACCAACGCTCGTCTGCTCAGCTGGTCTGCGATGGCCGTGACTGTCCAAAACAGAAGTACGTACTGGGACTCTTCCAACTGCAGGCCCATCGACAACATTTCCGTTTCATGCATCTCCCCTCGAACCCGCAGCTGCGCGACGTCCTCCAGTGCAACGTCCGCCAACTTCCGACGCACGGCACGGACTCGAACGGGTTTGGCATCTTGCTGTTGGCCTCCCATGCGACCGCCATCGCCGTCCAGGTTGCGATCACCTCAGGTGAAAAGGACGCCTCGAAATCCAGCCACGCAAGCCGCATCTCCAGCATCATGGGGACATATTTTTGCATGCAGTCGAGGAGGAGGGTACCTAAGCATGCTCCCAACTCAATTTTGTGGATACACTCACCTAGGCGCACAATCTTTTTCCAGTTAGAGTACTGGAAATGTATGTCAAGGGTGTCGTGTTGAGCACCAGGGCCGGAGATGCTCGTACTGTTCGCCAGGCGGTTCGCGTCGGCCCACCTGCGCTCGGGGGGCCTCGCCATCTGTTCATCCGACGAAAGGAGTGAGGTTGAAGGAAAATAGGATGTTGCAGAGCTCGATGTGGGCCGGTAGGTGGAATTTCGGCACGAGGAAAACAACATACTTCTCCCCTTCCTTGAACTGGATGCCCTCAAAGTCAAAGATCTTCATTTGCTCCCAGATGTTCTTGTACCATTGGCACACAATGTCATAAGAGACGTAGAGGCGGGTGAGGGGGCTCCCGGCGAGGCTCATGAAGAACGTTGAGGTACCTAAATCCTGCCTTTAGTTGGATATACTTGTCATCACCAAAAGTAAATACTAATAGCCACATTGCGTCATAACCCATGCACCAATTTCAACCACCAACCACCACCATATGCCTCAGCATACTAACAATCGCCAACTGGACTCTCCCCGGAAGAATCGATTCATTGGGGCAGTACAGACCCATAACAACATCAGCCGCGCGGCCCGTGTTCACGGCATAAATCCATGGACAGCCCAAAAGCTCTGGAAAAAATTCCAGGACACCGGCTCAACCGCCAATCGACCTCGTAGTGGACGCCCAGCCATCTTCTCGAGCCCTGAGAAGGCTCTTATTGTAGGCTACACTAAAGAGGAGTGCCGAAAGCCCTTCCGCGACATCGGCAACGAAATCACGCCACGCGTGAGCGCCAGCACAATACGGCGGGTTGCAGCTGAGGAAGGGTACCACAGACGCGTCGCAAAGAAAGTCTCTTTCCGTTCGGAGGCTACAAAGCAAAAACGACTCAAATGGGTCCAGAAATGCGCACAAGAAATGTCAATCAGTGATTGGCACAATGTCGCATGGTCTGATGAGGCTTATGTGTGCCTGGATGACAAGGAAGGTCATGTTTGGGTAACTTGTTGCCCTGGGGAGGAGTACTTGGATGAGTGCTGTGTGCCTGTTGTGCCACAGAGCCCGATCCATCTCATGGTGTGGGGAATTGTGATGAAAGGTGCAAAAGGACCCTTGGTGGTTCTTGAGTACCCCGGCGGCCGTGGAGGCGGCATGACGGCCCAATGGTACATCAATCAGGTACTTCAGGGCCCCCTCTTGGAGTTTTACAACAGCAGAAAGCGGAAGCACCCCGGCTTTCAGTTTCAGCAGGACGGCGCAGCGGCACACTGGGCCAAGATCACCAAGGCTTGGCTTGCCGAACATTGCATCCCCATTTTCCCACATCCACCGACTTCTCCCGATGTTTCGCCCATCAAGCCTGTTTGGCATGTCCTCAAGACTCACTTCCGTGATTACCAGCCCCATCCGTACAACGAGGCGACGTTGCGAGCTGCAATTTTCGACGTTTGGGACAAAGTCACGTGCCAGGAAATCGATCAATTTATCGACCGCATGCCGGAAGTTGTCCAGGCGGTAATTGATGCAAAGGGCAGCCATACTCCCTATTGAACATGCTCATGTACTGTAGCATTTTATTCAGTTCGTATGTCACGTGTCACAGGGCTTCAAAAATACGAAAATTTTCGTACATGTCACGGGTCACTGGGGTCGAGTATGAAACCCGCCAGAATGTCACGAAATCGCTGAAAATCGCCCAAAAAATCGAAATTTCGGCTTACATGGTTGCGCGCGCCGTGGCGTTCGCACGAGCTGCCATTTTTGACAGCGGAATCAATTCGGCGATCCCACGGCTGCACCTTTCAGCCCTGTCATTTTGGGCATAGGGGCTCATTGGGATGTTCAATTCAAGTACGATTTCAGCGGTTTGGACAATTCTAAGCTTTTTTAGTGTATCCACTCTTGCACATGCTATTTAGAAAATTCCTGGCAATTTCTGACGAAAGTACGAAAATTCTGGGGATGTCACGATCTCCCGAGGCCAACTACGAAAAATGACTTTCGTACTTTTGGGTCACAGGTCACAGGCCGGTACGAACTGAATAAAATGCTACAGTATGGCCGGTGAAAATACCTGTGAGTGCCAAAATCCACTTGCCAGCTCTTTTGTCTCACAACCCACAGATCGCGCATGGCTACGGTATCAGGTCCAGTACACCCCCGATTTTTATATCACCCACCGTCATGCTCGTGAAGCCCGTGGGCCCCCCGTCGTAAGTAGGCTCTCTCGTATGCATACGCCACCTGAAAATCCCAAGACTTCAGAAAGGGGAACGCAATGTCGACCAATACCTTTTTCTTTCGCGCACCGACAGGCCCTGCCCCATTGTTTATATCGGGTACGGCATCGCTTGCCAACGGCGACATAACCTGTGGGAGCACGGCTTGGCCTCAGACGGCAAGCCACGGGAACGAGTGTGATAGAATTAGCCATCGTATTGTTCATGCTGTATTATTCATGCCGATCTCCAATGAATTTCTATCTCTTTCCTTCATTCATAAACGGTGCAAACACAAGGAGGAGAACGACAGGGCTCGAGACTAAAACAAAAAAGGAGCTACAAGTCGCGCCGGTAACGCGCAAATCCATGGACGCGCGGGAAGACCAGTCCCTCCCAAAGGTAAGCTACCCTGCTCCCGTCCCAACCAGGGTGGTCGCTCTCGATCGCGGCGGCCACCTCGTCGTCCGGTACCGGGCAGCTAGTGATCTTCGTGGAGCACTCGGGGCAGGTCCAGTCGTGCTCCAGCGACAACCGGATGCATACATAGCACCCGCTATGTCTGCATGGGAGGCTAATGAAGCGGTCAGCCGAAATAAAGGCACATGTATCGCCAGCGACATACCGCGGCGGTTTCACCCAGCCCAGTTAAACCGCCCGAGATGTCAGGTAGGCGTCCGTCGTTACTGTTTCGTGTCCAAAAGTAGACGATAGACATGACGGTAGAAATCATGAACAATACCCTACATAATAACCCGGCGAATCAGCGATCGGTTTGAGATACGAGATGATGAAAGGGCGTACCACTCGATGGCTGCAAAAGTCGTCGCAGCTTGCGCGGCCCCGCACACAGGTGCAGAACAGCCGAGGAATTCAGTGGTGAAGACCGCCAAGGCGATGAATCCGCCGAACCAGAAGACCATGGTGACGAACTCGGCAGCGAAGATGCCGAACTTGTGTGCGGCGTGGGGGAAGTAGTGGTGCGAGAACGTGAGGTATGGGAGTGCCAGCACGAGGGTCGAGACGCTGAGGAAGAGGAGGAAGTTGACCTGGGAAGGTGAGCCTCCTCCTCCTATTTCATACTGAATCGCAACTATAAGCATTTTAGGTATGTAACCTGAACCAGAAGAGCAAAGCAAACACACTGAAGGCGGTGGTTACGAGGATTCCCAGAGCCAGAAGAGCTTGGGCCACACGCAAGATGCACATGGACAGGGTTGTGCAGTTTTGTTTGGAAGGGCTAGAGCTGGGGCTGGTGGGGCACGGGTTAACGGCGTGGCGCGCTTTTATGCAGCCTGGGGAAATGACGTCATAGTCTGTAAACGCTGCGTGATGGTCTGAATTTGGAACGCGTCTCTTTTGCGTCTCTCCGCCGACGTAATGGACGGTCTGGACCTAAGCTCAAAGTATGATTTTGATATTCTTCGCCAGAGTTAGGCCTTTCGTGATCGACAGTGTGTGCGGTGCCACTCGCGAACAGATGATCGAAGGTTGAACTGTGAACTTGACTGAAGCTACTTACCCAGTACATCCAGCAACATTGGAGATCTCAGAAAACACCAGGCTCCTACCCACCCGCACGTTACGGGGTCGGGGAAGACAGAGCAGCCGTGGATGCAATCGGAAACACCGGACTGGCGGATCCGACTCGTCGGCGCGGTTCGGAACCCTCTTCAGACCACCATCTGCTTCGTCGCGGACTCATACATTCCAGCAGTACATCCTCCTTTTTTGTTCTGGGGCTGAGCTCGCTTCAACTTGCATCAACGAGCGAGCATAAAGACTCCTAAACTGTCGAGCTGCTTCCTTCGATTACCCAAGAGTCACCACAACGTTTCGCAGTACTTTTGCTACAAACCCACATTTTGGCCTACTCCGCGTACTCTCAGACCCCTCGATATTCTGCACAAAAAAATGGGTCGCGTTCACCGTTCTCGCGGCTGGGTGGCTGCCCATCATGTTCTCCTATGGATTTTTTTCAAGCCAAAATGAGTGACTTCTCCAATTCCCGCTCGCGTTCGAGGCGGCCTCGAGCTGGGTCATGATAAAAGAGCGGATTTCAAATTCTGACTTTTCAGAATTTTCAACCGTAACAACATCTTAGTATCCCTTCACTACGATGCTTTGACGATGCCCTCTGCTCGACTCTTCGCTCTGCCTCTGCGTCCATCAGTCCCGTTTCTCGCTCTCATCCTTTCGACCGCACCGCTCTAATACACAATGGCTACCAAAGAAAGAGCAATATACCGCTGTCAATATCCACAGTCACTCTCCTTAACGGTGTATAACACGCAGCAACGTATCCGTAGTACATGGACCACCTTCCCTCTTTTCGGGCTGCATCTCAATCTCGACTTATTGCCGGAAATTCTACTTTCCCATGTCTCGTCCCGTCGTGCCCAGGATCTCTATGCTTGCATCCACGGATACTTCGCTTGCGGTGGTCATAGTGCGCAGAGAACTTACAGCAGTCTCCTTCCATCTTCCATCCGGAAAGTCTGTTCGCGCTTCGTCCCCGGTGCCAATCTTGCTATCGTTGTCAACGGTTCTCAAAGCTGTTCCGATTGACGGCTACTTGAGAGATACGTATCAAAGAAAGTTGGAAGGAATATCTACTTCTATACGGCTGTGAAATCAGTGATCACACGCTCGCAAATTCTCAGAGGCTCTGATGGAACTCGGCGGCCATAGCACTTTAGAAGCGGGGTCATTAGCATTAAAACAACAACGCGCAGGACATCAGGTGATTTGCGGTATGTAGACTTTGGAAACTCACATAGAACACGGGAATAGGTGGTAATGGAAGCTACAAACAAACTTGTCTACCGCGATAGTCGGGATATCATATACAAGACGTAGATAAACGTTGGCGAAGCTAGACTAAAAACTCCTATGCGTCGAACAACAGAAGGTACCTCGGCCTTACTGCATCGTCGTCATACACACATGTCTCCTCAAAATTCAATGCAGAACCGGAACCGGGTAATCCGCAGATCTACCAATGTATCAGCTGTGCAATTTCCGAACAAATAAGGCGCGGGGCACAGAGTGGTATCCTTTCGGAGGTTTCTTTTGGCCGTTGTGAGCTTGATTGGTCAGAAAAGGCTTCCCAACAACGACGGTATTGAGAAGGATGGTATTGAAAGAAGATGACCGCAAGTTCCTGGAATGTCTTGCGGCTTTGGATGATACAGTGGAAGTATAGATTCCCTGTCCGTACATCCCAGTCTTCCGTGCGTATTTCTTCTTGTACCCTTCCTTGACGATTTTGCACAGCGAGCAGTTTGCGCCAGAACAGAGTCGGGTGCGGCGCCCGTCGTCGCCGAGTAAGCATTCCCGTGTTGTGGCATGCCACATCCACTGGGTGTTACCGAACAGTTTCCTGCAGAGGGATTGAGCAAGCAAACAAAAATGAAGAGCAGCTCGAGAGTGTACTCGTAATTTTTGTGGGCTTTTTCCGAGGCAGCGGTGCTGGGATTGATGGAAAATATGTACCGTACTTTCGGTACTGGAGTACCGGTGTGGCACCAGGATTTAGTAAATTGGAAGGCAACTTCGACATGTGAGCATATTGGAAGGTACGGTGGATACTCTTACCATTTTGGAAAAATTGGTGAGACGATGGAAGGAGCTGCAATTGTCGCGATGTATCGGTGCTGCTGACACCGCTAAATGCAGTTGTGCTTGACGCTGGGATGATGTCCAATTCTCAGTATTAGCTGGTGACCGGAACACTCACAGGTAATCTGTAGGTGGGGACGTGGCTTATCCCGGGCAGTGCAATATCTGGCATGCCAGGGGACCGGGAGGAGCGAGACAGTTGATCCATCGATATATTCGATCCAATACGAACCACCGGAGTCAACACCTAGTTGAATGTTCTGCACTGGGTTGTGAGGAGACATCGGCAAATGCACAAGGAGTTATTACGATACCTTGATTTGTTTTGTGTTCAATGCCGCTCTCACAGAGGAGGATATGTCGTTCCATCGCATATACCCGCCATTGTCCTCAACTACTATCCAGGATGACCCACTACCGAAGGACGCGCATCGTAGAGGGACTACATTGCCAGTCGACTTGTCCTTGCGAGTAATGGAATTTGGGCAGCTGTATATGCGCTTGTCTGTTGTAACCACATACTTTCCAGCGGGGCCGAACGCGACCCAGTTTATCTGCTCTCCCGATTGGCCGATTTTATACACTTGAGGGTAGTGAGTGTAAGTTTCGCTTGAGACTAATAATCAAGATGTGAGCTGGTCCGATGCATTGTGGCATGGAATATTGCGTACGGAACCATCTCCCAGCACTTTCTTTGTAGAAGTAAGCGCCGCCTAACCCAAACGCTATCGATTTTAAGGGTGCATTCTGTATAAGAGTGTGATAGATCTTCGGCGGGATGGCTTCCCTGTATCAAAGCGGCAGCGTGAGTAGTGCTAGTTAACCAGGATTTGGTTCAAAACCTGCCAATATGCGGTCGCCCCATTCGAGACGTAGAAACCCTTGCCGGGATGGTCTCTGTCAAATGCGAAAAGCATTGAAAGCCAGCTGTCTGCAGAAGTCGAAGATTCTGCAAGTTGCGGTCGCAGCGAAGTATCCGATACGGAGAAAACGACGACGAAAGGGGATGTGAAAGCTAGAGAACGAGGGAGGGTGGATGTCAAAGATGACTCTCGTTAGGCGGCTGTGTCCCTGGGTGCACGGGGTCACTGATCTCTGGATCGGTCAGACTGATGTAGACCACGACGGCGACATCATCGGCCATGCGTGAAGTCCCACGCAGAGAACTGGTTGTTGATGTTCTTGATAAATTATGGACAGCGGCCAATGGCTACTCCACAACCAAAAATGGCGACTGGACAACCGGAATAGTATTTTATCATTACACTATGCTGTGCATGTCCCCTTTCCCGCCGTTAGCATTCTAACTGGATGGCGGCATCATGAGTAGCGGGAGAAGGAGCACACAGAACGCCGTCCAGGAAACGATCGATTGCATACGCCGATTTGTAACCTTCGGGCGCGCTAATCATTCGGCAAATCAAGCATTTCTGTCTATCTGTCAAATTTGACAGATTGGCAGTGAAGGTGGACTGATGGACTTTAATAGGCTAACAAGGACCTAACAAGGACCAGGTGCGTACGTATGAGAATGGTTTAAAACTGGATTGAGGACAAACCGTGGTTATTGAATTTACCCGAGCTTGCAACATTGGCTTCGAGTTCAATCATTCTTATCACCTTCCCTGTTCATCACATGCCGTTAGTCACACGTCCGCGGCTATTTATGGTCAGAACGGCTTGGGGCTGGCATGAAAGCAGTGAATAATTCACATGGCCCTCCGGGCATCCCTGGCACCGCGGATTCGGACCTTATGCTGGACTCCGACCACCGGATGCATTGGCCCGTACTTTCCAGTGCCTTCTTATGTTTCATGATCATTTGAGTTACATCAAAGTACAGTAAATCCAACCTTTCACTCCAGGCATGCGACGTGATCCCAAGTTGTATCTGACTTTTTTGACAAGCGCTGAACCGAAGGTCACTGCCAGGTTAGGCGTTTGGCCTGGGGCAGTCGCGCTTGAACGCCGAACGCAAATTTGACCCGAAATCATCACCTAGGAATGTGAAGTTTCTTGGGCAGAATTGAACCGAAAATTCGAGAGTCCTTACCACACACTGCCCTTGTTCCCAGATAAACATTGGAACACCGCTGAGCCTTCAGGTGTGTTCTCAATCTGTCTACCCGTCATGGCCGGACCGTTGACCGTGCCATCCCATTAGAGGTCAGGAAAACCACTTGAACAGCAGTGAAGACACGGGCCGTACTCGTCGAGCACCGTAGAATCGAGTCTTGACGGCCTTGATGTCACTGCAAGTCACAATAACTGGTGAAAGCCCTAATGATTTGGTGACCTAGTCTCAAAGGACCTGTCGCCCAGTGTCACAGCTGTGATTCAAACGAAAATATGGCTTGGTACACGCATACTTGCTCAGACCACGACCTCCAATGATTTTCCGCACCTTCAGGACACCAGGAGAGTTTGTTTTTCTTCCAGATTAATGTGGGGCACTAGGAAACCTTCAATCTGCGTGGAGTGGATATACTCCCCACGGACTTATACTAAGGCCGAAAGACCAATTCTTACTATTGTCAACTGTTTAGTAGGCCACCTAAGCATTCAGCGTCAATTTATATAGCTCAGACAGCTCCTATCACCCTCAAAATGTATCCACCACATGTCAAACATCTTATGATTAGTTTAAGCTAGGCTTCCCGAATTTACTCGACAATTTGAAGTCCCAGTGAATTTCTTTCGGGCGACATTCCGAAAATGGCAGTTGATGGCTTAGTCGGCCACCCGGTCTGCTGTATGGTTACTGTGAGATAGTGGGGTTCCAATGCGCTATATATTGTAGAGTTGTCACAGAGCAATGATTAGACATACTTTGGCTAATCCTGAGACTGTCAGCAAAGCTATAAAACTATCTGCTTGCGAGGCAGTTACATGCTGAAAATGGATGCTTTTAACTATCTGAGTGTTGCACAACATAGAATACCCATAGTTGCCCAGAATTCAATACATACGGCTTACCGACAAGGATATCAACATATTTGACCCAACATATGAACACCCACCCAGAGCCAATCATCTCCTCGAAAAAATCTCGAACTTTCGGACACTGATTTTAGCTGATTTCATGTTCCGGACAGTACTCTGTGAGGACGCAATGAGCCAAAATGTTCCTATACAGCATAAACCAATTTCACAACAATTCTGAAGGACCTTGCAAAGATCTGGACCCAGACGGTCAATGGGTAATACAATATGAAGGCGGCGGAGTTGTGGCCCCCAGGATCAGTCCTAATCAGAGGAGCAAAAACGAGCCCAGAAAGTCCCGGATCGGTGAAGATTTGACCCAGAACGTGCGGTGGGCGCTGAATGATGACAAGGAATTGATGCTCCCACGCCCCGGATCGTTGATCAAAATGCCATAACTCTCAAAATTCGGTCTGGACCAACCTTATAGGTCCTACTCCATCGCCCAACATCCAACTCCCAGGTATTTCTATCTCCCGACCTGTATAGCTCAAGTGGCCGACTAAGCAGTTGACGATAGTACATGGCGACCACACACTTGAGCTTCTTTGTCGTTTTTTAATTCCTATCAGTTATTACTTCTTGTCCTCTCCCACCATTTCACAATGGATGACTTTCCACCGATACCATACCTTTTCCCGATTCATATTGCACACATTTTGATGCGTTTATCCAGGATTGAACCTGCATCGGGACAAATGACCCACCCATCAGTGACGGCGCATACACTGTAGGTTGCATGTAACCCTTTTGTGATGGCTGTGATGCTCAAATGCACTCCATCAGCTGAAAAATACAAGATTCTCGTCCAAGCGGGGAGTTTACAGGGAGAAAGTCCTTTTCCTGGATCGGACTGAGGAGCGATGACCAGTAAGTGGCCAGCGGGGAAGGACCAGGATGTGTTGTTGTCTTTAAGCTGACCTTTCTTCTTCACAGTACTTCCCTGATTGGAGCTTGAAAGCGGCTTACTCTCCGCCGCAACCAAAGCCAGCAAACCTTGCTTTTCTCAGCCTCTGGGCACTTCTCTCTGCCTTTAAATTTTCCTTGTTTTCGTCCCCACTTTCTCTGTTCTCCTAATTTGCTCTCTTCCCCATGTGCTCCCAGTTTCTCAGATGTTCACTCTCTGATTCTGCAAGACCTTCCACTGCTGGCGCCTGGTCGCTCGCCCGAGGCTTGTCCATCTATGTTGTGTGGTGCTGTGCGAGACCTGGACAGTGTGGCTGCGGTGAGTGCATGATGTGGTTGTTTGTATCCAGCAAAGCAGAATGCACGGGATAAGTGAGCTGCAGTGGATGTACAGATATGGTGCAAAAACATATGGGGTGATTTCCTGTCTGCTTGCAATAGCGGATCTTGGTCTCGCAGCTCTTGAATTATCAAATCTGCGAGTGCAGGCTGTCACTGGCTATGAAGGAACTAGGATCCGAACAGAGAGTGAATAAAGTAACTTGTTACAGCTAACTTTAACTTTGATCGCCCCTTTGGTTTGGCGGGGCTAACTTTACTTTACTTTACTTTACTTTTCCCACGCTTGACAAAACTACCTTGTTGGACAACTAACTTGTACGGTTCTGATGAGACAATGCAAAGACCCCAGTAGGCGCTTTCCAACACCTCAAGCATACTCTACACATCAATAATTATCATTCTCACTCCACCGGAGTCACCATGAGTACCTTCATCATTGTTGATATTCGCTGTGTCTGTTGCACCGGTTTGATGGGTTCCATCTGACGGGTAGCCAACCTGTTCTATCAAGGGGTTCAGAGAAGACGGCAACAGGGCAGGTTTCCAATACGGTGGCCATCGAAACAGCGGCTGTCAACGGGCCGATGGTTTGACAGCGGTAGGCCCCTAAGTTTCGTAAGTTTTGAAGAGTCTCTTGTGGAAATGAGGTTCCCTCACTACTATCAAACCTAGTTGGTGCTATCTAGAGGTATACATTAGTCAGGACCAAGCCAAACCAGTATTGCCAAGTTCCAACTGTGAATAAGTTTAACAGTGTCAACAATTTTGAAGCATTATGTTGGAATTTGAACTGTTAAGGAAGTCTAGAAAGTCTAGTCCTGCTTGGAGGAAAGAAATAACATAATAACACAAACAAAGATTCAACCACAGGCACACTGAGCTGATGTCTTTTGATTTTAGTAGTGTTAATCCCGAATGATAAACTGGCCGAGGTAATAGCATGGGATGGCCAAACTCGCATTTTCTGCGAAAAGAAAATTGAGTTTGAATATAAGGTGCATCTTGGCACAGCCTGGGACGTGCAATGATTACCAATCGGTTGCTGTAGGGGGCGGAAAGCTGAAGCACTAGTTGTGAAGGCTGAATGGCTCAGATATGGGTGAAGAAAAGACATAGACTTGTTTCAGTTCACTTCTTTACATCCACTTACACATTTACTTACTGTTACTGGAAGTTACTTAAAGTTACTTGGAAGTAACTTGCGCTGCCAAGTTAGATCAATGCGATCAGACAAAGTAACTTGTGCCATCAGATGGTATCAAATCCCACCCAGTTCGTCAAGTTATAGTTGCAAGAGCGTGAATTGACACTTGTTATGACCCCTAGAGTTGTTAAACTACTCTAGTATGCTGGTACTTTTTCTAACTTGAAGTTACTTGAAGTTACTTACAAGTTACTTTTACTTTTGCTTACTTTACTTTACTTGTCTGCCACAAGTAAAGTAAAGTTAGTTTTGTAAGGCCAAGTTAGTTTGTCAAAGTAACTTTGTTAACCATCTGATACACCTAGTCCATTGGAAATTTGCTCCGTTTGCCACGAAGAGGTCGGCCTTGATGAGAGGTTTCGATGCATCTGCGGTGACACCCGTACGCACAATTTGGTTAATGTCTGCCAACCGGTACTAATTCTCGTAGGCACCGGTTCAAACCCTACTATAAAATGTCGGGAGTGCAAGCTGTGGAGTCACAGGGCCTGTGTTGGCAATCCGGAGCAGGAATTTACTTGTCACTTCTGTGACCATTCCGTCACGAGAGAACTACTCATTCAAAGCCAACAACTGCCACTTGAGATGTCCAATGCAAACCTCCAGGATTTAATCACATCTAGAGGCACGCCAATCTTCTCCGAGGATGCGTATACGGAAAATCTCCGTCAAATCGAACAAGGGCAAGCATTCCTTGATGCTGCGAAGGCTAAGGATGAAGAGGGCTATCGAAACTATCTGGCAAACGACTTGAAAAGGAAAATTCAGGAGCGTGAAGAGTGGCTTAAACTTGAAAGGCAAGCATTCACCGCACTTGAAAACGCACGGTAAGTAGGTTTGCGATGACCAAAGAACACCTTAATAATTCCACCTTAGAACCCTTTTTACCGGCCCAGAGGCGTCTACCTCGCACGTCAGTCCTGCACCAAGTGCTAGAACTAAGGAAGTTCAAACTCCCGATCGCCTTGTTCGACTTTCCTCTGTTCAACAATCCAATGCTCATAATCTCTCCCTCTTGTAGCCCAACGCACACCAGCCCAACCCTCGGTATCAGGTGCAGGCAAACTATGTCAGGGCTACCAGCAGCCTCAGGGCTTTGGTGCAATGCAGTCCCAGTTCGACCAACCCTATGAGCCATCTTGATCAAATTCATTCCCGGCCCAAAGTGAGTGGCTTCCAGCTCTTATGACAGTTTGATATCTGCCCTGTGATTAGTTTTACCTCATTAACTAACTTGCACGTAGATGCTCAACACAGTAGTTTGGTGACTCTGCACCAGTAACCATAATGAAGTTTCATTAATCAATCTCTGTCTTGACACAAAATACTACTTAATCATTGCTTGTTTAAACAAACTTGGTACATGATCAAATAAGGTGGATTGCCACCGAGAACTGTTCTAAGATCAGTTATATACACCAAGAGATAGCATAAGGTTGAGAATCCAGGTCACAATTTGAACCTGACAAGAACGGGTGATCAATCAATTAGCAGTTTAATAGAGCAGTGTTCAACAAATCAAAAGATAGCTGTTTTCAACTTGAATGCAAACCTGGCAGGGTGACTGATCCAGGACATGGATGAACAAGAGCAGTGGTCAAACCGATGAACTTGAACTGAGATTCAATGTCAAAATGAAGAGGGAAGTGGATATAAGGGCAGATTAACAGAGTGGTGTTCAATCAGAACAACCAGAACTCATGCACAAATTAGTGGAGGGTTTGTACTAGAAGATGGATGAGCATAGCCACAGTCTTGATCAAGGTGTGACAAGGGCCATCAGTCACAAAATCTGGACACAGCCACAACCTTACCAGCATAATAGGTTGGTGGTCAACGACTCAATGTGAATGCCATTGAGGACATTGTAGATGATGAGGAGAAGGGGGGGGGCTGAAAGAATTGTGAACACAGATGTCACAATGTTGTCCATGACAAGAATACATTGAGCATGATGTTGGCAGTGGTGGGGAGGAAATGTTCATAATGAGGATAACAGTGAGAATGGATGGTAACAGGGAGAGACAAATGGAGAGTGTGACCTAGCCATCAGTCACAAAATCTATGCATAGCCACAAGCTTACGTGATCTTACTTGGGTACCCAAGTAAGGGGTGAATACAGCTAGACACCGAGGTCCCCGACAAATGCAAGCTGAATCCGCTCCAGGAAAAACATGTCTTAGAAATATATAAGCTTCTGGTCCACCAGCTTTGCGACGACGCAGCGAGTGAGGATGGCGACAGCGACGAGAATGATGATGAAAATGAAGACGACAATGACATTCACGACAAGAACAAGTCCAAGTCCAAGCCCAAGCCCAAGGCGGGCGATGATGACAATAAGGACAAAATAACTCTGGGAACCTTGAGTGCAAAGCTTGCGCAGAAGCTCAAGCCTTCGCTTGTGTTTGTCTGCTGGACCCTGCAACTTCCCACAGTCATTCCCTCCATCGTTCCCAAGACTCCGAGAAAGAAAGCCAAGCCCCGGAAAGGTCCAAAGGGCCAAAAGGAGAAACCCGACCCTCTTACCAGGGAAGAGTACCTTGTCAGGCTAACCTGAGCACAGTTGGCTGACCTTCTCGTGGATTGGGTAAGTCTTACTTCTCGAATCATACAGCATATTGAGTCTCACTCAAATCTTAGCGCCTGGAAAAACCTCTTCGAGACGAAACAGGGGACCTTCAAGCTCAGTCAAAAGCGATTGATAAAATGAGCTTTCGCTTCGTGCAAGATGTCATCGCAAACACGACGATACTGGCCTGGGTTAACCATGTCCCAAAAAATTATGGTGAAAAGGGAGCGGGTTCCATCAAGGCCGACGAGTGGCGTCTCTTGGGCACAATCTACGTGCCCATTGCGCTCGGTATTCTGTGGGGAGAACAAGATCGTAAGACGGAAGTTCTTAAGCAGAGCATGGCGTTGTTTCAGGCTGTTACCCTTGTCTGCCGCTTTGGCACGAACCCCGAGCGTGCCTCGGCATTTCGCAACTCCCTCAAGGAATGGGTGAATAAGCTGTACTCGTGTCATCCTCATACAACGGTCCACAAAAAGAGAACGAATGTTCATGTTGCTTTTCATATATACGACTTCCTCCTTCTTTTCAGACCGGTCTTGTCCTGGTGGTGTTTCCCGATAGAACGACTTATCAGTGTTCTACAGAAAATCAATACCAACAACCACGTTGGCGGTAAGCGGCTCTGCTTTTGCTTTGATGATTAAGATTTGATATTTGTATTCTTTCAGGCAAACATGAAGCAACGGTCCTCAGGACTTGGATGAGCAATGAAAATCTGCGATGATGGCTCAATCGGAAGGACTGTCCTAAGCTTCTTCGCCAGTTTCATCGTCTCTATTCCATATTTGTTGCGAACAGAACAGACTCTCGCAAAGACCCGGAATACCTGGAATCGATGAGCTCAGGTAGGAGCGAGCGAGCGCACTATGATTATGATGAGATGCACTTTTCTCGGGCATCTACACATCTGGGAAATAGTCTGGTCTCGTTTATAGATCCACAGGGAGTTACTGTGTTCGGGGGCATCGAGAAGATAGAGGTAACCCAGGCGGAGAAGGTACAGTTCGTCATCCGGCCCCAAGCACCTCTTCCCCCGAATGTCAACGATCCCTTTAAACCTTTTCCACATTTTCCTGCTCGCATGTACTCGTCAAGAATGTTGGACACCACAGTCATTGCTGACCCTGGTCAAGTCATTGGGCACTATGTGCGCTACAACTTTTCGAATAACCATGCAGTCGTTTTGGATCTGTCTACGGTAGGCGGGATGGTCGAGGTTGAATTTTGACATTTTGACATTTCAATCCGAACATTGCCGAAGTGATTTTGGCATTTGGGTCCACTGAAATAAGGCATTCACAGTGTACATTGGTGTTGGGAATAGAACTCAATTATAACATCTAGCAGTTTATTTAAAGGAAACATAGGATACACCGGTGACCCGAGTGTTAAACTACCAACTACGAGTAAAGGGCCTAAGCTTCTGCATCTGAGTCTGCAGGGACCCCTTCAGAAGCAAATCCCTTGCAGCTTAGGCGAAGATGGCTGCAATGGTTCCCACATTCATGCTTCTTCAAAAAAATGTCGATACCCGTCTTGCCGTGATCGCCAACCGCACTGGACCTGCCAAACAAATTTAATTACAGTCAGGGAAGCAAAGACAACATACTTATCGAGTGTGGGTCATTAAATCAAACAAGACCTGAATCCCATCCCCATTCTCATTGATAGCAGTTGCAGCTTTGAGATATCAGCGAGGAAATTCAGAGAGAAACTAGATACAACATTCGGAAAAAACAGTTGACTCCTGGCTGAACAAATATGCCCAATGGGAAAATGCATTGAGCGTGCTGCCGAGCTTATTTTGATGCTAGGGAGGGTATTCGTTGGTGCCACTCCAGTGTTTAACCTTGCTAGATCACCTCAGTTCAAACCACCAAATAAGAATGCCTGGAGTGATTTTGTTGGTTATTGGAACAACCACAAGATCCAGACCCAATGCAACAAAGTCTTACCATCGGGTTTCTCACCTAACTATATCTACGACTTTCCAGATAGGTTTGGTTTGACCCACTTTGGGGTGCCAGCTCCTCAGCATGTGGTCGATGCTTTGAGACAGAATATTCCGAAAACCCGTGATAAATGCTTTACATGGGTATCGGGCGAGTTTGACACAAAGACCTAGGAGGTTTACAGTCAAATTGGGGCACCAAAATTCGCTTTGACAGAGGGATAGAGTATATTTTGCCAAATGCTCCCGCATCTTGGTTGAATGTAGATACTCTTCCAATAAATCTAGTTTACCGCTCGGGTCACCGGTGCATTGATCCGGCGCAATAAATACGGTGAACTCACGCCTCCTATGCAATCCTATGTTTCCTTTAAATAAACTACTAGCTGTTATAATTGAGTTCTATTCCCGACACCAATGTACACTGTGAATGCCTTATTTCAGTGTACCCAAATGCTAAAATCACTTCAGCAATGTTCGGATTGAAATGTCAAAATGTCAAAATTCAACCTCGACCATCCCGCCTACCGTAATCTGTCGAGGGTATGTAATTCTAAACCTCGCCTTACTGTCTAATACTGATTCTGTTCCGTAGGGTTGACTCTTGAAGTGCGATAGACGGCATTTGTAATTTTTTTTAGTTATGACTTTTCATCTGTAATGATTTTGTTCGAAATAAATGGCATATATTCATGAACGCCTATTTATCATAAATACTTGAAAGCTGTATATTCTGTTGTCGTGCTTGCAATGAAATATTTTTTTTGGTTGAACGGGGGTCAGTTTCTGGCGTGACAAAGTTTGACAGGGTCAGTGACAAAGTCACAAGGCTAGGGTCTCTTTGACCGCCGCCACCAAGTGTAGAACACTTGGTGCTGGTGGACTCACTCGCACCCCTTCAAAACCAGTGGAGGTCGCCGAGTGTAGATCGCTCGGCTACCATACGCATGGTTGACCGTTCTCTTGCGAGAATCGAGGTTACTAAGCACCGCTCCGCCAAGTGTAGATCGCTGGGTGCCCGTGGATTGTTTCTGTACCTCGTCGGGCAGTTCACTCAAATCTGGATACTGTCATCTGTATCCTACTTTCTATGGCTTCTAACTATGGCCTAGTGTCTATCTAATTGAATTTGTATTAAAATTGAATGAATCGCCATCGACTTTTAATTATGATTAAGGGAATATTTTTGAAATATGTAGTATTTTAATGCGGCAAATTTGTAAACCTAATGCAGCCCCGCACGAGCCTGGTGTCTAAAGAATTGAATACCTTGGATCAATGGACACCACGCCGGTGGGGTGATTGGAGGGAGAGCTGTAGGGTAAGTGCGGGTGCACCCGCCCCCTCCCCGCTCATTCCCCCTTCCTCACCCCGGCCTTTCCGCGTAAGCAGTGGGTACGTGCGATGCTGCTAGCCCCCACTGTGACGCGATCGCGGCCTCCAAGCCGCCAGTCTAACGAGATGAGCACGATTCGCCCCGATATCCCACCCCCAGGCCGAAACCCACCCCCTCCTTTTCGATCCTCCTTTGACCCGCCCTTTCTGCGTATGCGGGGGGATGCGCGGGGTGTCAATAAGACTCCCTGTGAGACCCTGGCAGTCCCTAGAACGTCAGGCGATTGAAGAAGAGCTGTAGAGTAAGCGGGGGTCCACCCGCCCGCTCTCCACTTGTTCTCCCTTCCTCACCCCGGCCTTTCCGCATAAGCGACGGGTGCGTGCGATGCCACTAGCCCCCACCACGACACGATTGCGGCCTCCAGGCCGCTGGGCGAATGAGGCGACTGGGTTTCGTGCCGAAATCCCATCCTTGGCTGAAACTCACCCCCTCCTCGTCGATCCTCCTTTGACCCGCCATTTCTGCGTATGCAGACGGTGCACAGGGTGTCAATAAGACTCCCTGCGAGACCCTCATCAGGAAAAACCTCCCTGAGTTATTTCACATAATTTTGCTGAAATTATCTTGGCCCAAGATAATTTATGAACATCTCAGATAATTTGAGATAATTTTGCCAACATTCTTCAACATTTGGTGAGAAAAGCCAAACCGATGCTTGATATTGGTAGGAGATGTGTCAACAGTGTGTATGCATACATGCAAGACCTTGGCGGGAGGGCATGATTATGCGCAGCAAATGTAATAAGTTGCGAACATTGTGAACTCAGGAAATGGACCAAGTCTTTGAAACTCCGCCAACTTTGATCGCATCTCAGATTTGACAGACAGATTTGACAGATGTCGACAGATGGCTTGACTTTTGGTCCCTTGCCACGTCGCTCTCTTCCCTTCCACCACCACCACCACCCGCGTTCCTTCCCTCTCCGTCGTTTCCTCTGCCGTGGAATCTCTTCCTCATCGCCCTCTCTCGCCCCAATGCCTGGATCTGTACACCTCGCCCTCACCAACATCTCCGGTACCATGTGTTGTCAGCGTCATCACGATGGTCTCCTTCAAGTCTCGGGATGCCGCTTGCCGGAAATCTCTTAGTCACATATGGTATATCTTCTGTTTCAAGCCCACACCTCGCCACCTTTGGCTTGCGCTCCCTTTGTCAAGCCTGGCGTGTCCAATGTCAAATTCACAAGTCCTCGTCCTGTCAGGTCAAGAATCATCCAAGTACTCGTTCAAGTGCTTGTCCCACGCCATCAAAGTCACCCTCTCATCAAGCCTGGCGTGTCCAATTTCAAGTCCGCAAGCCTTCGTTCTCATCGAGCCTCATGCCAAATCTCTGTCAGTTCCCAAGATTCTTGGCGAACCAATATGCCCCATTCTTTCTCCGGTTGTTTTTCCACTCTGTTGTTCAAGAACGGCTTCACCACACTCCACTTACATCTGTTGGTCAGCTCATGGGCCTCTTATATCCTGCCTTATGTACAATGTCTCGTAGTGTACATTTGCTCAATACTATGTCCTGTTCCCTGTGCTTTTTTGTCTCTGAGTCTCAAAGTATGAGGAAGAATGGATGTTGTATAGGCGAGAATAATGAAAGATAATCTGCCCAAAATTATGTGAAATTTGGAGGTGGCAAAGATAATTTGGCAAAATTTCACGAACTGAGGATAACTGAGATAATTTCGGAAATTTTCAGCAAATTACCTGAAATAACCGCGGGAGGCTTTTCCTGATGCTGGCGGTCTCTAGAACGTGGCGCGATTGGGGGAGAGCCGTAGGCTGGGCGTGGGTACACCCGCCCGCTTCCCACTCATTCCCCCTTCCTCACCCCGGCCTTTCCACGTAAGCAGTGGGTGTGTGCAATGCCACTAGCCCCACCGCGACGCGATCACGATCTCCAGGCCGCCGGACGAATGAGGGGACCGGGTTTCGTGCCGTAATCCCGTCCTCGGCCGAAACTCCCCCCTCCTCGTCGATCCTCCCTTGACCCGCCCTTTCTGTGTACGCAGGGCATGCACAGGGTGTCAATAAGACTCCCTGTGAGATCTTCGCGGTCCCTAGAACGTCGGGTGATTGGGGGAGAGCCGTAGGCTAGGTGCAGGTGCACCTGCACTTTCCCCGCTCATTCCCCCTTCCTCACCCCGGCCTTTCCGCGTAATCGGTGGGTGCGTGCGATGCCACTAGCCCCCACCGTGACGCGATCGTGGTCTCCAGGCCGGAAGAATGAAGGGGACCGGATTTCATGCCGAAATCCCGTGCTCGACCGATTCCTTACCCCTCCTCTTCCCTTGCACCGGCCTTTCCGCATACGCAGTGGGTGGGCGCTGTGTCCTCAACCCCCTCCACGGCGCGGTCGTGACCTCCATCTCACTGGAAGAACGACGGGACCGGATTTCGTGCTGAAATCCCGTCCTCGGCCGATTCCCTACCCATCCTCGTCCATCTTCCCTCGCACCGGCCTTTCCGCATATGCGGTGGGTGCACACGGTGTCCCAACCCCCTTTGCGACGTGATTGTGTCCTCCAGGTCGCCAGAAGAACGAAGGGGAGCGGGTTTCGTGCCGAAATCCCGCCTTTGGCCGAAACGCTGCCCCTTCTCTTCAATATTTTGTCTCACCAGGCTTTGGGCATATGCGGTTAGTGTGCGCTATGTCCCCAATCCCATCCACGATCCGATTGTGGCCTCCGGGACGCCGGACGAACAAGGGGAGCGGAATTCGTACCGAAATTCCGCCATCTGTCGGCCCAATCGCCCCCCCACCCCACCCATCCTTCTACCCCGAACCGCCCTCGGCTATGTCATGGCCCTCACCCGGACGCCCTTCCCCCCTCTCGAGGCCTCGGTCACTTGTTCGTGGCCCACGAAGTCGACCAACGAGCGCATTTCGCGCCAAAGCTGCCGGCTTATGGCTTGATTCCCGGCGTGGGAGTCTCTTGCCTTATCCCGCCTTATCCTGCCTCCTCACCGCTCAAAGGCGAGCCTGACGACCTTTCGCCACCATCGGCATCCGTCTTCTCTGCATCAACTTGTCTTGACTTGTTCTTCTTCTTGCAGAGGGAGCAGGCCCAGAGTGGCTGCGCCTTTTGCGTGTCTTTATTGTTATTGCCTTGCTGGCACTCACCACCAGCTCTCCAGCACTTCCTCCCATTCTCTGTGGCTTTTACACCATACCACACAACTTCTGTGGGCTATTTCAAACCTTTCTGGCTTCCATTCACTCACTGCATGTTCACCAGCAGGGCCAGCAGCTTGCCTTTGCTGAGGGGCTTTTGTGTGGCTTTTGGTTCGTTTTTTTTCGAGTTTTTTCGCTGTTTTCCGCCCTCCTCGAGACCCGACGACCGAATGGCGCCGTCAACAATCATTTCCCGCCTAAAGTCCCTTTGTTCCAAACCATTCAGGTACGCCGCCTGTTTGGGCGCCGCCACGCCACTCTGAGCGATTTTTATTTCCTTTTTCAGCAGGAACGTCCGGCAGTTTTACGAACGAAAAATCCATCGTTTTGAAGAGAAGCACCGCCTCTACCCATATGCAAACAAGGGCGAAGGCTCGGTTTATATGGTGGGTTGCTTCAAAAACAAGAATATTGCGGCTTTTCGATGCGGCGAGATCGATGGACCAGAGCTTCTCGCCTGCTGTGTGCTCAAAGCAGGGCACTCGTGCCGAATGGAACAGCGCCGAGCAGAGTACCTCCAGTGCGATGTGGACAACACGCACACCCACATCTGGTTGTGCCATTACATTGTTGAGAGACGATACCACGCCGGTATGTCTTTTCATTCGCGTATTCCGTACGGATTTCACTGACTTATGATTCTTGTTTTGTAGAGCGCTTGCTGCGCCTATTGACTTTCCGAGACAGAGGCGTCCGCACCATTCGCTATTGCCCATGTGGTCTTTTATACCGCGAGTTTGTCACTTTCCGTTCAGTCGGCAGTCTCGCAAAATTGGAGGCAAAGATGGTGCAAGTTTTGAACATGATGGGTGAGCATATTCGAAGGTGCGTTCTTTATTTTTCCCCTCCTTTTTGTGCTCACCCAGGGGCAGGCAATACTTCACCCCCTTGGACGCGACCGAGGACCTCTACAAATTGCTTTGCACATCGTGATTGCGCACTCATTCATACCACGCCCTTCTTGGTTTGCTTTCCATATACGCCGTATATTGCCTACGTACCACTCCAGTTTGTGCCTATATTACATCTGTTCCTTTTTTGCTACTGTATTTACGCTAACTACTGTATATCGTCTAACTACCGTATGCACCTCCGATTTGTATCTACATCACATCTGTTCCTCATTTTCGGGTGTACTTGATATTGTTTAAGTACTGTACCTACGCCTCTGTTCTGTATCTACATTACCTATGTTGATCATCAAAATTGTCAAACTCGTTTTTTGTGTGACTTTGTATATGTCCGGCTCTGCGAGGGTTGACCCTCGGGTTCTACCCTGCGGTACGCCTCAGGGTATACCCGAGGGTCATCCTGAAAATTGTACTTTCAGTATGTCTTTCATAATTACTTGATTTTACCTCTTTCACGTGAGCTGAAACGACCTCCGAAATATCTGTTTTTCAGTCCGGCTTTCAGCCGTGATGATTCTTTGTCTTTCATGACAGAAGAAAGAGCCACTGAAAGTAGATCTTTCAGTGCCTCTTTCTTTGTCTATGAAAATCTTTTTTTCAGATGTTCTGAAAGGCATGCTGAAAGTCGAACTTTCAGGGCCTCTTTCTTTGTGTATGAAAGTACTTCTTTCGCATGGTTTGAAAGGCACACTGATAGTCGAACTTTCGGGCCAGTTGCTTTTTGTATGAAAGTACTTATTTCAGACGTTTTGAAAGGTAAACCGAAAGTCGGACTTTTGGGGCCCCTTTCATAATTTACTGAAAGTTCTTCTTTCTGAAGGTCTGAAAGGCACTCTGATACAGAGTCTTTCCGTTTTCATTTCAGATACTCTGAAGTCGATATTTTCTGACGATCTAAAATCACATCTGATAATACCTCTTTCAGGTTGCATTTTTACCCATAATGAAATATTTCCTTTTTCGGTGTGTATGGTACACTTGGAACTTAAGATCTGTGGGACTTAAGACTGGATTTGATCCCGACCGGATGGAACTTAAGTTGAGCTAATAAATTACTTGAAATAATCGCATCTGTGCTCGTGCTCAATGCGAGGGAACTAACAGCATTGATGTCCTCCAATCGAGCCGCCTTCCGGTATGATGCATGTTTTCTCGCATTGCTTTTCATTTTTTCCTCACCGTAATTGGTTTATATATCAGTTCCCGAACACTTGGGTCTGTTGCAGTCATCCCTCTGGTGCGTTTTAACACACGGAAATGGATTCCCGCATTCAATCGTAACGGCACAGACAGTCGATAACATTCCAGCGTTCGTGACATTACTGTTGCCCGACATCCTGCACCTGCGCCTGGAATTCTCAGTGGATTCTCTCTTGGTTCCAACTCTCTGCTGTTGAATCCACTCCCTATTGCAAGGATGCGGACCCCTGAATTCCAATCCTGGCATCGTGCGATGTCAGTTTTCGCGCTATGGTTTATCAACAATTGGAATAGGTTTCTGGTAATTAGAGTAGAGTCACAACAACAATCTGTAGGTATAATTCACTTAATCTATCCCTGCATTGTCCGGAAAGTCATCCTCTGGCCGCTCACTGCACGTTTGTGACGTGACCAGAACTATCGAGCTCGGCGAGTTTAAGTTCTTACCTGTGTGGTAAAATGGGAGGGGAAAAAACTCGGTGTATTAACTGGATCCTACACTACAGTATTTATACTCCTCCAGAGAACAATGGAATGCTCAAACAATAAGTACGAGAACTATGCGGACTCTGGAAAGTCAAGACTTGGACAATGGTTGTCGAGTTGAACGCGTGGTGGCGACGTGTCGCGTCGCGTCTCAAGATGCGTTTCATGGTCCAGTTCCATGACAACGTGACTCGACGCGTCAGCGCCACGCACTCTCCACGTCTATCCTCTACGTGGCTCTGTCGGGCTGACACGTTGCCTGCATCCTACGATTCCAACAACCTGTGATGCGAGTTTTGATATCTGCAAGGATCTATTCTTATGTCTCTCGCCTCTGAGAATATTCTCCCAAATCGCTTTTATTGTCAAGAAATCAATCCATTAATTTCTGTTGACCTTGCATGTTCGAGCTCGGTGTGAGCTCGCCGGAGCGAAGTGAAGGCACATCTTGTATGATTGAACGCTATGACAGGGTGCAATAGGCTACCCACGAGGATTGTGGACAGGGCGACGCAGGAGAAGCGCCGCTGTGAGTGGAGAGAGTATTATGCCAGGTAAGCATTCTCTGTTCAGCTCGTACCTGCGACATGAGTACTTGTTGCACACCCTAGTCACCCCGAATGCCACGAGAAAGCTCGGGTTATAATGGCGGAGAGGCGGTACGTCATCTTTATCTCACTCTTATTGACAAGCTCATTTGTTACCTAGGGCAGCCGTCAAGACCAAACGACGACAATGTGATCCACCCCGCAAGTCAGAGGCTATGCACGACGGGCCTGTTCATCTGACCGGGATATTGAAGGTAGCATTACAGTTGAAGGGCCGCCATCATATTTAGTCGGGTCGCCGGTGTATTTGGATGCCGAAGCGCTGAAGACATTGGACGATGTGGACTTACAACAGCGACAGGCGACCATCGTGCAGCCTTACATCCGCAGAACAGCTGGTGACATTGGTGCTTTCGGAGATGGCACAGGGGCGGCACCCCAACACGGCGGATAAGTCGGGTAGTAATGCGTACGTGATCCAAATTGGAGTCAATCATACAATAATATTATAATAAAAGTTAACTCGGCGCGAATCTGTCTCGGCCGCGAACACGGATGAAGAAAGAAGTACTATCAGGTGCATTGCTCCTGAAACATTCGCAATTATCCCGCTTATTATTTAGCCGGTTTAGCCACACAGGGCATGTGCTCGACATTAACTACACAACGGTGGAAGGCGGGCAGTGGGAAAAAGCCTCACTGTTGGAGTACGAGGAGTGGGATACGACACAGGTGTATTCAACATGGTGGACGATGACGAAGAACGAAGTTCTGAGCTCGTAAAAAAGAAATGACGGGTCGGTCGGCCGGATATGGGGTGTACGGGTGAAGCAGAAAGTCGATGAACGGTCCCGAATATGGTGTCTAGGCGTGAAGTGGAAATCGAGGGGGAAATGAGGGATCTGCCGTGTGGGCGTGAGGTACGGGTGCAGAGCAAAAAGGACTTGGGAGGGGAAGAATCTAGAGCTCGGGTGTATTGGGTTCACTGGCGGCGTGCTCACGGTGGGGCACTCAAGTCACTGGCCGCGTCGATTGTGGTGGTTCGAGTGTAAGAAGGATGATCTTTTACATGTGTACGTACGACATAAGTGATCGGTCCGAGGACCGATGGGCCATACGCTAAGCGACGAGACAGGGGGAAAAGGGAGAACAACGAGCGGTTCATCCCCCCTTCCTCAACGAGGTTGAGAGTCTCGCAGTGGGTGGCCCGGGTGCGAATGGAGACGGCGGATCGATCGGAACGGTGGTGCGTGTATGAGCAGAGGTTACTCCATCAGAGGTGAGGTCGCATCTCTGATTTGGAAAGATGGAATGGCGCTGATCTGCAAAGAGGGCAGCGATACACAAAGAGTTTTGTGTCTGGCCCAAGGATCGCTTCGCGTTGGGATGGGATCGCGACATTCGTTCCGCTTGCGGGAGGGATATGCAGCCATTCAACGGGGAAGAGGACAGATAATATTGTGCACTTCGGGAACTTGGCGGCATATGCGGGGCTGGCCAAGCGAGGCCGTGTGAGAGGCCGTTTTGATGGGCTTAGTTGGTTGGGTCGAGTTGTACACGGTTGTAATTGTCCGTAATTGATCTTGCTTCTTGATCATCGCGATGTGGCTGTGACGTCGCAAGAGACTTGCTGATGACTTGCTGATAACAAATTTTGCACTGTCAAGTCTTAAACAACCATATCTTATTGAGACACCCAACAAAAGAATACATGGTAGCGAAGATCAGGGAGTAGTCTCGGTAGTAGTAGTAATGGTCATTTCAGAGCGGATCATATGCCAATCAATGCTGAAGGAATGCATGAGATAGGCGCGAGCGGAATAGAAGAGAAACGCACAGACTATTGAGATGACACTGGGCCCGCAGCCTGGGACATGGTCGGCCCCACCTTGGCGGAGGAGGGGGCGCGCGACGTTGAGACCTCCACAAGCTTGGCAACTTGGCTGTGCTCGTACTTGTAGCAATAATATCGAGGGCCTCACGGCGGCTTGACTTCTTGAAGCGGCCGAAGTTACGAACACCCTTGACGAGAGCGTCTGCCTCGTCGCTGGTGGGTGAAGCTCATCAATGCAGAAACCAAGAGAAACAGAAAAACATACCTGCTGAGGTAGATGCCGGGCTCATGCCCGACAGTAACCACGTACAATGCTATGCTTTCGTTGGTTCCAGCAGGGTGCTGGGCTTCCAACTGGGTCGGGCTGATGGCAACCCCCAATTCGAAGTCAACCCGGGCTGAGCAACAGGGTCAGAATGTCAGGGACAGGGTATAGAGAAAAGTACGGGTGACAGCATTGAGGTACGCCTGAATCACAAGTGGAATACTTTCCGTCAATGTACTGAAGTCAGCAACGAAGAAGCAGTGGTGCCAAGGGACAAACCTTGGATATGGATGAGCTGGTGGGTGAGGGCCACCGAGAGCTTCGACAACTCAGACACCTTGGCAAGCAGCGCCGCCAACTCCTGCTCAGGGGTGCTCGGGGGTGGGGGCAGTGGTCGCATTTGAGGGTGTCTCGGCCATCATAGTGCAAAGAGGAGGAGTGAAGGTGGGGGGAGGAAGACAAGATCGTTGATTGATCATAGATAAACGAAACTTGAATGCTGAATGGAGCACGTGCAATTGGGCCTGGATACGGGCACATGAGGGCACATGGCGCTGAATCAGGCGTCTGATGGAGAACGTTCCCTGCTTGGCCTGTTTTGGAATTTGAAGTAGGTAACCAGATTCGTGCATGCGAGAAAGATTGGTCTTTTACTGAGAAATTTGCGATGCGTGAAGTAAGCAGGGAAACATTGATGAAACACGGTGGATAACCTATTTTGTAAAAGAATTCGTGGAAATAAAAACTGGAGGCCGGAACATACAAAACTGGGGCCGTCTTTGTGCTGCGCCAGCAAATCAGACCACCGTGTTCTGCCTCACCTTTGAATCACTTGCTCTACAACCTTACCTTCTCCAATGCGTCTTTATTTCAATGGCTCCTCCCAAGTGGACGACTGAGGACCAACGCACCTTTCTCGAACCATGGCTAGCTGAATTTTCACGAGACAGGCAGAAGGGAAGCTGCACCTCCTCTGGGGTCCCCTGCATGAGGCTTGGTTTAAACAATACCCCGAGTGCAACATACTGGGTCTCTCTGAAAAGGCGTTGGATGGCCACAAAATGACCGACGACCACTGTGGAAAACAGAATGTGCGAAATTCGCCCTACGACCCCATGAAATTCACATTTCACTAACAAAGATCGTGAAAATTTTATTCACTCTATGGCGTGAAAACATCGTGAAACTGCCTCCTGCCAAATAGAAGTACGTGAAAAATATGTTTCACCCAAAAACAAGGTGAATACATTTTTTCACGTACTCTTCCCGGTCCGCAGAACAAGGTGCATAACTCTGTTCATCAGTACCCAATATTTACAAGGTATAGTACAGATTGCTACAAGCATTAGATATTAGATAGCTAACTTATGTGTAGTTGAGGATGTTTCAGTAACTAAATCATATGCAACGCGAAGTTGGAGATGAGTGAGGGTATGGGATAGAGGACGAAAGGTCCTTTTTGCCTAAATTCTACCTGAAATACGGTGAAGTTCGCTGCGGAACTACGCGAAAAATGGGAGCGAACAGAGGGTGAAAAGCACCATATTGACAGTGAAAAATTTTAGGCCATTTTTGGCGTGAAATTCGCTTTTTGACCGTGAAATTCATGGAATCTGGGCATGAATTTCTGTCAGTTTCTCCGTGAAAATCTGGGTGAATTTCACGGACTTTGGGTTCCACAGTGGACGAGCTGGCCATCGAGGGAATCGCCATCACGACCAGTGGGCGACGTGTCTACTATGACTATAACGCGTGAATATTAAGGACGACACCCAGAAACTAGAGAACTACCTTCAACACAGTACGAAGAAGCTAGGCAGTGCAGATGCTGCGAGAACGCCTGCATCGCGCAGCATCAGCAGCGTCGTCGGCGGCCTCTTTGGTCAGGTTACCCGCAAGCGCTGTCATGCCCACCAGCGCATTGAGATCTTCCAGAAAGGCTATCGTGAGCGCATCACCAATGCGTTGGACCCAGAGGGCTACAACGACCTCAACGAGGAGGAAATGTCAGAGGGTGTGGATGACTACACCAACGAGGCACCTGCGATCGCCGCCGAGAGAATCAAGCGCGCCAAGGCGGGAGTGGATGCGCATGCGCAACGCTGTGGTGCAGAAGTTGTTTGGCGAGCTAACCGAGGAGGAGCGCGAGGCAATTTTAGAGGAGGTCGAGCAGGAGAAGAAGATGATACATGCAGAGGAGTTGGAGGCAGAAAATGTGGAGCAGGTGGGCAAGCGTTCCCCGCCCGAGTCACAGGAGTGGGTGAAGGATTTAGGTTTGAAATTCCTGTGTCTTACCGTCGTGTAGTGCAATTGACATCTTTGAGCCGGTTTTTGGCCAAGTCCACAAGGCTGTATACGAGAAGGGCAGCTGGGTCGGGTTTTTGCTCATCGGCGGCCCCAATCCAAGATTGAATGGCGACTTGAGTCTCAAGATGCGGGTCCTAAAGTTTCCTTTTTGAGCTGATGTATGTGGACTCACATGACCAAACAGCGTTTGTTTTGGCGAGTCTCCAGCTGGCAACGACTTTGAGGATGCCTGCGCAAACTTCGGCGAGAACATTCTCGTCCCCTTCAAGGCATTTTTGAGAAGCTGCTTCAGTAAGTTTATGCCATTCACAGGACAGCAACGCGAACTGACAATAATATGAAGAGCTTTGGAGGAGCACAGGTTGCGCGCCCTGCTGACTCCACCCGAGCTACCTACTGAGCCCCACCTGCTGTGTGAGGATGAGGCATATGTCGCTCCTCCAGCCCCCAAAACCAAACCCAAGCACATGAAAGCGAAAACCCCTTCATTGCCAGTGTCGGCAACGCCGGCAGCACCAGCGTCAACCTCGAATTCCACAGCATCGGCGCCCTCGAGCTCCGCATCTCCTTCGGCGGCCGAACCAGAGGCACCACTCATGACAATGGTACAGTGACAAACCGCGAAGCGAAACGTAACATGGAAGCGAAACGCTACGTTGTTCTCCCACTTCAGGTCATATAACGAGCTCAAGATTTTAGCATATAAATCTGCACCATATGTATTCGGATTAGCCAAAAGGAATTGGCTCAAAACCTCTTGTCGAGCCTGCGCTATCCGAGTTTTGAACGTCATTCATTTGTTGCTGTTTGGCACGCAGGTCAATATCTCACGTAGACACGAGAGGTCTGTGATGTTCTAAGTTCTTTGAATGGGTTTTCAGGGTCGTAGATGTAAAATAACAATGTCTTAGACGGCCAAGTTCTGTGGCTAGTATGCACAGGCTTGTTTACAACTGTTTCGCTTCCTCATTATTTACTCACATTTGGCTTTGCAGAAAGAACAACCTCGTTCTCTACAATCACTGCACTAAGCCACACAAAGTTTGGTGTCAGTAGGAAGCTAGGATGCCCCTTCACACGCACATAACAAAGCATGGGCCAATTGAGGCAATATTGCACTTGTAATCATTTGTCAAAGCCAACCGTTTCGCTTCGCGGTTTGTCACTGTACTGTTGGAATGACAAGTCGGGCTGACCTTGGCTCAGACGGCTCGGGCGCACCAATGCAGGGGACGTTGGACCTGGGGGGGGCATATCGATGGTGAAGACCTGCTGCGCATTGGTGATGATGGCACTGCTGATTGGGGTGGTGACTTTGACACTCATCCCAATGAGCCAGAAACCTTGTCATCCCCCATCCAGCCAGCAGGGATGGGTCCACGTCTGAGCCCGGCGGCCACTGGGGTTATTGCCATGCATGAGCAGGGGGGCACCGCCATGGGTGCGACGATGGCCATTGATCCTGTTCTGCTGGGCAACATGCTAGGTGCATGGACTTGACCGGCTCCTCATCCCGCATTTACCGGTGCAATGTATGCACCACCCTTGCCCCTGACCACTATCTTGCTGGCTATGACCGTACCCCACAAGGACAGCTTCCTTGCGCTGAGTGAGCTATTTAAGGCTCCAACTGTTTAGTTTAGGTTTACGGTTAGCCGTAAACTAAACCAAAACCCTAAGAAAAAGGTTTATAAACTGTTTAAACCGTTTATAAACCGTAATATTTAGTATAAAAAAGTAAAGCACAAGATCCAGGACTCCGGAAAGCTGTTTTGAGGTCAGGTATTGGTCTAACATCATTTGAGGCATCAGGACAGTGTATTGAACAAAAAGAGCACATAGAGGTCAGAGCATTTCCCAATCCGGCAATATCGCCGATTTCCGGCAGTTGCCGACGTTGCCGACCTCCAATCAGAGCCCGTCATCATGGCTGAACATCACGGATGAAGCTCGGCAGACAAGTCCTCACACTGTGTACACAGATTACAGGTGCTGTAGGCCACAAATCATCTTGAGCCCTGAAAAGGTTTAAACTATTTAGTTTTCATTTGTTTATGGTTTACAACCCCCCGTAAACTAAATGAAAATAAAAACCCTTTTATTGGTTTAAAACTGTTTATAAACCAAAACCATTGGAGCCTTAACGTGTTCCCATAGGCATGCGAGCACCGGCAGAGTGCCGGAAACTACTTCCCTGAGCTCTTCTCCAAACTCAGAGAGGAATTGCGATTCAGACAGAGAAGAAAGCGAGGACGAGGAATATAAAGGAAGTGATGTAGATTCAGGCGTCTTACACGCTTAATATATGCTCAATACACGCCATAACAGGTAGGCTTCCACACAGCCACCAGATCACATAGCCACCCAGTACCGCATGCCTGAGGAGCCATCTGGTGGCACCAGATGGCTCCACCGCATACTCTCTATTTTTCTTCTCATTAGAGGGTGCGATGCATCATGGGGAAGCTTGCTTCCCCATTTACCAGTATTGGGGCTCCGAAATGCAGATGTGGCTGTGATGCACTTTAGTCAGCGGAAATATCAGATAATTATTCAGTGCCGGCACACTCCGAGATGCCTCGGACTATGTCGGAATCCGCTCTCTGTCGGCGTTAACTGTGCCGGCACACTGCGGGATGGCTTGGACCATGTCGGAATCTGCTCCGAGCCGACCTTGATTCGGAATTCGGCCTTACCTCGGAGCTCCTGGACGAGATAGCATACATAGATAGATGCAACTTACAGGATAAGTGCCCAGTTGCTTCTGTGGGTCTTGCCTTCTTCTCAGTGCTTGCAAACTGTGCATCTCTACTCAAGTGTGAGTTTCTGAGTCACTCTATGCTTGTTTCAACTGATTGTTGGTTGATTTTCACGTTGTGTAACCTGTATACAGAAATTTGCATCTGTATTTAAACCACTGCCTTCTTTCTGGTCATGTACATGGAATGCACCTTTTATTTTCTCTCTTACAATTTAATATTCATAGGTCTACTCCTCCAAATACCCCACAGCAGCAATGTGATGCTGAACAGCAACAAGCACATGATAATCGCATTATGAATAGTCCAGAACTTCGATGGATACCCAGCCAGCCTGCTGTTACTGATATGCCTTACAATGGCTGTTCTGTGATGCTTACCCAGGGTATTGCTGCACTACCTCAAGCTCCTGCCCAGCCTGCTTGTGGCAGAGGGCGTGGCAGAGAGCATGCTCATGGGCGAGACCATGACGTAGCACCTCAGAATCCATTTATGGGCCTACCTCTCAATGAGCTGTTGCAGTGTGCTGAACAATTGCAATACAGTGTGTGTACATCTGATCTAAAAATTCTTGCGGATGAGAAGTCAATGATTGGATGAGCTCAGTTCGGAAAGGTGGATAGATGTTTGCGACAAATCTATCCAGCACAGGCACATGAGACTGTTGGACTTTTACCCTAGCATGGGGCTACCAGGTAGCAACAACCAGAAAGAATGTTTGGCCTAGTAGGTACAGACAGTGGGGGTATGTAGGCAAACGGATAAAAGAGCATGCTACGGCAACGCGTAAGCTATATGTAAGGGCCCCACATTGATCTCCATGAGTGCATAAGTTTGTACGTAACTCCAAATTTCTACAGAGACTCTTGGTGGTATTGCAGCACTGATCTTTAGATTTCTTCCAATTCCCGCCAGTTGGTGATAGTGCCCTCTTTTCAACAAAAGAAAATCTGGGATTGCAAGGGCAACTGGCAACTGAAGACCATGTAGCTTTTGAAAGTTTCACTCAGTCACTCAATTTGACTCAGATGTTCCAGCAAGAGGGAGATTCTCCTCGCCAAGCTGCCTTCTGTGAAGCACTCCTGAATTTGCGAGGATATAAGATCACAGCTGCAGACTACAATCTGTTCTCTAAACGGTTCTGGGAGAATCTTTGGCCAGGAGAATGTAGTGCATTCCAAGATGTGCTTCATCTGCTTCCAACAAAGGAGGCTGTGGATACAGTGAATACTGCACATCTTGCTCAGCTCAATTGTCCTGTGCTCTGCTGCAAGGCAAAGCATCATCGTGTGAATACTAAGAAATCAAAGAAGGCTTCTGCTGAAGATGCGGAAGGACTAGAATCAGAAATTCTTCTGGCAGAAGGGGCACGGGTGATGATTACTCGAAATTTGTGGACTTCAAAAGGCCTTGTGAATGGTGCTCAAAGCACTGTTAAAAAAATCTGGTTCTCACCTGGAACTGATCCACACAAAGATCTGCCAGCTGTAGTCTTCATTGCTTGTCCAGATTATAGGTACAAACATTCTTATAATTCAAATATTTCCTTCTTTCTTACATATAATTTTAGGCCCTCCAATAGATGGCTGGGAAGATATAGATCCATCCTGGATTCCTATCACACCAGTTACCGAAAATTGGGAGGATAATGGGTTGCCTTTGTCTCGAACTCAATTTCCACTGACTCTTGCTTGGGCTACAACAATTCAAAAGAGCCAGGGACTGACCCTGAAAAAAGCTGTGATTGACTTGGGTGCCAAAGACTTCTCACCTGGGCTATCATTTGTAGCTATCTCCTGAGTTAAATCTATAGATGGTATTGCATTCCGACAGTCATTCCCTTTGGCTAGATTACAGAGACCAACAGAGACAGACACTACTAGAATGCTCAGAGAGGACTGCGAGTATAGAGAAAACTTAGGATTTAACCTGGAAACATATGGGTTTGATCTTGATGAGTATGAATTTTTGAGCCTTATGTACCATAAATATATTGTATTATGGGACTCGGATTTGGCAAGCTTCCCCTGTCATTCACATACAACAGATTTCCCCAGCATCTGGTGTCTGTACAGCGGTACCTGTCTCTGCCGCCACAAAATCGGGGGAAATAATTGACAGCGCCGTGCCTCTGGACTCTGCGAGGCTTATCTCGGAGAGGGTGTCTGCGATAACATCCACGGTGGGTCGACTGGCAGCGTCAAGCTTAAAGCACCACTGAACTAAGTCCCATAGTCGTTTGGGCATGGGAGCGCCGGCTTTGTCGCATGGTCTGTCTGTGTAAGGCACTGCTCTTGCTATGTTAGGATTTGCGCACGAGAGTGCGATGATCATGCCTCCATCTGACATATGGGCAAATGGGATTTGGCCTTCGCTCCAGATCTTGGCAAGCAAACCGGTCATTATGCGGGAGTAGTTGAAACAACACTGAGGAACGAACCTCGCAGCAGACACAGCCAAAAGCCCAGACATCCGAAGCAGGTGTTCGCCTGAAAGGAAGCCCCGGTTGGTAAACGTCTGGAAGGTGCAGTTCCGGGGCCATCCAGCGTGGTGACCCACCCCGCGTCGAGGTTTTGATGGAAGTTTCCAACTCGACAAACGCTGCCAGTCCAAAATCCGTCAGACATGCTCGTCGCTCGTGGATAAGGATATTTCGCTGAATAGAATTGAATTGAATAATTTGAGAGTGCCCTGTGCGGATTCTACTTACGCCACATAGATCTCCGTGCACAACATTCTCTGAGTGGAGATACAGTAATCCTTTGCTGACGTCGTCGAGCTGTTGCGAAAAATCAGTGTGAGGCCCAGAGAGCTCCATCGCGCTGTTAACATACTAGCGTGATGGCATATCGGGATACTGGCGAATTCTCTGCCATATAGTTGAGTACGCTTCCTTCCGACATCCAAGACGACACCATGGCCATCGTCGGGGCCGGAAAGGTCATCTCATCCACGCCGAGAAACGGCACAATGTTTGAATGCTTCAGATAGTGCCATACCAACGCCTCCTTAGCAAACTTTTGCAGGAGAAGGTGCCGGTCTCCATCAGACTGATCCTGGAATACTTTGAGGACCTTCAGAGCGACGTCTTTTTTTTCCCCGTCGTATGTTGTATATCGGCCATGATAGATATCAGAGAAGCCGCCGCACTTGACGGGGCGGTCGTTTAGGAGTTCGACTCTGTGGACGACAAGTTCCTCAGGAAGTATCTTCAAGAAGTGTACCAAGACGTTGAGCAGTCGCTGGGCACGGCGTCTGAAGAGCTTCTCGTTTTGTATCTTGGGGTTTTCCGGGAGGCCCCGGTCAAGAATCTGGTAACAATTAAGGTGCAAATTCAACAATTGAAAAGAATGTACATGGTGAGTCAAATTAAGGACGGAAAGCGCTTCTTGTTCGGGGACATTTAGGAGTTCATCCTTGTACGAATTGTGTTGAATCAACGTTTGTAGCATTAGAGCAATCTTGATGCTGTCTTCCTGAGTACTAGTATAAATCTGAGAGGGCGATACCACCGGCAGATCGGAGAGGAACTGCGCAAAATTGTAAAGAAGAAATATAGATAGAGATTGGGCAAATATGTACCTTGAGCATTCGTTTACGATCTTCGGCCGCTTCGTGCAGCAAATGGAACATTGTGAGAGTTGACAGGTTCAAATCATCACTGGGATCTAATATCTGAAATACAGAAGAAGTTGCTCGATCCAATAGCTCGGCCCACAACCTGACGGATGATTGTAAGAATTCTAAAACACTATCAGCACTACTCACTGTTCGGAAACTTCACCGGCAGATCTAAAAATGCCGTCGAGTACCAGGTGAAATAAGTTCTGTAAAAAATTGAGACTGCCACCTTTCGCATCGCTTGGAATGAAAACAAATACCGTATTAATTTGCAGCAGGGCGAGAGGCCTTCCAGAGTAGATGACCCTCCCATTTTCAGCCAGATAGAGTGTATAGACGTGCTCGGTTATGTACAATCGATTTCCGGAAACCTCGCGGAGGACTTGCGGTGTACTGATCACGACGATATGGAGAGATTGATTCTGCTGAGGCTCCAAACGCTGGATAATGTCGTAGAGCTCCTTCGCTTGCGCGAAATCGCGGATACCATGTATTATCACTATGATACGGGGAATTTCATCATGTTGCTGCCTCTCGCGGTCGCCAGGAAAACCCCGCGAGTGTTTTTTCCCTATTGCCTCCAACGCGTCAGAAAGAAGGGACGTCTACAGTGCGGAGTGAGTTTTAACCCGGACATGCCATGGTAGGGATAATCCTTACGACAGAATTGTCATAGAGTAACGGGCTACCTTGGACAACCTTTGCTGCTACCACTTGTCGTTTGAATTCCGGCCACGCCTTTTTTAAGGCGTGTAATAGGGGCCAGATTATGCTTCTGGTTTGGCTCACATCAACCAATATCGTGCTCTGAAAACCCTCAATGGTGGAAAGCAACTGCCAAGCGTCGTATGCACAGGGATCGATCTTGCGGCTGTCAGCTGTGATCCACAATGCTTTTCGCCTGCTCGGGTTTCCGCTAAGACGTGACCAGTGCAAGATATCGTCATGCAGCATCGTCGAAACCGGCGATGGAACCGATGGTCCTTCGGGTGAATCGTCGTCGGGAAGCGCGATTAAGCCTCCGCGGCGCCATAGAAGGATTCGACGTACTTCTGACCCCCAAATGGACATCTTTATCTCGAAAGTTGATAAACCGCCGGTCGGAATAAAATCGTCGAAAAAACTCGCTTCAAGCCAGGTCTCAGCTGATAGGAACAGTCGGTTCGTGAAAGGTATTCAGGCATAAACGGTGACGTACCTGTTGTATTGGCTCGATATGAGAGTAAGATACGGATGAAAAAGCTCTCCACAACGCAAAGTAGTTCGTGAGCCCCAATGCAAAGCTGAACATCAAAATTACCATCAGAAGACTTGGTAGGGTAGAGATAAGACGTACGGCCACGCTTCCAGCAACTTTTTGACCCTCTATGAAGCCCAGTAGGCTGCAACAATGTAGCAGTTAGGTGATAACAATATGGCTGGATGGACAACATACATCTCCACTGAGAGGACAATCAGACCGAAGAGCTGTGGGAGGTATAAAGACGCGGAGAATTGTCGAGGAAATGTATCATTACTCACTATAAAAATAGCATAGAACACTTTATATACATTTGGGTTGAAGGATTGGGCGATCAAGGCATATAGCACAAAAACACAGTGGGCAATGCGAATCAGGGTGAGGATAGCTGTGTCATTATGAGCGCAAATCTCGAGGTACAAACTCCTAGATAACCTCTGGAATAAGCGAAGACAGTGGATATCGAGGATAGCGTGGACTTGTCGCTATTCACCCGGTATTCAGTGTAGATCATGAGGCCGGTAACTACGAAGGATGCGAGCTCCCATGCGTGGCTGTAGAATCGCGCCCATGGCCAGTGGCGCACCATAGCTGAGCGTGGATCCTGGAACTGGGTACAGGAGGGCTGCTCTCCTACAGCGACTGGAACTGAATGGGGGAGGAGATCGAAGTGGGACCGCCGATGTGCTCGCACTTCAGCTTCAAAGCGAAATCACTTGGCGCCAATCTGCCATTACACAGCCATTACTGCGGGGCTTTGTTCGATTCGTGTGGAGATTTTGGGTTTGACACCCCGTAAGAACTGCCCCTTTCATACAGGTCCGGGTAGCGTGAGTCCACCGGCGATTTTCCGTACGAAATGAGCTATTTTGGCACAATTTTAGTACTCAGTGTTTGGCTCGAACGTTTCGTACAGGTTCGCTGGGCCAGCGTAATTCACGAAAAATTACTTGTCTCTCTCTTTATAAAATTATGGGTGTCTGTATGAAGCCTTTAACGCCCCGTATATAGTTTTTTCTACCCAAAACTGTGGATTGTCTCACAAGAAGTGCTTCCGTCGGGACTAATCTTCTTGCCGCCTCGGCTTCACACGCCATTGTTCAATAATGCGGCGATCCTCCGCGTGTTAAACTCGAAACCCAGCTCCGCTCGCAATAACATTACAGGCTTCATTCCATCATCGAGATGGCATTCCATGGTAAATGCGCGAGGGATCACCAGCTCGACTTTAGTGTGGCCGTGGCCCGGCTTCTATCAGCTGGCCGCTTCCGAACCGCTGAAATATTGGCATAGATTTTGGTATGTAGTCCACCTCGAAGAGATGCGACTTACGGACCTCATTAACATCTCCTGACAGGAAATATTTAGTTTCACACCAATGTCCCTCATGCACCCACGAACGGCTTCACTGCATCTAAGGCTCAGACACCTTAGCTGAGTCGACCCAGCCATAGCCGAACCGCGGCAACATTACATAACTCCACTGTGCCGCGAGCAGCCCGCGTTCAAAAGAATTTATGCGAACACCGGCTCCTCTTTCCCCCACAAAAATATCGGCATGGAAAATGAACATCTAGATTCCAGGATTCAATTCCCTACAGGACCGCACACCTAACATCTTTCACCGAACGGGTGGGTCGTGAAGCGACCCACACCGCTCTTGTTCTATTAAGATTTACTGGCGGGTGTGTTTGGTTTTATCTCCTTCGGGTCTACCTCCATTTTGCTCTCTTGACTCTTCTCCTTCCATAGCCTCCCACTCCACACAGCTTTTCATTCTGACTGTCATCAATTCCCCATTTTTACCCACCCATCGGTCAACTCGTGGGAAGTCTCGCACGGTTTACGTGGATCCGTACCCTGACAGGTTTCTCATACCATTGGCGAAGAATGTGGAACAGAGTATATTGCAACCAAACTATGTAGTACAGGTATTTGGAGTGATGAGTATTCGAGTAATGGCATCTAATCCACCATAATCATACTACCTCCACAGCACCCCATGCGCTCGGGGTCGTACGGAACCACAGGCCATAGACACACGTTAACAGTTTGGATGTGCTGCATAAACTCTTAGGCGTGGCAAGGTTTAGATGAGAAGAGGACATACTGCGACGTTAGCTGACTCACTGCACGCACGATCATCCTGTGCAAGCGAGAACTCGTGGCGTGGGGAATAATGATGGTCACAGCTGTGCACACTATTTTAGAACATTAACTGGGTACAGGGTAAAGGGCGTACCTGGGGTTTGACGTGAGAATACGGAGCACTGGCGGAAGTGGTTGGTTGGCCTGAAGGCATGGCAAAGATGATGTGCACATAGTCCAGTTTTAAGCGCGGGGGTCCGATCAGGGTTCGCCCTTATTACATAATCACGTTTTGAAGTCCTTGCCCCAGCTCTTGAACAAAGGATATATCTACATTCAAAAGTCCCAGACGTTTTCTGGGTGCCCAAATATTTCCATATTTTTTCAGTACCATGGGATGAAGCTATTGATCGGTTTTTGGCACATTGATGTTTCATCACATTGAGGGATGAGCTCCTGCACTCATTCAAGCATCATTCAAAAAAAGTCTGAAGAGGCAGATCGTCTCAAATGTGCTCCAAAATTGAGTTTCACTCCAAGAAACCAGAGAAAGAGGTGCCACACTGTGAAAACGATACCAGGACAGCTAAGCAAAGATTATGTAATAAGCTCGAACCCTGATCAGACCCCCACGCTTAATCACAGACTTCAATCAACCAAGGTACAAGGTTCATTTGATTGAAGTGTCTGGCTCTGAGAGACTAATGTGCACATACATACACAGCAAGATGGCTTGGCAGTGGGGGCACCGCATGATAAGCCCAGAGTAAGGGCGAAACCCTGGTGTGATAAGCAACAAGGACTCACTCTAATTGGACACTGAATCGCCCTCAAGAATCCACCTAAGCAAAGGTCAGCGTTACTCAGAAGGACCTGGGTGACTCACAGTATGCCCACTAACTTTAGTTAGTGGATCCTATAGCACCCTACTTGACAGCTCTCCGCCAAATTTTGGTTTTTACATAATAGATCACATTTCTTGGCCGAAAACTAATGGAAGTTTGATCTCACATGCTGGTGCTCAAAACGGTTTTAACACTGAATTTTGCAATAGATATTGCAGAGTCTTAGGCTTTCCAAAGAAAAGAAAAATGTAGCCCCACCACTGTGCTTGCAACTCTGTTCAAACCGGTTCAAAAACACCAGATAAAAGCAAATATTAACTTAGGTAAACAGGTAAGCCTAGTGTAGATACCTAAGGGAACAGATAACACTCTGGCAAAATTTGATGTACAGAATCAGTGAGGAACACTGGTTGAAGATTTCAAGTTTTTCAGTGAAAAAATGAGTGAGAAAGATTTTGAATTTTACAGAAGTTTTTCACTGAAAAACTAGGTGAAAACCTAAAACATTTTCATCACTTTTTTCACTGAGAATCAAAGTGAAAAATGTGAAATAAAATTGATAGTTTCTTTTGAAAAAGTTCACCAATAATTCATACACATTTGCAGGTGAAACTTGTGGTGAAAAATTGAAACCTTTTTTCACCACAAATTTCACCTGCAAAAACAATAATAAAATGTGTTAAAAATGTTTGATGGAAATGATGTAAAATTTAAAAAGGAAATTGCAAGTTTCCAAACATTTTGCAAAATCTTTATTTCACATTTTTCACCAACAAACATGGTGAAAATTTTATATTGTTTCTTACCAGGTTTTCAGTGTTGAACATTTCAAGTTTTTCAGTGAAAATATCTGTGAAAATTGTTTTGAATTTTTCAATCATTTTTCACTGAAAATGGGGGTGAAAAATTTGAAACTTTTGAGGTGGAAAATTTGAAACATAATCTTTTACAGCAATTAGCAGTACTGAAGGCACGGATTGAAAATTTTCTGTTTTTGCGATGTTTTCAAAGAATTCCTGATATCTCAACAAGTTCTGCACCAATTCACATGAAACCTACATAGAAATACTCAGCTAATTCATGCTGAATTAGTGATAAAAAGAAAGTTGCAAAAATGATGTATATTCAGTGACATTGGTTCAATGGGCTATTTTGTGGATGAATGCAGGTTACAGGCATCTAGACATATCCAAATGATCTTGAATTTTGTCAGGTAAAGCTCTGATACATTCTTCAAGTTGTCATACAGTCTGATTTGCAAAGATCTCAGCAGTGGATTCAAATTTCACAATATTCCTGATTGCAGTTTATTGCTCATTGTCCTGATGTGTTTACAAGCATGATAGATTGAACTTCTGAGGATTATGACACTATGACAAGTTTCAGGATCTATTAAAGCTTTACCTGACAAAAATCCACATTATTTGGATGTGTCTAGATACCTATAAATTGCATCCATCCACAAAATGACCCATTAAACCAATGTCACTAAATATACATCATTTTTAGAACTTTCTTTCTATTGCTAATTCAGCATGAATTAGCTGAGCATTTCTGACTAGGTTTCATGTGAATCGGTACAGAACTCATTGAGATATCAGGAATTCTTCAAAAACATCGCAAAACAGCAATTTTTCAATCTGCACCTTCGGTAGTGCCAATTGCTTTAAAATTTCCACATAGTTTTTGGAGAAAGGTTTCAAGTTTTCCAGTAAGAATATTTGTGGAAAATGTTTAAAATTTTTGAAACTTTTTTCACTGAAAACCTATGTGAAAATTTGAAACTTTTATTTTTATTTTACAGCTAATTGCAGTACCAAAGGCGCGAATCAGAAATGTGCTGTTTTGGGACGTTTTCAAAGAATTACCAGTATCTCAGTGAATTTTACACTGATTCACCTGAAACCTAGATAGAAATACTCAGCTAACTTGTGTGCAATTAGTGATAGAAAGAAACATCGCAAAACAGCAAATTTTCAATCCACACCTTCGGTACTGCCAATTGCTGTAAGGTGAAAATTTTGAAACAAACTCAAAAAGCCCTGAAAAACTTTCAACTTTTCTGCATAGTTCATTATGATGCTGCAGATGTCACAAAAATCGAATTGCAAAGTGAGTGCCAGGACTAGACAAATCATTGATAGTATGGAGTATGGGAATAATTGTCAGCTGTGATGTGAAGGAACATATTAACTTCTTTTTCATTCATTTCCACAGTGATGAGCCCTCTGCCACACACCAAAAATTGGCAAAGTAAAAATGTTTTGATGAGTACTTTGTCATGGTGGCAAGGTGGTTCCAGGTCGAATTTGGGGGCTCATGACCATTTTAAGCAAATTGCATTGAGCCACTTCCATTTTTAATGCAACTTGACATCTGTGGCCAGCCAAACACCTGATGTCTTCTACTGGGCAAACACCCGTGGATTTGAAGTACATTTCTAAAAGCAGAGAATGATGATTTTGATTCATAGTTCACCTGAATTATGTGCATTCTATAGTGGATTTGGCAATTGAGCATTGGATTGGCTAGATCTCTGTCAGCTGGAGCTGGTTCCACTCCCTCTGGATCTATGTCACAAGTCAAACACCTACAGATATCAAATGTGGCCCCAAAATCAGAGAAAAAGGCTAATTTAGTTGTGAGTAGAGCCCAGTTGCTGGGATCTATTTTCACTTCAGTGTGATCTCTGCCACTGGCCAAACACCTATGGATTTCAAATCCACAAATAGTGATTTTACAGCTAATTGCAGTACCAAAGGCGCGAATCAGAAATGTGCTGTTTTGGGATGTTTTCAAAGAATTACCGGTATCTCAGTGAATTCTACACCGATTCACCTGAAACATAGATAGAAATACTCAGCTAATTCATGCGCAATTAGTGATAGAAAGAAAGTTGCAAAAATATTCTATAGTTGGTGAACCAGGTTTGGGGGGTCATTTTGGGGGTCAATTCAATCTACCGATATCTAGGCATGTTCAAATGCCCTAGATTTTTGTGTGAGATGACTTCTATGGATTTTGAGAGGTCTGTAGAGTCTGAATCTTCAATATCTTAGTTTATCATGTATGTAATGGCATCGAGCAAATGGTAATATACTGCAATCAGCAAACAATGGGATATTTGAGCCCAACTGCAGAACTCCTTCAAAATCTGACATCTTTTAAAATGTATGAAAACCTTTTCTGACAAAATTCTACATCATTTAGATGTGTCTAGATGCCGGTAAACTGTATTTATCCACAAAATGATCCCTTGAAGCAATGTCACTGAACATGAAATATTTTTGAAAGTTCCTTTCCATCACTAATTGCGCATGAATTAGCTGAGTATTTCTATCTAGGTTTCAGGTAAACCAGTGTAGAACTCACTGAGATATTGGGAATTCTTTGAAAACTTCCCAAAATAGTACATTTCTGATCTGTGCCTTTGGTACTGCAATTAGCTGTAATGATATTTTGACTGGGAATTGACCTGGATTAAGCTCATTACAAGGTGGATTTGGCATGTGAGCACTGTTTCAGGTAGAGCCCAGTAGCCTGCATCTATTTTTGGTCCAGCATGATCTTCCCCACCAGCTGAACACCCATGGGTTTCAGATCCACCCTAAAATTAGAGAAAAACACCATTTTAGTTGGGAATTGGCCTGGATTGAGTCCATTACAAGGTGGATTTGAGACCAACAGAGTGTATCCATGTGGTTTTTTGACATTTATCTCATTCCTGGAGCATTAGAATGGCAGTATGAAGTGGTATCATGGCACAAACCATCAAGGTGCAAGTTCTGCTTGTTTTCAGTTTGCACCCCATCAGATTACCTTGAGTTGGGGATTATACAAATAACACTTCTTCTAATTCATTACACATAGGAAATAGAATCACCACACTTCCGTTCCACGTGGGGGGATGCCCATGATTCACTGGTGAGTAAATTCCGCATTTTGCTCCATCACGATTCACATTACAGCTCTTTGCAGAACAACAGGTGTGGTCTGTTTTTTTTTTTTTGTCTGTTTTCACGAGAACAGCTGTCCCAAGCTCAATTCTCAACCGTTTCCCCTCAAAATAGGCTCATTCGATTCGCATTGAAAATCCACAGCCAATGGGATGCGGGTATCCTTGATCCTTTTATGTAATATAATTTCTCCCGGAAAATTTTGGTTTTGAGTAGGACACCTGTAGCACTCGGAATACTGCCCCGATTGACCTAATCTTTGGATATGATATACCTCTGATGTGACCCTAGCCAATGCAGGTGTTTACAGAGCTTAATGTACTCAAAATACCATGGACAGCTCTACTTATGGTAGTGTCTGTATATTGACTTCACTAAAGTGTGTGCGGGATCACAATCACTCAACATGTAATATAAAAATAAAAATAAAACACGCCATTGGCTAGGGTCACGCCAGATGTATAGCATATCCAAAGATTAGGTCAATCGCGGCAGTATTCCGAGTGCTACAGGTGTCCTACTGAAGACCAAAAATTTCCAGGAGAAATTATATTATGTAAAAGGATAAAGGATACCGGCATCCCATTGGCTGTGGATTTTCAATGCGAATCAAATGAGCCTATTTTGAGGGGAAACAGTTGAGAATTGAGCTCGGGACAGCTGTTCGCGTGAAAACAGACAAAAAAAAAACACACTGCGCCTGTTGTTCCGCAAAGAGCTGTAAGGCATTGAGCTTCTAGACCCACATATTTTCAGAACCGGCTCGCACTACCGCTCTTTACTATCCCTGTGAACCAAAGATAGAAATATCTCCTGGGTTCGATCAGTGCGCTTTTGCCATA